>JAULUF010000015.1:9560000-9980000 GCA_031834385.1 Semotilus atromaculatus
CTCTTTTGGTCAACACAGTGAATTCATGTGACAAACTAAACCTGTTGCAAAATCTGGACTTTTTCGGAATCACACGAAATTCACAATTGGTAGATTTCTATTGTTATTACTGGAAAATTTGCAGAACAATGATAAATATGACCGCACCTTTATATCTAAATGACAAATGAATGTATATCCTGCTGAAAAATATAGCATTACTGGTCACCAGCTTAAGGTTTATGTTTTGCATGCTGGGAACAAAATAGTATGCTGGTTGCTGGTTTGCTGTTTACCAGCATGGAAAGCGGGAGTGCTGATGATAGCTAGACCAGCTCTATACAAGCCTAGAACAACGTAGAATTCAGGTTTCAACAGGTTTATGCTGGATTTTTCAGCAAAGTAAATGTCCTATTATGGAATGTGTGTCTGAATATTGAACAATGACATTCTGTGTAGTTGTATGTGGTATGAGGGTCCTACCTTGTCTTTCTCTCTCTGGATGGTGTTCTCCAGTTCGCTGAGTTTGCGCTGCAGCTGGTTGATAATCTCAGTCTCGGCCTCGATTTGCTCCAGCTCGGCCTGTCTCTCTCCCTGCAGCAGAGCTCTCTCCATCTCCGCCTGTCCAGATCAACACGTCAGATACAGCAATTCTCACAAAGTCCACATTAACACACCCTAGAGATCCATCTGACATTCTCTGTTCCACCACGCATCACTTCCTGCTGCTCTTATCCACTATAATTAGCAAAGGACTTCCTGTATATTCTTCAGTGTATTTAACCAGCTATACAGAAATGTTTATGAGAATGGCTCACCTCCTGTTTGGACTCCTGAAGTTGCTGCTCCAGTTCTGTGATTCGACCTTTGAGTTCATCTACCTTTGCCAGCACTCGAACGCGCTCCTCCTCCAGGTACCCCAGTTCCATACGGCCAATGCTGCCCGATCCCAGAGAGTCCTCTGCCTGAATACACATCACACTCAGTTTATGTGATTTACTGTTTATGTAAACTATCATTCAGTTTGGGGTCAGTAAGAATTTTTGTTTTTGAAAGAATTCTCTTATGTTCATCAAGGCTGTGTTTATTTGATCAAAACTACAGTGAAATATTGTGAAATATTATTACAATTTAAAATAACTGTTTTCTTTTTAAATATATTTTAAATTAAAGGACAGATTTACTAACAGCTTGCGCCAGCACAAACCCTCTTTTGGCGTTAAAAATATTCTCTCAGTGAAGAATTAGCATTGAAAAGGCGCGGACAGTTATTTTTGCGGCTGACCTTATTGCATGCATTTGTAGGAGTTTCCCTTTCAGACATAAAATTTATGTAACGAGAGTATTTAAATGAATCATGCAAGTTGATTTACTGAGGTTTGAGCTCATCAATTTACTGGTATTTGTGCCGTTATTTACTGCCCAAAACGCATGTCTTAAACCAGACGCTAATTTGAGCTGCTCACGGTAGATTGTGTTGGCCATTATGAAAGTGAGCCGGCTGTGTCTGTTATTAATTTGTGCGTCGTCAGTAGATCGCACGCTGAACTTTCCACTCCCATCTGCGCTTTTTTTGGAATTGCTCTACTTTGCCCTGTTTAGTAAATCTGGCCCTTAATTTTTTCCTGTGATATCTAAGCTGAATTTTCAGCAGGCGATACTCCAGCCTCCAGAAATATTTCTTATTATTATAAATGTTGAAACAGTTGTGTTGCCAAATATTTTTGTGGAAATCATGATATATATTTTTCAGGATTCATTGATTAATAAAAAACTATTTTGTAACATAGTAAAGTTACTGTAAAGACTTTTAGATTAAGTATAGATTTCCTCCAAAAAATCTTACTGACACCAAACTTTTAAATGGTAGTTTAATAATACAATTATAAGTATTAATATTGTTGAATTGATTAAAAGGTATATACAAATATGCTAATGAGGAAAACGCATACAATGACACAATAAAACGACAACTGTACTGATATAAATAAGGAAAAAGAGTCCGACCTGTCCATTTTGTCCATTTAGCAGAACAGGTAGGGTCCGTCGGTCCTGCTGCGCACTCTCAGTGCTACTGCTGTCCTCCTTCAGGTTCTCCTCTTGGCTTTCACGATGTCTCTGTGCCACCCTCAGCGAAGCGCTGCTCACACTGTCCATTGAAGGACGTCTGTTAAGTCCCTCCCTCGAGCCAAGCCCAGAGACGCCCATCCTGCCCAGATCTCCCGCCGGCCCGTCACCCTTGTTATACTCGGCGCATAGGTTCAAGATTGTCTCCAGCCGCTGCCGTTCCTAAAACACAACAGAGAGAGCAACATAAGATGAGTCAGGGGTGGCAAAAATTGCACTCACGTTATCTAATTTCCTCTGTGCCATCCTCTGGCACTCAGCATCCAACTGATGCCAATCTGAAGAGAGAGGAGAGGAAATAAACATAAGCGCCACTGTCTGGAGCGACTCTTATCAGGCCCTGTCTTCAAGCGAGAGGACGCGGCCTTGTTTTCAGCACATACATACACTCAGAGCAATGCACTTGTCAGAACAGGCCCTCACTTACAGCAGACACGGAAACAACTATGCAACTACACAGAACTCACATTGTGTCAGCCTGGGGGGTCTGAATGTGGTAACAGCTGCCCTCTTAAGCCAGTCGAGCCCACCTCAAAGACACATTCTCAGTGTGACCTTTGACCATTACATGACATTTGCTCTAGACCGAGTAACAGTCTGTCTGGTACACAAATGGAAAGAATAAACTTTTCATTTTTTCAGGATATGTTAATATCTATAAATGCTTGCCAGGTTTGCTTTAATGTTTTGTGTGGTTATAAGGCATGTAAAAATGCTGTTTAGGTCCTATAAATGCAATTTATTAATGCAATCGAGGCATATTATTACTGTTTTGAACTAATACAATGATTGGCTGATAACGAATATGTGAATATTTTGCTGCCTATAAAATGTATATTATCTCTAGGACAGGGGTTACAAACTTTGTCCTATGACTTAAATTATTAAATTACTAAATAAATATTTGTTTGGAATGCTAATCAGCATATAAATATATTGAATTGTACATCTTCATGTGTTTGCAGATAATGTTTTTATTGTTTTAAATTTATACAATACCATTCAAAAGTTTAGGGTACGTTTTTTTGGGGGAAATACATTTATATTTTTATTCAGCAAGGATGCATTCAATTTATCAAATGGGACAGTAAAGACCTTTATAATGTTACAAAAGACTACTATTTCAAATAAATATATTTCCAACAAATAACAGCCTTAGTGAGTATAAGAGAATAAGTGTACATTTAAAAAGACATATTTAATTTTCATGAAATCTCAATCTCTTGAGAGCCGCTCCATCACAAACCCCCAGCTAGAAAAACCCTGCTGCAGGAGGTAAAATAATTGCACATGTTTAAATCTACACTAGAAAATGAAGATAAACATAAAGAGGCAAGCTGGTATTCCAGCAGGTTGTGTGTGCTCTCTTTGATGTGCTCTAGAGACTCGATGAGCTCAGTGTGATTTGTGGAGCACTGTGATGAGTATTCTCCAAACCCTTAATTAGCCCAACCTGTAATCATCAGCCCACTAAATCCCCAAGATCACACCGAGAGGAGGAACATGACAGAGAATCAGTTCAGACTGTTCCCATGGCTCTTTCCCATCAATGCTACTTAAAGCTGCAGTCCGTAACTTTTGGCGTTCTAGCAGTTAATAAAACAGAACTACGCAGGTACTGGGCAACTCTGCAGTAGTGCAACCTGAACCAGTCTAAAATAGTCTGAATATAAAAAGCTTATAATAGGTGTAGCATAGTGATTCAGGATAAGACAAAAACACGGTTTGGAAAATGGATTCATGATGTACTTGCTCATTATATTATTTTTGTACATTTAAAAAAAAAAAAGTTCAAAATAATGCACAGAAAACAAGTACATACTAATTTTTAAACTACAAAATACTGTTTTAACCTAGGAAGAGTTCATTTTCAATATTTGGTGAAATAATCCTGGTAAAATCACAGCTTTCACGCATAATGGTCATGCCCCCTATCCGTCGGTCACATTGCTGTTGGGCGACTTTATGCCACTCCTGGCGAAAAAATTCAAGCAGCTTGGATTTGTTCATTTGACTCAAACATATACATATAAACTAATTTAAATAAGAAATATGCAAATTTTGGTCTCTGCATTTTTTTTCCAGAGCCGTTTGCACACATGATTGAATATACAAACACAACGTGTTTTGGTTTAAATTAGGCTCAGAGAGACCATCAAAACTGATCAAGTGTGACATGAATTGATTTAAAAATCCACAGCTCCTCACACAGGAGAACTTTCAATCACTTATCAGAATCACATCAACATGTCTTCACCTGACAGGGCTGTCTCCTCCAGAAAATTACACGTCTGAATTACGAAAAGCTTTCATTCCTCAGGCTTCCAGGCTCTGTAACATCCCAGAGACCCTTCTAATACTGAAGGGGTGATGTCACAGAAAACTTCTCGTCAACTACAATTTGCACCAGCAATTGCTGTATACAATAACAGCTAATTATCTCCACTTCACACTACTTCACTAAAGCCAAGAGCAACATCACCCATTTTAGAGATTTTTGAACACAGAGGCTCTTCACTTCTAAAAGAGACGTTTAGTCTCAGTTTAGACCAGGACTACAGCAGACCTAAAACACTCATTTGTGAGTTTAAAGGGTCCTCTGTAGTTGTCATCATTAGCAGGTCCCCCAGGGGAAGGAAATAGTTTAAGATCGTGGTGGCACACCCTGAGTTTTAAAGGCGCTCTGAAACACACAGAGGCTGAAGGAACTGTAGGAGGGAATATAATCATTTGATCTGTTTCCATACAGGCCTGCTAAGCCTCTGATCCCAGAGTTTATAGCCAAGCTTCATGAGTGTTTCCAATCAAAACTGGGGCTACCTGAACACTTCTAAAGCAATATGCTGTTTAATTGTGCTGTAAAGGAGCACAAATTCAACACATGAAGGAATGTGTTTAAGCCCTGGTCACATAACACATTTGACTGAATAACAACATACTACTGAATATGCACACTGTCTGTATATGCCAGTTTAATATGTTTAAAAGTACCATATAACACTAGTTTTATGGTACATTGAGACTTAAATACACTTTTATATGCAAAATAAAACTAACCTTGATAAATAAATAAAAAATGCAATGAAAACCACTCACTCACCCTCATTGTGACGTGTTATAAGTCGCACACTAGTTCGAGTCCTGTGGTTCTCTCAGATGTTTCCTCATTGAGTAGCTCTCCAGAACTCACACACACGCTGACACAGATGAACAAATAAAGCCCCTAGTCCCTCCGCCTCCAACACACACATACACTCTCTGGTCTGCTTTCTCAAAGTGTGTGCCGGTAGGTATATAAAGCAACCACACTACATCTATGCCGGTGGCTGCTAATGAAGATATGAATCAATGTTCACAGAGGTTCACTGAAGTGGATGGCTTGTTTTATCTATCAAGGCTTTAAAACAAACATAGTCAGTTTAAACAGCATTCATTGAAACCCACTCAGGGGTCAGTGCTCAAACAACATGGCTCGCGTGGGTGCTAGTCAGATGTTCTCTCAGATGGAGAAATACCGTTAATGTGAAAATTACTATTCACTGCATGCTGAAACCCAGATGGAAAAATATTGACGGTTTCCACTGTACCGGTATGTAGGATAACCGTTAAGAACTTCATACTTTCCAGATGACAGCAATGAGCAGACGTAGCCCTGTTTACAAATCTCCCAGCTATGCTATGAGTTTTTTGGTGAACGTGTGTCTTGAAGGCAAAGTTCTCACTCAGGTGTGTTTCCATTTGGGGAAAATGGCAAAGGTTACATTCACATCACAAGCCAAAGTGGATTTTCTACTAAAATTACATTTAGGATAAAAAGTTGTTCAAAGGACCTTTTAATGATCACCCTACATCGGCATGATGTTCAAATTTCAATAATATAATATCATATTTTCTTATTGTATCAAATTATAAAAGCTCTGAACTTTCTTTCTAAAATCTCTCTCAATTCATTGCTCTTTATTGTCTAATAACTTTTAGTATCACTTTTTGCCATCAAAGCCAGTGTATATCAATAATGTACATCAAATAAATAGTTAATAATAATAATAATAAATAAACAAACAAACATTTTATATAATGAATATAATTTATTGTATAATAAAAATATATTTTATTAATATACTATTGCACTTTTTTGTGTAATCCTTCATACAATGAAATTCCTAAATTATTTTAGAAGTAAATCAAGTCTAATATTATGTCCAGACTGATGTAAAAAAAAATCCTATTAATTCTGAAATTACTGATTGACAGATTGACTCAGATAGACATACACTACAGTGTTTGAATTGAGGGTGATCCGAGATGATGGACTTCCCATAAGAACATGAATATGATACTTTTCAGTTCAGTTGAATTAAAAAAAGAATAAAAACATTGAAAATATTCTGAATAACTGTTGAATTAAGTGGCACTATTACTTGAAAAATCTGAAAAATGTCTGATTCATACAGCATACAAAAAAGAATATAAAAGAAAAAAATGGGCCACATTCAACGGTGTGAACGTATCCAAAGTGAAATAGTATTTTACGCAAATGCTTCTTTGCAACATCAGAACCCCAAACAAAAACTAAGAGATGGTATTTGTAGAAACATTCCAGCTCTCTCATTTCTGCTCACTCATTTTTATGCATTCCAACCACACATAGACCAATCAGAGCTCAGGAGACATGGACTTTGCCTTATGATCCCAGCTCTTACATTCCACTGTCTTCCCTAAGTCTGGAATGGCACACAAACATACAGCTCCTCAAATCCTTTGTCAGAGCCTCTCAAACCCCCTGCCATGTTGGAGCCTCTCCCCCTGCTCTTCCTGACCTTTTTCTGTCTCTAAATGTGTGACGGGGTCACAGTGGATGCCACTCTTACTGCTGTGAAACCAGACAGAATTCAGTCACTTCCTGTTCTGGGTATCCAAAACAAACATCCACAAGATTTTAAAGCATGATATTGTGATCTCCAAGCACATTCCTACTTGCACAATGCACATTTTCTATTAAATAAAACTCATGCACAATAATAATAATAATATGCACAGAATAACTGGTCACAATAAGATCTATAGCATGCGTTTAGCAAATTCATCGGGTGAACTTTCATTTAATGACAACTTTAACCTGGCATGTTTTTTTTTTTTTACATCAACAAAATGTGTATTTCTCCTTAAAAGAAGTCTTTCTCTTCCCTCATTTCAAAGCATGCCTGCAGAAAATCCAATATTTTCAAATACAGACTACAAAACTAAACAGTAAAAAAAAGCACAGTAACATTAATAAGCACTCCAGTAAACATCCTGGGACGCCATTTGTAAGTGATCAAATATGTGATATTTCAAACAGCATAAACAACTGCTTTCTTATTTCATATTTTTTTAAAAAACACCACATACTAAGTCAACAGGACCAGATGTATTTGTTCATGCTGCACTTCAGCATGATGGGAACCTCTAATTTCACACAGAGTTTGAGGAAAACAGCTTGCATTTTTGGAATATAAAAAAAACCAAAGTCTAGACGTACCCAGCTGTGAAACATGGGGACCTTGCTTCACCCTCAAAATGAAGCATCCAGAGTCCAAAAAAAAAAAAAAAAATGCAATGGAGAGTTTTTACATTAGTCCTTAGCTCATTGATAACTCCATCAATGAACACACAGTATTTGAGAAACTAAATAAGGTTGTGAGGAAAATGGGCGTAAACACAACCGTGAACTTGGTTCTCAGATCTGACAGAAGCTGCTTAAAGCTATATTCCTAGACTAAACACGACAGCTACGCATGAGCAACCAATCTGCTTGTTCTTCATCAGGCCTGAGATAAACCATACATTTTTTATTTTTTATTTTAGTCTTGAAGGAACAGCTCATCCAAAGATGAAAGTTCTATCATTATGTACTCTCTCTTGTGTTTCTGAAAGTACACTAAAATCTCTATTTGTGCTCTAATAGGCTAAGATAAACACTTGAGTATTTTACTCTACTATTGTACAGAATAGTGGCATATAATTCACATGAGGGATGCATTATCCTCTGTGAAAACAGGACACTCTCTAAGGGCCTTTAGATACCTGGCAAAAAAACAAGCCATAAATAGTGGTTTATATTAGACCTTGACTGTTATGTGTACAAATGCGTTAAAAAGGTGAGGATATAGAGCAGCCTGTGGTCAATGCCTCATCCGGTTTATCGGTTTGACTCCCTGTGTCGCTTCATGGCCAAGCTCAGATCATCGAGATGCAGCAGAGGACAGAACTAACCGTCTCTCGTGTGAATCCCCCTGCACGCTTTTGAACAGTTATAGTTCACTGCCAGCTCTCATCTAAAACACTGTTGGGGAGGGAGAGGAGTGTCTCTGCACAAGTGGTCAAGAATAAATTGAATTTTATTTGACACATTTACATTATCCCGTCCAGAAAACATGGCCAATACTCATGGTGCACAGGGTCATACACACACGAAACACCAGGGTGACACTATAATAATGCAATAAATACTATTATTAAAATACATCACTGATCACATAAAATTAGAAGAAACTTCTTTATATAAACTATAATTTTGTGATGTCACGCAGGGACTTCTGTTTTTTATTGTAAATACAGTATATGGTAAGACTTATAAGGCCCTTTCTCACAGCGCGATGATCCCGGCAAATTGCAAGAACGCCTTCTGTGTGAACGCAAACACGACCCGGGATTGATACCGGCATCGATGCCGGGTTGAGGACCTAGTAACTTTGACGGGATCAGTCCAGGAACAAAAACCTGTGTGAACAAAAGCCAGGACCAATGCCGTATGGGGTGTGTCATAGTGATGACGCACGTGCCATCGCGCGACTCTATTGCTCTTAGAAGAAAGTTTGTGTTCGTCATCAACAAAGAAAGAACAAACAAATGTCTGAAAACTGGAACGAAGCAGAGACCAGAAGCTCCTTACTATCCGCGCTGAAGCTGAGAGCATTCGCCAGCTTTGCGGAACGGTACGTGCTTGCACATGTTTTCGACACGTACATTACACGTCTCATCCTGACAGGTTTTTACTGTAGCATTTTTACAGTGAAAAAGATTTACAGCAACATTGCATGGGGCAGTATGTACGAAATGATAAACAAAGTAAATTATTTTTTTTAAAAAATATTATTAAAACTAAGAAAATTATTATTTCTGAAATGACAGTTTTTACTAATAAAAACTACTTCAAAAATAGTCACTGTTTGCATTTCTTGTTTCAGCATGTTCTGGATAATTGCTAGGTTGTTTGGGGTGATTGCGAGGGTGTTGCCAAAAAGTTGCTACGGTCTTCTTGGTTGTTTCTAGGGTGTTACTAAGGTGTTCTGAGTAGTTTTACACCGTGTCTACACCAGACGCGAACGGTACGACAATTGTGTCAGTGATGCGGTCTACACTGGATGCAGTGCGGTGTGATGCGACAACAAATTGATGCCCCGTTCTATTTCTGACATACTTCAGGGACTCGCGCAACTTCTGACATGAAGAACAAATGGATTTACAATGGTCACTTTGTCGTGTTTAGTGTAGACAGCTTCAAGCTGTTACATTCGGTGTAGACACGGTGTTAGTGTGTCCTGGGGAGTTGCTGGAGTATTGCTAAGTAGTTGCTAAGGTGTTCTGAATAGTTTTAGCGTTTCCTGAGCAGTTGTTGTATAGATTGTTAAGTGGTTGCTAGAGGGTTCTGGGAAGTAGAATGTTGGTTTTATGATATTTTGGGCTGTAGATATGGAGACTTTATTTTTTTCCTCCACAAATCGTGTGTTCCCTCTCCTCAACGAATTGTACTATTTGAGGTTTAATTTGTGTTGGTACCACAAACAAGTGGGACGATCTATACAATGATGTTTAATACTTTGGGGTTTGGAGTTTGTTCATAAGCAGAGAGCAACAGTCATAGTGATACTTGCACCACTAATGAAGTTTTTATTAATCTAAATCATGGGAACACAAGCACTAAAAGTGATGGACAGTATATGATAAAATCCTCTAACCAAAACAAAACCCTTCTAGAAAACATCAAACTCTAGAATCAATGGCTGTGTCTTTTAGAATTACATGGTCACCTGCACAGATGTTGAACAGATAATTCTGGGAATCCTTAAACATTGCTTTATATAACAAAAAGTCCTGTTGCTAAGAGCACTCAGTGTTGTTCTTCACTGTCTTAATTACAAGAGCCGGGTCAGAATGAGTAAAGACTGCCACTGACCCAGATAATCAGCCACAGAAAGTCAGTTAACTGTCTCTTTTACCCAAATTCTCTCTCTCTTTCGTCCGTCCCAGAGCAGATAACTCACTTTACACTGAACTGCAAGAGCACAGGAAGCAAAAACATTAAACCATCTACAAAATGCTCCAAAGGGAGCATATGCATCTTGCTGTGTCAGAGGATACTGCTTTTATCTTCATCCAAAAGATTATAATTGGACTTTACTGGGTCATAATGCAGTTGCATGCCGAGTTAACGCATCACAATATATACTTCTTGTCTGTTCCTCGCTGTCTATCAGCTACAAACACTGATGTTTTTGCATAATGTGGCCAGTGAAAGTTGATATATTTAGTGTGCTAATCCATGAGAGCGGGGACAGATGCTTGACATACAGACCCCCTTGTGTCTCCTGTGCTGATGACCCGTGTCTGCCCTCCCAACAGTGTGGAGGTGGTTATGTCTTCATAGTAGAACAGCTTACAATCAATCTGTCACCATCCCTCATAAACCTACAACCATTCCAGTTCATTTAAAGGGGTTATATCAATGTTTTTTTTTTTTTTTGTAATTAAAATATGTCAGCAAGGATAGCACAAATCCAAATCCTAACAAATTCTCCTGATAATATAATATAATTAGTGCTGTCAAATGGATTAATCACATCTAACATAAAAGTTTGTTTTTACATAATAAATGTGTGTATATAAATAACATAATAAATGTGTGTATATACAGTATATATATGTGTGTGTGTGTGTGTATACATATATATATATATATATATATATATATATATATATATATATATTATACACGCATATATACACACACACACAAAGAGAAACAGACATATTTAATAAGCATAATATATATATATACAAACACACACACCATATGTAAACAAACTTGTTAGATGCGATTAATCAATTTGATGGCACTAAATATATTGTATTATATTATTTTATTTGATAATAAATATAAAATTATAAATATAATATAATGAAAAAAACTCTTTCATGATATGTCCCCTTAAAAAATCCATCCGTGTCTAAGTAAATAAACTTCTCTCTAAAACAGTATGCATCCTCACTGACACTTCTGCTTTCACTGTGCAGCAAATGTCAGTTTTATAGAGTAATGGAAATGTGATGTCATTGTGGGAGCTCTCAGTAAAAAAAAAAAAAAAAACAAGGTCATCTTTATATTAGCAGGGCTGGCATCAGTATGGCACTCGAGCTGACTGACAGAAAAGTCTTCTAGTGACTGACGCCATATGCCAAGCGTGTGTGTGCCAAGGCTGTATCTAAGGTAACCATGTGTGCCTCTGGAGCCTTGTGGCAGTTTAGGGATGATAAATTATGCACTGCATACCGAACTGGCTCACATTCACTCAGCTGTACATGCAAAAAAATGAAGAGAAATTATACACTTACATACTTAAAAACACCGTTTAGTTTTGAGACATACTCATGATTTATTTTCCTTGGAAAAAAAACAAATAATTTAGATGATCTTAGTTATTACTTGCTAAGTGGTGTCCTTCATATTAACAGCATACTTATACTGAACATAAAGGCCTACTAACAATAAGTCTTTAAGAAAACCCTTTTCTTGTAGTTTAGTTGCATCTTAAACTTAGACTTTGTGATAACTAATAGTATAATACGCAGATATTTGTCATTTGGAACTGAGTATTGGAACTGGAGATTTTATCCAGTGACAAAATCTTGGCAACCAAACATTTTCAGCTAAAACAGTTAAAAAAAAAAAGTTTTGGGGCTAAAATAAAACTTCAATTTCAGTTTTTCATTAAATACATAAATAAATCAGGTGCATTACTTAAAAATGTTATAGTAAATACCTAACTGTACACCCCTACTCCTAAAAACCAATCCGTAAGCATTCAAATTCATTGCATAGCTAGTTGTGGGACCCCTTGGAAGAATCCGATTTGAAATCTGCCACCTTTGCTAATGGAGGCTAAGATTTAGCCAGCAGACTGCGGTCAACACCACTGTCTCCTTCCTGATTCCTGCAGTGAATATGCTTTCTGTGCCGTGCCATGCTACGTGATGTTTTGCCACAGTCCTGGCCTCTCTTCTGTATGACAGTCAGCTGCCAGAAAAAAAATCAAAACCCAATGCAACACTCCCTGGAGCACATTTCTGCTTGTCATGCTGGGTAGTCTACCATTCCTTCTCGACAAGAGCCCTATAGGGCAGTCAAATAAGCTCAACGTGGCTGATTCGCACGTCATTTTTTTATTGAAATGCAAACTGCTGTATAGATACATAACCGCCTAAACAGATGGGGGCTGTTTGTTAATGGACCACAGAAGCCACCAGATCATGTCAAAATATCTATGTGAAAGTCAATTCACAAGACAGATGGTTCTGATAATGAGTGATGTAATAGCTGACAGTCATACAGTTACTAAAAAAATTCAATAGAACGTCAGATCTTACTTCACCAAGCAAACATTCTTTGCTACATACACTCAACAATTTGCAAATATTTCAGATCAAGGTCTGTATCAAAGGTCATTTTTTGTTTGACTTATTTTGTACTGAACCTTTCTGGAGAAAGCACATTTGTGGGGATGAGGTCATTGGCATGTTGAGCTCATTTGTTTTAGCTAATTCTTTCTGCATTTATTCCAGCACATTTAATCGGCAAAACGCCAAATAAAGCGTACTAAGTAAGTGCATCTACTAGAACTGCACATGCTTAGCAAATAACATACTACAGATACTCTCTGTTGTGAATACTGAAGCATCATTTTGTACGCTGAATTAGATCACCTCCTTTTCTGAGAGAAATAAACAGCCACAATGGGTAATTACAAGGGAAACGGACAAGAGACGTTTCAGACACAAACACATATAAAACTTCACAGGGGCCTTTGTTTCAGCGGCTTCATTCTGGGTTGCAAACCGGACCAAGATGTCTACTGTTCCCTCCCACTTCTCAATAAAAGAGACAACAAACAATGGGGTTGCCATGGTAAAATCAGAGCCCTCTGCCTCAGCATGACAGCGGATTAGTCAGTGTGTCAGTTCTGCCAGAGACGTGTAGTAGCATTTCCTCCAAATGTCCTGCATTCTCATCAAAAGCACAAATGCTAATGCTTGCTAGGTGTGTTAAGATTAGATTCAGCCATCAGTGTACACTGAGGAGCTCTTCTGGAAAATATTAACTGCAGAAACTTGCAATTAACATATAATCAGAAGGCATGTAGAGGCAGCACCGTACATGACATGTACAAACAGAGACGGGAAATATTTCCTAGACAGATTCTTTATGCTATGATGTGGCTTTCAAGTGGGCATCTGCAAACAAATGACTCTAGACATTACCTCAGAGCTAACAGCACTTTACTTCGGTCTCAAGGACACTTTAGTGGATATGTGAAGTCAGATTTCTCATAAATCTCACTTGGTTTTATATTTTGTTATATAAATGCATGTATTTTTAAGTGTGCATCTCACTTACCAGCCTCTCCATTTCCTGCTCTCTGAGTCGCTCTTCTCTTTGGCGTCGGTGGTACTCCAGAAGATCATCTTCGTTGTCACTGATCTCTGTAATGCTGTTTTTGCGCTCCCTCATGCCTGGGTGAGGCATCCGGAGGTCCCTGTGGCCTGCTGACATCTTCCGGTGGCTTCTGGGACTGGATCGGGGTGATGACCCAGGTAGAGAACCCAGGCTGAAGGCCGAAGACAGCGAGTTCCCAAAACTGCCCTTCCGTCCACTGCCTTCCCCCATCAGTCCAGAGGTGGGTGAAGGACTACGAGCACGCACACCACGAGGACTGAACGGCTCCTCTGTAGGAGACCCTGCTTTCCGTCGGAGTCTGGGACTCTCTGGCACAATTCTTGGGCATGGAATCTCTGGAGTTCGCAGGGTTCCTGGTAGAGCTCCTGGGAGCACAGGAACCCCCCTTCGGCCTATAGAGGGGCTGAGAGGAGGTAGTTCCCTCATGCTGCTCCCTTCGAGGTTCCTGCGGGCCAGCCGCGGACTTTCTGGAGGCTGTAGTGTGCGAGGATGTGGGTGTGGAGGTCCACCCTGAATGATGTGGACAATGGGATCTAAGGGGGGCTGGAAAGATCGCGAGGGTGGGGAGAGTTGGTGAGAGGGGCTGGACGTCAAGGAGCGGTCTGGCTGAGGCTGTTCCCGGAAAGGACTTGAGGGGCGATCCTGGAGAACAATGGCAGTTTTGGATCTAGGACTAGAGGGTGAGGAGGATGGGGATGCGGTGGAGAACTTGGGGGTGAATCTGGGACTACCTGGAACTGGTACCCGACTGACAGATGGGGCATCAGACAGAGCAGTAGAGATGGAGACTAAGGGCAGAATGTGAGTCTGTATGGGGCTGTCTGGGGATTTAGCCACCAAGCTGTCTTGGTTCAACCCCCTACGACTTGGCTTTGGGCTTGGCGGTGCTTCTAAAAGAGCCTTTCGCTGGAGTCTGGGACTCTCAGGCACCTTTGGCCCACTGCTGCCACTGGAATAGCTGGGCAGTATGGTCCGTGGCTGAGGTATGGGTGGCTGGCTGGTGTAATTGTAACTAGAAGACCTCACTGGCACAGGAGGAAGTGTGTGAAACTGGTCCTGACAACCACTCGGTGAGGGACTGGTGTAGCTGCCACTGCTGGCGGCCGATGGGGACGAGAGTGGAGAGAAAGGAGGGGAGTTATTCTCGTAACTGGAGCCCACAGACATAGCACCAGGGCTCGTTGGGGGTGAGAGAAGGAAGCGCCCCCCTCCATTTAACATGGGGGACAGGGGAGACTGGGAGATAGGATGACCAGTGGGCTTCTTTGACTCAGAAGAAGAGGGCTGAGGGTCATCCATGACTAATGAGTCCATAATATCCTGAAGGTCCTTCTCAATGGAACTGACAATGGCACTGTGCTCAGGGCGCACTCTCTCGTTGGAGACCAAGTGAGATTTTGGTGCTCCTGACGACTGGTTCCCATTGACCAAGTTCTCAGAATCTGAAGGAAAAGATAACAATTATAAGCATTTGCCACACACAAAAATCAAAAGGCATATATTTTAGAATACTTCAGGTGTAGATTGATAATTGATTCATGATTAAACCGTTCCATCTTTTCAATGAATCTGAACTGGTTTATAAAACCAGTCTGAACGAATTGTCAAAAAAATCACCAAATAAAATAATCGAGAATAGTCTCTTTCAAACTATTGGGTGAACTAATAATGAGCACTAGGTGAGCATTTGGACAGTATTTAAGGATTTGACTGATGGATCAAAAAGTAAGTTATATTAGTGTAATAGCAGAAAAAAAAACATACTAGAAATATGTTAATGTCTGTTAATGAAAGAGTTACAGAAGCTTCAGCCAATAAATGTAAATTAATTTAAGTATTGTTTATTGCACTAACAAATAATATTTCGTTTTTTATTAGCTGAATCATGCACTAACAAATAATATTTCGTTTTTTATTAGCTGAATCATGCAACAAACTAAACTAAACTGGGACAAAGTTTTGGAGCATTTAATATTTTGTGTCTAAATGACATCATTACAACTTGTTAACTGAAACAACCAGTTCAAAATAATAGATTCTCAAAAATGAATTCCCATCAGATGAGCCAAACCGAGTACAGAAAACGAGAAAGGCACTTAAGAGTAAGTGGATGCATTTGGCTTCTTCTCCTCACATAACCCCAATTATTATCCTCAGTACTACACCTGAGCTTTTAATGCAAGAACCTGCAGCTCTTTTGGCACTGCAGAGTTGCATTTAATCCATTAGCCCCATTCAACAACCTCCAAGTTTAACACTGCTGCCAGTCCCACAGAAGACGAATGCTCAAGTAGAAGAAGTGGCTACCAAAAAGTCTGCCAGGCTCCAGTCTGAGAGGATAAACATCAAATGAATATGTGCTCATATAGCTAAATCACAGGCAGCCCTGCTGGTAATTCAATCTATCTCTCAGGCAACTGACCATCTCAAATAGTTCATCTGCTAAAAATGAGACAGACCTACAAAGTAAAGATGGTAATTATCTAAACTGGGGGTTTTCAAACTGTGGTCCCGGAAACCCCAGGGTGCTGCAACGGGGAGCTAGGGGGCTGCAAGGTAATACTATGGTAACGTTCTTTGTAAAGCTGCTTTGGAAAAATTTCTACTATGAAAGTAAATTCAATTAAAATATATTTGATTTGTTTATTTTTTTGTTGGAAATAAATATATTAAAGTTATAACAGTATAATAGTGCGTGTGCGTGCGTGTGTGTGTGTGGGGGGGGGGGGGGGGCAACTTATTGTAAATATATTTGTAATCATATTTCTAAATAATATTTTAATAATTTGCTTGGCTGTAGAATTACAATACAAAAGCCAATTGTTTAATTTTAGACAACATGTTTTACAATATCATGCTAATCATGTTCCTCACACATTACAAATGGGCCTGAATACATGAAATACAGAAATCTTAAAACAATCGTCATATTTGGGGGTCCTTGGCATCACAAAAGTTTGAAAACATCTGATCTAATCAATAGTACTAAAAATAATCCCCAACTTGTGATCAATTTGGAAAAAAAAATTATATATTTTTATTTGACACCCCAAATGTAACACTTATCAAACTTATTAGATATGTGTTTTATACCGTAGTCTACATAAGATTGTGAGTCACAGAACAGATTTCACAACATCCAAAACTTGATCGATCTTGCTCTCGCCAGCTAAGCGTTTGCGTTTAACCCGCAAATCTCTGTCCTGATTACAAAACACTCTCTGTTCAAACTCCTCACAAATAATGCATAAAACACAACCCCCTTTCCAAGTGTGATTTTTTAAAATATTTTTTGATATAGTCATCGTGGTTTAGAAATAAGTCAGAGCAGCTGACGATGCCTCTGGCTTAATTTTCCATTCAAGTCCCACTGAACAAGAAACGGTTTTAAGAATACAGAAACACATAGATGAAGATAATACATTAATTCTTCCAGGTCACAAAATAATACGTCAGCTTCGACTATAAAATGATACATATGCTATACGTCCGTATGCCGATCTGGCATATACAGCCTCTAGTCTATAATGGTCAGTAGCTTACTTACAGATGAGAACACGCCTGTGGAAACGCTAAGCCGTTGCGTTTGGTTTATAACCCATAACCTAGCTCAGATTCAAAAGAACGGCTCCCGCATTCCGAGTGTAGACCTAAGCCAGCTGTGCCGGCCACACGGTACCCAGCCAGGAGTAAAACGCCGCAGATGAGATATTCCAGCCGGGCTTGGTGAGCCTGGCGCCGCTACACCATCGCTGACTCCCCCTCCCTCCCCTGTCCACGGTGCTGATGTGACTGACTGCTGGCTGCAGGGGCGGGGCCTACACCCTTAAAGCGACAGTGCACATTTTTATGCTATATTCATATGGACACGGATGTGGCTGTGAGTTTAAATAAAAAAGGCTAATTTTTTCTCACACAAACTGGTAGCTGATAAGCAGTATATACTCGTTTATAATATAATATAATATAATATAATATAATATAATTATTATTTATGTCAAGTAGCACATTATAAGTGGGATAATGTAGACAGACAGAACAATAAAATAGTGCATGCTTCTCTGAGTCATTCTGAAATATCATCAAGAGCGTCAAGCAGTCCTGCTGTATTAGAACGAGGCAGCTGGATATTGAGGGAATATGAGGGGAACAGTTAGGAGGGGATTGGAGACCAGAGTGGGTGGCAAGATAAATATAGATATTGTAAAAGATACCCCTCAACTTTAAATAAGCAGAGCATGGCCAACAAAGCTGTCTGAACTGGAAAACAGATACAAGAGGAAATAGCTCTGGCACAGAGAAAGTGTGAAGGGGGTTCTTTTCCTCTATAAATCAGTCTATAAACAAATATCAGATGCCAAAAGCGCATGAACAGCTTTATGTGTGCAAGTCTGAAAAATCTTTTAGCTATGTAGTTTTATATATAATTTAGACACTGGGGAAATAAGAACAAATAAATGGTGAATGGGAATGCGGCGGGTATGTTGTTTATAAAAATAAATTCTTTCATGGTGGAGAGAATTTATTACCAGCTCAGGAAATGCACTGGACCAGCTGTGTTTATATGCTACACATGTCCTTTTCTGCCACACAACAGGAAAAGTCAGGAAAACAACTCAGTAAATATTGTAAATGTTCCGTTTAAACATTGGCTGCCATGTAGCACTGTGAGTGGGAGTGGAAGATGTAGAGCACTCTGTCACGAGACCCACAGGAATGAGTTTCTCATAAAAGTTGCATGGTGCAACTCGGGATCGAGGCAGGCTTGTATTGCTAACAGTTTGAAGCGGAAATGCAGTAGGGCCCAGCTGAAAGCTGCTACCTGTGCTACTGAAACAAACCTTGCCATTCAGCCATGTGCCAACACCCTGTAAGCCCAAATTTGCATAAATGTCCCATAAATCTGAATCTTACACCACATGTTTTCCCTGGGTTTCTTTTTTTTTAAACATGATACATACGTAAAGCACATTTCTATGCAATTATGTCATAGATGTCACATACTCTTTTGTATTATTATTTCAGACAGTACACACAAGGTTTTTAAGCTCTGAAGGAATGTTTTTTTCCACACAAATGACGTTCTACACAACACAGGCTTTGAGGTAAGCGTTAGATAATTCATGCCAGAGTCATGGTGTGTTGTGTTCTCCTGTAGGATATTACGTTACCTGTGAGGGCCCAGTTTTTCACACTGGCTTTCTGTCCTCCCTCAGGCATCATGCTTTTCATTCGGAAAGCCTCCTCGGGGTGGTTGAAGCGGAAGAATGCGGACTGGCCGAAACACAGCATACAGCCTGCACACAAACCAAAACAACTATTATGAAGTTGAGAATGAAATTGTATAACACTTTACATCAAACATATATGCTTGAAGAAGGCATTTCAAATGATCTTGGCAGTTTTAGACCAGTTTTGTACTGCAGTGTGAGAGGTACGGAGGGGGGAAAGGAATATTTGACATCGTTTTACATGAACAAGCAGGAACATCTCACACTTTGGTCTCGGATCAGACTCCTGGCTTGCCGAGTGAGGGGAAAAATAGACAAGCCAAACTCTGGTAGTGTAGAAAGTTAAAGTCACCATGAGATCTAAATTAACCCCATTTACTTTCTTAACACATGTTTCTGGTCTTATAATTTATGATTTCTTTCTCATTTCTTTTTTTTGCTGATGTCACCAAGCCCTCTTATTTTTGAGACGCTTCTATCCAACCATCTGTCATATAAAGATCACTTTTAACAAAGAAATGAATTACCGTCAGATCAAATCAAGCACTGTCCTAAAGTTTTTAATATATCAGTACCATATTGGTCAATTCTTTTTTTTATTATTGTATTGTCAATATTGAATACGTATTGATATTGCATATTTACTTAGATTAGCTTTACTTACATAATTATAGTATACAATAACATCTGTCATTTATCAGTTTTATTATTTATCAGTCCTGAACACTGTTTCATGTTACAGTAGCTTTAAATGTGAGGTGCATCCATAGTTATACAGTGCTTTAGTGTCACTGATGGGTACATTTACTTGATCTATACATTTATTTAACACATTATACAAGGCAAAAATAAAGAAAATAGCATGTACAGGGTATTTATATGATGACTTAGTTGGTGATCTCTCAACAAAACAAAACAACAATAAAATAATTAACAAAACAAACTGGGGGGAAAAGCAAACAAACAACATAAAAAAACACTTTTGCTATATAAAATTGCCTGATCTATTCTGGCCAATCACATTATTTATTGAAGGCAGGTAAAGGTCTCATGGAAACCTTTGCAGCCGTAGCAGATGTGTGATGAATGCGGAATGCCAGATGCCCTTTTGTTCCAGGAAGAACATTTGATTACCCCTCAGGTTCTGACAGGACACGGTACGCTTAGAGCACACAATGAAACTAAGAACCGCTCAAGTAAAGTAAATCGTGTACTTATTCTCAGATCAATGTGTTTTCTTTCATGTTGTTAGTGAATAAAAGAATATGGATTGTTAACTGTTGGTGGCTGTTGTCATAAGACTCTTCAAGAGGATTGCTCAAGTCTTGACATGCTGTGCACATTCAAAGTCAACTAGGTAAAAATAAACAAGAAAATCATAATACACAAAACTCATGTGTAAAGTTACAGTATAGTGTTTTAATGAAAAGACTTGTTTGCATGCCTGCTCAAAAAAATATTTTATTTGAAGCAACGGTATATTGAGGTCTGTGGTGTAAACCACATCAGCCAAATGTTGTTTCATATATGTCATGTTTTGGTCCTTGTCGAAATCATATTTGAGTGTTTTTACAGACAATAACTGTGGCATCCACTGCATCAGCACGAACCGCTCAATCGTTGTTAACAAGCCACCAAATATCAGACCGACAGCAGCTCCACTGCCTATTTTACACTACAAGCGTTGCGCTCAAATTGTGATTGTACAAATGTGCCATTAAAAATGACGCACAGCATCTAATTCAGTAATGCAATTCATCTGCACTGCTTCAAGAGAAAAGGTTGCAGAACGCTAATATTACAGTGAGTTATACCCAAAACACATAATGTGTTCCACTAGATCAGAGCCTCTGGCGTGTTGGTTTAACAAAGGCTAGATTCTGATCTTGAAAACACTTAGTTCAATTTAATATAATCTATATATCTGTATCTATCTGTCTGTATCTATTTATCTGTATCTATCTGTATCTATCTATCTGTATCTATCTATCTATCTATCTATCTATCTATCTATCTATCTATATCTATATCTATCTATCTATCTATCTATCTATCTATCTATCTATCTATCTATCTATCTATCTATCTATCTATCTATCTATCTATCTATAACACAACAAGATTACATTAAATACATTTTCTCATATGTTACTTCGTTATTTCATCTGACCCCAATAATTCAAATCTATCTGGGCCTCAAAATATCCCAAAACAACATTGAACGCAATAAACATCATGCAGTGTTATAGCTGAGCTTCACTGTTCCACCATGAGGGAAACCAGCAGAGCTCCAGACCACAGCTCAGACTGCAATTCAATCAATACACAGAAGGAAAAAAAGAAAAAGAAAAAAAGAAAGTGAAAAGTTAGTGCACACTGCACACACATTAGTGCACACACAATCACTGCAAACTGCACACCCGGAGCAGTGGGCAGCAATTTTTCGCTGTGGCACCCGGGGAGCGATTGGGGGGTTAGGTGCCATGCTCAATGGACCTCAGTCGTTTCCTGCCGGTACTGAAAATCAAACCCGCAACCTTCGGGTTACTAGTCTGACTCTCTAACCACTAGGCCCTTAAGATCTACTAATAGTAGATCGACTACTAACCATGTAAACCATCAATTCAGGCACACTGAAAATAATTTGTAATGGTCTAAGTTATGATGTTTTTACATTGCTTTAACTCATCAAAATAAGTTTGAACTTTTTTTAAGGATTCAAATATTTTTAAGTCAGTTTAATGTAATTTAAGTTCAAATGACTTAAACACCCAAGTTGATTATACTTAAACATTTAAGGCAGCATTAGGTCAGCTGTATTTATGTATGTCTACATCATACATAAATGTCTATATCAGTTAACTTTTATCATTTATCATTTATCAAGTTACAGGAAGTGGTTGAGCACTATTGTAAGCTTTCTTTCAGTGCAACATTTCACAGAAACACATAGTTCCTATTGTGCAGAGAACAGTGGGATATCAAATATAACGTCTTTGTTTATGTGAGGCAGAAAGTGAAAAGGTCTGTGTTTAATATAGTTTTGGCATGCAGGAAATGATTGATCGACTAATACCAACATTAAAACAGGAGGTAAGAAATCCCCATGGTGTCTGCCATACTGAGAACAGTGCAGTAATATTACATAAGTTAATATGATACACACACAATGTCTCATGAAGAAGAAATATAGCTTGCAGCAAATGACCAACCTGCATTGGGTTGAACACTTTAGGTGTCAGTGAAAATCACCGAAAACCCATTATATATTTTCAGATTGGCCACTATAGTGCCTCAAAGGTTGATGGATTTACCCACAATGCTAAGTGAAGAGTCTGAAAGTGGATTTATGGAGTGCAGCGATGGAGGGTAATCTACAACACTACAGCACACAAGGGAAAATACATGAGCCAAGAATCACACCTGCTGAGGAGGGAATCTATCTATCGATCTACGCTCCTGCCACCATGCGTTTCAGACGTGCTGCCAGCATACTGAATGATGCCCAATTACAATATTCAAAAAAACATCAGACGTTAAGCCCACAAACCGCCCACAGTCAGATGATTCTATTCTGAAGGGGGCACTGAGTTTGAAAATGCAACCGGGGTAAAATCCTGAGTTAAACACGGACAGTGTTTCCCCTGCTACTGTTTATAGATGGCCTCTCTCTGCCAGTCATTATGGATACTTTTAACACAGATATTTTTGGAAGTCAAGGAGATGTTATGAATTACGATTTCAGCCCCCTGTGGCACTGCCCCTCGCCGCAGGTATGAATGTGTGATCATGGTGCACGTTTTTGGTGAACCTTTTGTTCAGTTCGGTTCAGTGAATCAGCATTTTTTTCTTAGATCTCCCTTCAGTGGCAGCTTATATAGTAGTATATATTTCTTTATTTTTGTGCGTTTGTGTGATGCCAAAGATCAATTGATAAATTTTTTTAACCTAACAACTGGTTCGCAAAGAGGTCCAAAGATTACTTTTGCAAATCATGAATCTGAATCTCGAGAGGCACAACCAAACAATACATAAGGGTCCATCCATGCAGGGTAGTGAATTTTTATGAAAATAAATAATTGATTCTGAACTGCCGAAAAGAATCGTTAGCAATTCCAGTCTCACTTTCGTAACGTATCCATGTAGTTTTGTAAGAAATTAGCATAATGTCAGCCTATGGGATTCATTGGCTGCCCGCGAATAATGTTTAATTTGTTTACACACTGTAAGCAGTAGACCAATCAGAGCAGAGCAGGCTCTCAGAGAGGAGGGGTTTAGAGAGACTGAATCCTTTATCAAGTCCTTAATTCACAGTGAGAAAAGAAATGAAGTGCAATGTATATAATGGGAAAATTAAAGATTTTTGTTTTGTTTTCACCTTGCATATAACCCTATTGTAGGAGACCTCCAAATGAAAATTGGCAACCTTTAAAAAAGCATAATTCACTGTAAAAAAAAAAGTTGGATTAACTTAAAAAAGTGAGTTACCTGGTTGCCTTAAAATTTTGAGTTCATTGAAATAAAAAATTTGGGTAACACTTTATATTACGACCCGCAAACAACTGCGTAAGTAAACCGATATTACGGTGTACGTTTCTGTAATTATAGTGTACTTCCATGTAGGTAAAGGGGAACAATATGTTAAGTTTTGGGTAATAAAGGGGTAACAAGCAGATATACAACCGGCAAAGAACTTCGTAAGTAAACCGAAATTACGGTGTAGCCTACGTTTCTGTAATTATAGTACTTCCATGTAGGTATAGGGGAACAATATGTTACGTTTTGGGTAATAAAGGGGTACAACCAGATATACAAGCAAATTATTTATAATGTAATTATTTTAAAACTAACAGGTATTCTGTTAATATATTCCAGGAAAAATTGTACGTCTGTTGTAGGCTATATAAAAGTTGTTGTCACATTTCTGGCAAAATATGTTCTTGTGCAATGTAGTTACAGGGTAATTTTTACATCTGTGGGTTGTAAATTAAACGTATATATATATATATATATATATATATATATATATATATATATATATATATATATGGCTGTATGTATGTAAGCACAGTATGATAAATTTTTTATTTATTGGCTTTTCTTACTAAACTACTTAACGTTAAGCAAAAAAAAAAGTTCCTGCTATGATTTTAATTTATAAAGTACCATGTAGTACTTAGTACTTACCTTATCACATTGTATTGCAATGACACTTAAATGTCAGGGCAAATATACTGTGTAATTAAAACGTTTTTTTGTTTTGTTTTCATAATAAGAGTACCTTTCTCTGTAATTACTGTGCAAATAGTGTTGTTTCGTATTGTTACATAGTAAGTTTTTGTTACCCGTTTCATCTGTGTATTTACAGGGTAAGTGTGACTCCAGCGGGCTGTAAATTAAAGTGGCGCTTGTTACCCCTTTATAACCCAAAACTTAACATATTGTGCCCTTATACCTACACGGAAGTACACCGAAATTACGGTGTACGTTTCTGTAATTATAGTTTACTTACGCAATTGTTTGTGGGTCGTAATATAAAGTGTTACCAAAATTTGAGTTAATACAACAAAGGAGATTAGTTTAATAAATAGAAACTCAAAATATTATGTTATCTGAACTACATTAATTATCTAAGTTGATTTGAAAAAATTATAAAAAGTTGTGATAACAAATCATCAAAATTAATTTTTACAGTGTAGGGACATATTAAAAAATGCAAATCTTTTAAAGAAGCACAACCTTAAAAAAATGTAAGGAATCGTGAACTGACCAGACTTACATTTATATTTACTTACATATTACTTATATTTATGTTGCATTATCATAATGAATTCCTCTATTTCAAAACCACTATATCTGAAGCAACTTTGGAGTAACAGAAAAATATTGCACAAAAAGTCTAAAGCACACCGATGACTCATTTTTTAATTTCTGTTGAAATAAGACACATTTTCCAGAACAGTGTGGTCTGCTCTGAAGAGCAAAACCACTAAATAACCTACCCTTGTCATAGATGACATCCCCAGCAAAGCATGACTAAGAGCCATTTTGTAATCAAATTCATGAGGCCATTTGCAAGAAGACAAGCCTCACTGGCGAATGACAAAGAGTGGAGAGAGGCGCGTGAATCTGGAAAGCACAGCAGGAAAGTGTCTGTTCCCCATGCACAGCCCGTCTCCCCAACATTAATCAGAGAGATTGATACCCCACCGTTCCTCTACAACATCCATAACTGCACTGTGAGAAGCCAAGCTCATTAACGAAAGTGCAAGTGTAACCATGCCAAAATCACCTGACAAGTAATACATTAATAACATAGCAGTGAAGGTCATTTTTTTAAATAAATATTATTTGTTTATCTTATATTTTTATTTTAGTTAAATACACAGTATATATTTAACTAAATTATAATATATTATTTACAATATATTCATTATATATGATGTAATTTAAAAAAAAACTTTTTATAATATAATTAAGTAATAATATTGTTATTATAATTGTATAATTTATTATAAATATTTTTTTTCCAGTTTTTCCATTTTCTAACATGTTTGTTGGTGCCAGACGGGCCGGTCTGAGTATTTCACAATCTGCTCAGTTACTGGGATTTTCATAATGTATCAAAATAGATTTTATTAAATAAATGGATGGGGTATATACTATTATATATAATGTTTATATATATACTTATTAATAATTATATATAATATATCATTTAATTAATGGTATTGTATTCTCTGAGACCCCAAATATAAATAATGTAACATTTTAGAGTTTAAATACAATTTAGTTTACAATTTAGCTGTTTATCCTTCAGAGTTAGGCAAGACCCTCGGGGTCTTTCAGACATCATATAGAACATGTGAAGAAAACTGAAGCTTCTCAATCAGTTTGGGTTTGCCGGTAGGGGACTAGTTCACCACAGATGTCCGGTTAGAGACATGAAGAAGCAGCAGTAAGTTCTCTTTATAGCTTTATTTTCTCCACCACAATTCCATCAAGCTTCAATACAGGTTTAGCACATAAGTGCGGATGAGTACAGTCGTGATGCCATGAGTATGGGTGTGGTCTAAACAAAACATAATATATATCAATATAACATAACAGAAACACAAGATAACAAGATAAATGCATACAATGAGATGTAGCAGAAATGCTTCCATGAAACAAGCAACATCATGTGAATATGTGAACACAAATCAAATCCCTACTTCTAAATGAAGTATCCTTAAGCAAGGAGTAAAAAATAATACATTTCATCAAACAGATAGCATGAATTGAAATACATAAACCTACTTACTTGTATATTATACGCACACATCAATGGCAAGAAAGCACAGAGTCTGTTTGCTACACACCACATGCAAGCTATTTAATACAAATGCTAATTAATGAATCAATGCCACCTGCTGGAGATGGGCGGAGCCTAGTGTCTCCACGTTGCTGCTTTGACAGCGTGCTCTGACATTGGCTGATTGCTAGAGCAAGTCTCACAGACTCAAACAGTTACAATGGGCCTTTTTAACAGCCGCCCCCAGATTTCTAAAGCATGAGGAAATCTGCCCATTATAAAAAGGTCAAAGTCAAA
Source organism: Semotilus atromaculatus (assembly GCA_031834385.1). Classification (NCBI taxonomy): domain Eukaryota; kingdom Metazoa; phylum Chordata; class Actinopteri; order Cypriniformes; family Leuciscidae; genus Semotilus; species Semotilus atromaculatus. The sequence continues at coordinate 9,586,702 of JAULUF010000015.1, forward strand.
TTTAGTCTGGAATCTCAGGCAGCTGGATAACCTTAGCCACAGGTCTCACATAAAACTTGTCCTTAATTCTCACTTCAACAGTCCTGACTTTATTATCCATCCCAGGGAATACTTGCGAGATCTGACCAGTGGGCCACAGTGCCCTGGGAAATTGAGGGTCCACAATCATAACGGTAGTTCCAACCTTGATATCGGGTGACTCTCGTTGCCACTTGCCACGAGTCTGAAGGCCAGGCAAATAGAACTTGATAAACCGCTTCCAAAAGTGATCTGCTAGGACTTGGCTATGACGCCAACGACGTCGACTCAGTATTTCACTTTGAGGGTATATCACTTGAGGAAGGGACGAATCAGGCCGCCCCATAAGGAGCGTATTTGGAGTAATAGGAATTGGATCAGAGGCACTCGAGGAGGTATACCCCAGAGGTTTAGAATTTAAGATCCCTTCGATCTCAATGAGTGTAGTGAGAAGAGTTTCCTCAGGTACAGGCTGAGTTCCCAGAGTGACCTGTAGAGCTTGTTTCAGGGAACGAATCTCCCTTTCCCAACACCCACCGAAGTGTGGGGCATGAGGTGGGTTGAAACGGAAGATAATCTGCTGACTGGCAAGCTGTTCCTGAAGCTCTGGAACTAGTTCGCCAAATGCCTGTCTTAGCTCCCTTTCACCTCCTTTAAAATTCGTTCCTTGATCACATAAAACTTCCAAAGGCTTCCCACGTCGGGCTATAAAACGCCTGAGAGCCATAAGGAAGGAATCTGTATCAAGTCTTGGAAGGAGGTCGATGTACACCGCACGTGTAGTCATGCACTTGAACAAGATACCCCAGCGTTTCTCATTCCTGCGTCCAATTTTTACTAGGTATGGCCCGAAACAGTCAATACCAGTAGAATAAAATGGGGGTTTGAAGAGACGCAGTCTGGCTGGAGGCAGATCTGCCATTCTGGGTATCTGTGGGTTTTTACGAAGCTTCTGACACTCCATACAATCCTTGCGCTGATAACGTCGGATTGCTTCCCTTCCCCGAAGGATCCAGTATTTCCTACGCATTTCTGCCAGTACTCTCTCAGGTCCTGGGTGAAGCAGCTTTGTATCATAGTCCTTAATTAGTAAGTTAGTGACAGGATGATGGGAATCCAGCACAATGGGATGCATCTGGTCAGGCTCAATTTCTTCACAGCAGCGAAGACGACCTCCTACCCTAAGGAGGTGACTTACACAGTCTAGTTCGGGAGCAAGGCTAAGGAGCCGACTGTTGCTATTCAGTTGTTTCCCCGCTGTAAGTTGTGCCATATCAGAGGGAAAGCTTTCCCATTGGGCTTGCTGAAGGATAGCCATCTCAGCCTGTTGAAAGTCTTCAGCTGATAGATTGGCCCCATCCTCCCTGAGAGATTCTGCGATGGCTGTCAGTAGTTCTTGAAAGGTCAGAAATTTGCTTAAATCAGGCATGGACAAGCGATGTGTGGTATTAGTCAGACCACAGAATGTAGAGTTTCTCAGTTCATCACTGTCAATAAGAGAGGATGGGGGTGTAACCTGCCATCGATCAGGTGAAAGGTGAAGGAATGAGGGACCTGTATTCCAACGACTTTGTGGCCCTAGATCTGCCAGCATTTTCCCTCGGGTGATATCATCTGCCGGGTTGCTAGCTGAAGCCACATAGCGCCATTCACAGTGGCTGGTAAGGTCCTGAATCTCTGTCACCCTTGTACCAACGAAAACCTTGAATCGACAAGATTCGGATCTAATCCAGGTCAAAACAGTGGTGGCATCAGTCCAAATGAAAACTTGTCGAATAGGCAAAGTCAATTCCTTCTGAAGGGTCTTAGCCAACTGCGCACCGGTCAGGGCTGCACATAGTTCTAGACGAGGTATTGACAGCCGTTTCTTAGGAGCCACTCTTGATCTGGCCACTATGAATGTGATCTCCACTTCTCCCTGCCGGTCTTCTGTTCGAAGATAGGCGACCGACCCATAAGCTGACTCAGACGCATCACAGAAGATATGGATATCTCGCTGGCTGAAACGATCATCCTTCGGTGCAGTACAATAGCATCTGGGTAAGATTATATCTTGTAGGTCACTAAGCTCCTCTGCCCATCTGTTCCAAGCATTCATCAAATCTTCTGGTAACCTAGGATCATCCCAATCTCTCCCTTTGTCCCATAGCCGCTGCACAATCACCTTGGCACGTGTGGTGTACGGGATGATGTAGCCAAGAGGATCGTATTGACTGGCAAGCACCTTATATATATTGCGCATAGTAACTTCTTGACACTTTACAGCACGGAGCTTATACGACAAAGTATCAGTTTGACAGTTCCACTGCAATCCAAGCACTGATTCATGGTTTGAGGCATTACCCTTGACAATCAATTGCTCAGCACTGTCCGATCTGGATGCTGCTGGTAAGTGACTGATGGTGGAAGGCGCATTACTGGCCCATTGCCTGAGCTCGAATCCTCCGTCTGCCAGGGTACTCTGCAACTGGGCTACCATGAGCTTTGCTTCATCCACCGAGGGCAGACTGTGCAGGTAATTGTCTACATAAAATGCCTTCTGTACAGCCTCCTGTATCTTTTCACCAGGCTGACTATTTTCCAAGATATGCTTCTGCAAGGCAAAGACGGCGCAACATGGGCTACTAGTGGTCCCAAAGGGGAGAACTTGCCATTCAAAAACTCTGGGCTGAACTTCTCTTTCTTGGTCTCTCCATAAGAAACGGAGAAGGGGTCGATCTTCAGGAAGGAGTCTTATCTGGTGGAACATTCCTTTAATGTCGCTACTAATAGCGACAGAATGTTCTCTGAACCTTAGTAGCACAGCCAGTAAGGAGGAAGTCAGTGTAGGTCCTGGAAGCAACAGTTCATTGAGGTTGTTACCTTGAAACTGGAATGAACAGTTGAAAACTACTCTATGTTTCCCATTATGTTCAACCATATGGTGTGGGATATACCAACTTACTGGAGTGTCTTCAGCTCCTGACTGCAGTTCAGCTATGTAACCTTCTTGCTCCAGTCGTTTAATCTCAGCCTGGTAGATAGCTGCTTGATCAGGAGACTTACTGAGGCGACGTTCTAGGCTTCTTAGCTGAGGCATTACCGCTGCTTTGGGTGCATGAAGAGAGGGCATATTTTGAACTCTGAGTAGTGGGGTAGCATATCGCAGAATCCCATCGACTTCAACTCTGACAGTTTTTTGTTCCAGTAGTTTTATTGACTGCTGGTCGAGTACTGATCTAGTGCTCGTCTTCTCATCCCTCCAAGGGAGGACATCCATTTGCCAGAGACGTTCAACTTGTTCGTGAAGAGTAACAGAAGGTGATAAACTTGTGAACAGACATTGTTGCTCTGTGAGACTGTATTGCAGAGCCTGAACTGGTCCTTGCAGAGTCCACCCAAGGAGGGTTCTAATCGCTGCAGGACCTCCTGGTGGGCCCAAGCGAACTGGTTCGACTGCAGTAATTAAATGAGGATAGTCTGATCCAATGAGCAAAACTGGATGACCAGTTTTAATCTCTTGGAGGGGAAGTCCATTAAGGTGACGGTACCTCTTCCGTAAAGACTTAACAGGATGACAGTGCACTCCAAGCCCCAGCTCTGGTGCAGTGAAAGCTCCACTGATTGGATATACCTTGTCTGGCTGACAGGCTGGTGAAAGGTTGAAGGATACAGCCGCCCCATGAAGGACCTTCAACTCTTGTCTAACTGTGCGCAGGGGCAGGTCCTCCGGTTCACCTTTCAATTTCAGCTGGCTAGCCGCAGTGTGTAGTAGAATACTCCTTTCAGAGCCATCATCAAGAATGGCGTAAGCTTTCATGGATCGATCTCCATTTCTCAGAATAACTTGACATATTTTCAACAGTACCTTACGACTTCCTGGGGGCTTGTCAATGAATAATACATCGTTAGCGGCCTCACCCCTGAAAGGGCTATCTGACGGATCCTCTCTCTCTACTGTTCTCTCCCTGCTCCGCGCATTAACTTCATGAAGAACCAGTAAGTGACGCCCATTACATGCCTTGCAGCGCATCTTAAGATTACACTCTGTAGATCTATGGCCCCGTCCACAGCGCCAGCATCTGTTGTGGCCCTTAATCCAATCTTGCTTCTGAATTTTGGAGAGTTGAGAAAAATTAGCGCAGTTATTCAACGAATGTTTGTGATTATCACAATAAGGGCAGTAAGGATTTGCCATGGCGGTCTTAACTGTGACAGGGGATGAAGATACTGCAGGGTATTTCTCAGTGCCAAATAGAACTTCTGTCCCTTTGTGGTATGATTTGGTCCTCCTTGGTCGGTCGTCCCAGGATGACCTGGTCGAGTACCCTCTGACAAAGTGGCTTGCATATCTGGTGGAATCTTCTTGCACTTGGATTTCATATTCCAACCAGTCTGAGAAGTCAAGGAGGGTAGGAATCTTTACATTGTTCGGATAGATGAATCTTCTGAAACTGCTTCGCAGATCATGTGGCAATTTACCCAGAAGTCTGGACACATGAGATCCACATTTTAATTCCACTTTACCAGGCTTACCTAGTTGTCGCAACATTCCCACCAAGGATCTCACCCTCAGAGCAAACATTCGGAAGGTTCTGATATCTCCAGTGTTGATGCTTGGTCCCTCCATCAATTCCACTATGCGCTGCAAAGCCAATTGATGTGGCTGACCATACTGCTTATCGAGGGCACTCATGGTTTTGGTATAAGGATGATGTGAACTGCTGTAAGATTCAGCAATTAGCTGAGCTTCTTCTAGCTTGAGATGTTCTAGCAGAATATGGAATTTGAAGTGCTCTGTGGAATCAACTGGCAGAATGTTTTCCAAAGCAATTTTAAGACGTGCAAACTCTCTGGGGTTAGGGTGAATCAGGTCAGGAATTGTAGGAGTAGGCCCCCGATACACTCTTTCTTGGTTAACCGTTAAACCTGGAGAGTGGTGATGTTCCCTACTCCTAAATGATAACTTGTCCCGTGGCATGATAGGAAATTGTGGAGATGGTGTTCGGACACGACTTCTTGGAACCATATTGACCTTAGGTCTTCCCTCATGACTCCTACTAATCTGTCTGTCAATAGGTGGACTGGTGTTAACCCTTTGGTGTCTGGGTGAGCGCAGGCATAGGTTTCTCATGCCATCACTAACAGAAGAGGAATTACTTTCTTGACTGCTTGAGTCCTCTGAGCTTTCCGAACTTTCCACTGCTCTACGATCCTGTATTGCTTTATGGGATGCCTGGGCATTTTTTCCATTTGATACTGGTTCAATTACTCTGGACCTTCGTGGGGCTGGTACTGGTCCAGAGCGATCTCGGGTCTTTGACTGACCCGATACAGGAAGTGGAGATAATATCGGAGGAAATTGTGACTGCTGATTTCGCCAACATAGCAAATCTTTTACCTCTTCTTCCAATTGAGACATCTGTGACGTGATTCTACTGTTGGCCTGCTTAAGATCATCTCTTTCCTCATCCAGCTGCTGAACCGTGTCTATTAGGTCTCTGTGGAGTTTTCTAAAATCAGTATTTTCATCCCGCAGGGCTTCCATTTGCTGATCCCACCGATCCTTTACATACCACCGTTCTGGACTGTGAGAATTACTATGATGTGCTGGTGCTTGTGGGGTGTCCATCCTGACATCCTTGTCGACAGATGCAGCACAAGAAGATTTGTGAGAATAGTTGGGTGGTGATAAGGATCTATGTAGGTTATAACCAGTCAAATCATAATCCTGCAAATGTACCGGAAAAGACGATTGTCTCCTGGGCCGCACAACCGGGACTTCAGCTGATTGCTGCTTCTCCATAACTGTGGAAAACTCGATCTCCGGCTCGAAGGACCATGAAGAAAACTGAAGCTTCTCAATCAGTTTGGGTTTGCCGGTAGGGGACTAGTTCACCACAGATGTCCGGTTAGAGACATGAAGAAGCAGCAGTAAGTTCTCTTTATAGCTTTATTTTCTCCACCACAATTCCATCAAGCTTCAATACAGGTTTAGCACATAAGTGCGGATGAGTACAGTCGTGATGCCATGAGTATGGGTGTGGTCTAAACAAAACATAATATATATCAATATAACATAACAGAAACACAAGATAACAAGATAAATGCATACAATGAGATGTAGCAGAAATGCTTCCATGAAACAAGCAACATCATGTGAATATGTGAACACAAATCAAATCCCTACTTCTAAATGAAGTATCCTTAAGCAAGGAGTAAAAAATAATACATTTCATCAAACAGATAGCATGAATTGAAATACATAAACCTACTTACTTGTATATTATACGCACACATCAATGGCAAGAAAGCACAGAGTCTGTTTGCTACACACCACATGCAAGCTATTTAATACAAATGCTAATTAATGAATCAATGCCACCTGCTGGAGATGGGCGGAGCCTAGTGTCTCCACGTTGCTGCTTTGACAGCGTGCTCTGACATTGGCTGATTGCTAGAGCAAGTCTCACAGACTCAAACAGTTACAATGGGCCTTTTTAACAACATGAGTCAATAAAAAAGTACCAAACTTTCTAAATAAGTTTAAAAATGCCATATCTCTTCATTTTCTAACGCATGAAAGCAATACAAAAACAGATGACCTGTAGCACAAACCCAGTTGTGAATCACAAATATGGTGGGAAGAGTTCAAATTTCTTCTAAAAGAAACAATAGTGACTCAGAGACCCAGTTCTTCATCTTGACTTGTTATATCACAGCGATGAAAAGGGCTGCATAAAAAGTTTGGTCGTTTTCGACAGTTATTCACACCAGTTGTTATCCAAACCACAGATAACAGAGCAGTACAGATCTGCCTCATGCACTTTCAGTACAAAAAAAAAAAAAGAGCTGGATCTGTGTCAAACCCATTGGATAAATTATTGCATTATAGTTTAGATCAGAACAGAGAATGGTGAGTCACGGGTCCCAAATCATTCCAACTCAAAACGCAGGCATGTGAAGAGGAGACAGAAGACGTCAAGACAAAAATGCCAAAAAGAACGCTCAACGGTTGCCATGGCATTAAGTTTTACTGCGTCTGGAAAGGTCAAAAACTAAAGCAACCCAGTTTTTCCCCAATTCCACACATACCAGAAATCATGTGGCTCACAGCCATACATGATACAGTTTGTGTGCCAAAGATATATAAATAAGATAAATCACAATGATCACAACACCAAGTGTTTAATCTCATGTGAAGGCTATATCATTCTGTATGTAAAATGTAGATGACACAAAAAAGACTTTCAAGAACTGGACCCATATCAAGATGGAGACCATTTCTTGAGCAGATGGTTTTACATTTAGTTCATAGGAGGTTATGAACATGGTGACAACAGGGTACTTATAGCAGAATAATAAGGAGAAATTGCCTTGTCTTTCCGTCAACTATTCCAGCAGGGTTGCCAGTATACGTTCAGGACAAATAAAAGCATGTGTGGATAGTCAGACTGAGCAAACAGTGTGTGGAGAATGAGGAAGGGCTGCATAGAAACAGGATTAGCAGCACTCTTGGGTCACATTGACCAGGAATAGAAGTGTAACACTATACACACACTCATGCCTCGGCCAACATGGAAGAGAAAACCCTCTCTGCAAGATTTGGACCGGTTTATTGTGGGTTATGCGTCCTGTGTATTCACATATTATGATAATATTATATTTATGTTAGTGTAGTTATAGTTATCTTATTCCTATCATCTATTTTCTTTTTTGATAATTATTTTGAGAAAAAAAGTCCCTTATGCTCATCAAGAATGCATTAAAAACCAGCAATATTGTATATTATTACAATTGTTCTATTCTCATATATGTTTAAAAAGTAATTTATTTCTGTGATGTTAAAGCTGAATTTTTTTTTTTCAGGATTCTTAAACTGAAAGTTCAAAAGAACAGCATTTTTAAATATAAATCTTTTGTAACACTCTCAATTTCTTCCTTCCTGAATAAAAGTATTAATTTCTTTCAAGAAAATAGGCTATATGTTAATACAACAACATAATGCAATGCTATATTGTAAATATCTGAGATTTGTCTGCAGCAATGCATGCTTTTAAATGTCTATTTTGAATTATTCACTACTCAAACCAATTTATTAGGTCTTCATACACTTACTTTTAAATCCAAACGGTCAACTTCCCATCCCATCTGTAGGTAACATGCTAGCTGTCCCTTTAAATGGGAAAGCACATGGTTTTATACTACAACTGTAGCATGCAGAGACTGACTTGCTTGGTCGTGGCAAATCCTTTGTTCATGGAGTATTCATCAATTATTCCCCATGCTTTAAAAGATTTCTTTATCGTTCACTTAAAACAGTGCAAATAGCTGTCCAAAGCACGCAGTCGTAGTGAGGAGGCTTCCACTATAAACCATACATCTCCACAGAAATATAATCCCGTCCAACGAATGGCAACCCAGAGGTGGTGTATTGTATCCGAGCACTTTTGAAGTCACTGAACCCCTGCACGCTTTCGCACTGATGGGTGGTAAAGTTGAACAGCTGTCTCCGTCACTGGTGCAACAAATTTCCCTCTCAGATTAGGGATGGGAAGGAGGAGGTGTAATTGCTCACCCCTGAGTCAGAGTCTCCAATCTCTGCATGTCAGGCGGTGGGGGGGAAGAGGGGGTTTCTGTTTCACTTACTGCATTTAACATTCTTTCCACAGGTTCCTGCTCTTTTATGACTTTGCACATTGAAGATAATAAAAACATGGGCTGCACTAAATGAGACTTTTATGATCATTAAACGAAATATTTCAGAGCAAACGTATTGAACAATAGTGAAACACTAGAAGCTCACACAATGAAGATTACCCCAAACACACCCCTCCCCCCAACCTGTTTAGTCAAATTGTTCCCTCAGACAAAAGACTCAGAGGAGGAGCATACTTTCTTTCGGTTTGGGTGCATTGTTTCCCTTTCATAGATTTTACACTTCAGAATCATGCTTGAATTTTGGCGTGACTGATGCGGATCACCAAGTAATGACTGAAATTCTTGGCCATATTTGATTTGAACGAAGTCCTGAAGCATTGAACTATTTTAAATGAACAAAAGCTACCTTGAGACAGGCGCACAGGTTTGGTGACCAGCAGTCCGTCCATGCTACACTGGTTTCCACAGGGGTGCAGAGTGATGACTCCAGCCCTGTTCTCGATAAAGCAATGCTGAGCTGCGATCCCTGGGCCCTGGATGCTGATGTCCATGGCTCCGTGACCCAGAGTGGTCTTGCCTAAAACAAACAACCCCCACAGGATGTTGATTTCAAAGATTATTTGCTCTCAGACAACATGTAGCGAAAATTTCGGGTTGAAAGTACTACTCAGGTGAAGTTTGGAAAGAGGTCAATGAAAACTTTTATGTCTATTTTACTTTTATGCACACTAATGCACAAAAAGTTTGTTGTCTGAAAGATTTTTTGATGTTTTTTTTATTAAAAGTAGTATCTTATGCTCAACAAGGCTATTGTAATTGTTTTGTAATTTTATCATTTCAAAATGTCATTTATTCCTGAAATGGCAAAGCTGAATTTTCAGCAGACATTACTCCAGTCTTCAGCATCACATTCTATAATATGCTGAATTTGTACTCAAGAAACATTTATTATTATCAATGTTGAAAAGTGTTGTGCTGCTTAAAATTTTGTGAAAACCGTGATACATTTTTTCAAGATTCTTCGATGAACAAAAAGTTCAAAAGAACAGCATTTATTTGAAATAGAAATCTTTTTTAACATTATAATTGTTTTTTACTGTCACTTTTGATCATTTTATTGCATCCTTGCTGAATAAAAGGATTTTTATTTTGATCTGTATAGATTTTAAAGCCTTAACAACTTTTACAGAAATATTGACTATGGCATCTTGTCTATTACATACAATCTTAATAGAGTTTTTTTTTAAATTCTAACTTAATTATAATTTTGTGTACTAAGTTAGTAAGAAGATAAAATTGTCAGTGAAGAGCTTGATATAAGTATAAGACGCATGTGAATTATGTGTAAAATTATAATAAATGTATTCACTGTTAGACGTTGTAAGTGGATATTCAATAAACTAGTAAGAGAGTGATTAATGTTTTAAGAGATGGAACGTGCAATAGTTGCAGAAACGCCCATAAATAACAATTATATATTATTTCAAACATAAACAGTATGTGTCATTTATCACCTTCCAGGAGAGTGTGATGCCTACAATGTTAAGTTAAACTGAAGCGAAATCACTGATGTTGGCCTGCTCTTTGTCAGAGAGAAGAACCACATTCCTCAACCCGCTTCACATCTGCCCCCGTCCACCCTCATCTGTTATCAGGCACGAGATAAAAGCCTGTGACCTGAGAGGACCTCAAAATCAAACAAGCTAGTGTATCAGTTTATAATATTAATACAGTGCACAGTGACTACTATAAATTAAATAAGCATTCAAAACCTCTTCTCCTGTGCCCTTTCATAGCCTTCATGATAACTCTATGTGTCTCTGAGGAATTCAGGCAGATGGACACTGATAAAGGAGACACTGGTATGAATGGCTTGTCAGTATCAGAGAAAGTAAGTAGGTGGAGATGATGGTGGGAGGTTAGCGAAGGAGGGGGGTTCTCTAATTAAGAGAGGGTGTTTTTAAAGACCCCATGCTGCTTAAGGCTCCGGGTTGGGTTATTAGCTTTTCAATCACAACACAGAGGTGATGCAGGGGATTTGACCATCTGTGTATATGTATTATACTACAGCTTTGTATTTCTTCCCACACAATTGCATTATTGGATCATATTTTGAAAACTTTCTACTTTTCCCCCAAAGTTTGTAGAGACGGAGAATCTTGAAAAAAGTCAGTCCACTGAAGCACTGTATCTTATAGTAATATTAGGCTATAATATCATTAACATGAATGGTAACACTTCAGTTTAAGGTCCAATTCTCATTAACTATTGCTTATTAGCATGCATATTACTAGGGGCTGTTTATTAGTATTTATAAAGCACCTTATTATGCAGGACCATATTCAACATCCCTTTATCCTACCCATTTCCTAAACTATCTTACTAACTAGTAAGCCATAATTAGGAGTTTATTGAGGCAAAAGTCGGAGTTAATAGTTAGATAACTGTGAGAATCAGACCCTAAACTAAAGAGTGAACATATAAACATATAGCTATATAATAATAACAACCTTACCTTCAGGCAGGGGTAAGAGGGTGATGGCTGTACTGAGACGGCCACTTCCTAGACTGACCAAATGGGGGCGCTCTGCTTGGAACTTCAGTGCTTTCCCGGTCTCGAACAAATCCAGTGGAGTGCTCTACAAAGTATCGTAAATTGAAAATGTTTTAGTTGTCTCATCCTCATGTGTTTCTAAATCCATACAACTTTGACTGCATCCGGATAGCTTTCTGACAGTCTGGGTAGATAACACTACTCAATTACACCTTATTTTTAATGTAAGAGCGCGTGCGGCCATTTGTTACTTGACTGAGCCTCATGGGTAAATGTCCAACAGATGCGCAGTTCGGAATCTTATTGGAGGTCATCCATGAACTTTTCACCTACAGTTTTTTGGAAACTATGTATTCTGATTTACTCTTTTTGTATATTTTTTTATTGTGTAGTGTATAAAGAAGCAAGGATTTCTTTCATGCGTGGAACACAACGGGATTTATTTAGCAGAATGTCCAAGCTGCTCTTTTCCATATATATATATATATATATATATATATATATATATATATATATATATTTATTTTAGTGATGATTTGATATTTTACAACAATAAATATCTCATCTTAGAAAATGCTCATCTTACTATTCTCTTCAACCCCAGAAGAGCCTTCAGTTACATCTTGAGAGTAGACCTCCTTGTAAACTTAAAGGCTCAGCAGGGAGGTTGTCATGGCAACAGGGAGAACTGGTAATGACTGGGAATGGAAGACTGTACCCTGTAATTCTGCTATCATGCAATGACATCATTTTTCAACTGAAAATTAGCTGAATCCATCAAACTTGTTTTGATGGTAAATTCTGTTCAAGGCACAATCATGATGATATGTAAATATGCCTAGGATTTCATTTCATGCAATATATGCATATTATTTTTAACCATACGCCAGCCTTCCAGATAATTGCTGTGCACCCACCTTCCCAAATATCTGCTAAAGACATATCACCTCAGGGCTGCGGTATATGCTTGAGTTTAGGATAAACCTGGCTGCTTAAACGAGATTAGCAGGAGGTAATTAGTGTATTCGGTAAAGGCAGAGTTAGCAGGATGTGAGTGAGAGATGATCATTGTTTTTCATAAGTAAGAGCATTAACACATCTGCCATGGATTATCTATCATGAGGAGTAATACGTGGCAGCCATGTTGAAGCAGAAGGTGGAGATGGCAATGATGCCCCCAAGGGTCTGTTTCACACTTTGACTGTCACATCGTATTATGAACACTCAATCCTTTCTGCCAGACAAAAGCTCCCTCTGTGCTGAACAAAGGGGTCGCTATTAGATCTGGATTTACCTTCTCACTGTCATACAAACTGGAAAAATCATTAATTAGGACAAAAAGTAGCTTTCTACCTCTTTGAGCTGAAGTTTTGCTTATACCAAAAAAGAAAATAGAAATAGAAAATATATATAATGGTATATAATATGTTTTGTTCTATTCTTTATGTATAAATAAGCAAGTACATAAACACATAAACATGTGGTTTATAGGGACTGTTCATAGGCATAATGGTTTATACAGTATACTACACAAATGTATATTCTATCCCCTTACACTAACCCTACCCATCACAGAAAACTTTCTGCATCTTTTGAATTAAACAACAACAAAAACAACACTGTTTATGTTTTCTACGCCATTTGGTTTACGAAGACACAGGAAGTGCAAACCATATTTACATTGTAGTACCCATGTCATTGTAAATATTTAATGTATGGAAAAATAAAACATTATAAAACACGTTTAATGTAACGTCACATATTTATAATATGTGCATGTGATGTGAGAGAGATTAAAATTTATACTTAGGATTTTTGTGATTATTTTTTCAGGATTATTTGATGAACAGTATTTATTTGAAATATAAATATTTAGTAACTTTACAAAATGTTCTTACTGTCAATCTATTAATTGCTGAAAAAAAGTATTAGCCTGTGTTCTTTAATAAATTTACTATATATTAATGATAATTAAGACAGAATGCAATTATATCACTTATCAAATAAGAATATAAATGTGTTGTCACACATATTAAGTAAAGTTCGATCTCACCTGGAGCTGCTGATGAGACTGATGTCCACTGCTAAGATTTTGGTTCAAACTATCCATGACCAGTGTGTCACTTACTCGCTCGGGGACATGAGAATCCTGCAAGAGACAAAAACAGTGTTGATGCGACCTAACAAATCGTATCAAATTAATCAGTTTACAATCCTCTCCAGTATATCTGTCGGGTTTTATTAGTAACTTCTTTTCAGCAGCTAGGACATTATACTAACTTTGTTTGTGTTACATGAAAGAAGATCATACAGGTTTAATGTAAATGTAAATGATTACAGAATATACATTTTGTAGGTGAATGTTCCCTTTATGTATCCACTTTACATTCTTTCACATATATTCTCATTAACTGGTGTCTTGTCTATAGTATATAACAACTATGCTATGCCAGGCAAGTATCCACAGTACACAGACAATAGTGCAAGTGGGAGACATGCAGCCGCCGGCATTCCCCGTCTGCATCCTCAGCTGACTCACTGCCCTGACGAATAGAGCCTGCACTCATACAAATGGCATTTGCAAACAGATAACGCTGATTTACCCCGTCGGCCCAACTCACACTGACTCTCACCGGCCGTAAGCTGCCTTTTCCTCTGAGACCTGACACATACATGCACACAGACCTTCCTGCCCTGACATTCCAGTGCTCTTACTCAATGTACTGTCTTTGACTTCAACCAGAGCAGAACGTATCCTTCCAATGGCTAAATTTATAGATTTACCTGTTGGCTAGTCACATGCGGAACTGCATTATGTATTGAAACTTTGCAGCCTCGGATCTAGAAACAGGCTTGTGGTGAAATGAATTCAGTGAAACCCAAAACTGCATAATCTGAGGTAATTACTGTAATTAGTCTGTGAGATTCGATGATAGCACCTTTGTTATGAGACACAAAAACACTTTTTTGAAGGTTGGAGATGTTAAATTGCTCGGCATTGAATCAAATTTCACACAAGTCTAACCTTTAAATACTTGAAACCACTTCACCCGAATAAAAAGGCCTTATAATTCAAAAATTGGATCTGAACTGGAACTGAAACTGCTCATTAAAAATTCTGATGATGTTTTAAATATTTAACAACCAAGCATGTATCCATCAAGAATTTAAAAAAATGAAATAAGAAATATGCTATTTAAAAGGCGCAATACAAAATAAAATCTACACATTTACCTTCTTCCAGGTGTCCAACAAACACAACGCCTCCATTTTCGAGCATTAAGATAAAGCTTTTACAGCATCAAAGTCCTCAGAAAATGTAACTCTGCTGTTTTCTGTCTCTCTAGTCTCTCTACATCTTCATTTAGAGGATACCTGCTCCTATTCAAAACAGCACGGACCTGCCTATACATGCTGCTTTGAGCTAAATCCCACATTCCTGCCTGTTGGCTACAGCCCTGATAACAGATGTTACTGCGTTAGTCAATAAAAGGATGGAGCTCCATAAAAGAAAAAAGAAAGACGACGAATTACAGTGAAAGATGAACAAGAGAGGAAGCCTAACAAGTTGAAGCAAACACAAGTGAGTAATAATTGATGTACAGGTCATGCGGGAAATATACAAAGACTATGAGACAGACAGACAGAAGACCCGACAGATTGAGATTGGTTTGATCACACTCCAAAACTCTGGTATTGAGAGGCCACATGCCTCTTAGCTCATCAAAGCCAATTTGCACAATATAAAAAGGCATTGAGTCACATTTCCCTACTAATGTCTTTATACAGAGTTTGAATCTGTTCCAATTTGCAAACACTCAGACACAACAATGTGAAGGACAGCACATTTTTCCAATTGAAGCATAAAGGCTGGTATTGTCTCTAAATAGGAAAGCACTCTCTGTGGACACTGCACACTGCCTGAGGAGCGCAATGGAAAAAAAGATGAAGAGATGTGGTCGATCGAAGGCATACGTCTGGCATGTAGCTGCTCACTTACTCCAAACTGTAGCTCACATCTAACTGCGAAGAAACATATGTTTGGATCCACAGTTCTAAAAATAATTTTTCTAATCGATATCTATGTTATCATCATAGAAACATAATTTTGTTTCATTTAATTTGTGTAGCCTAGTGATTTTATTTAAAAAAGTTTGAATATTATATTACATTATATTATATTACACAGATCTGTGCAATACTTGATTCTGATTGGTCAATCGCGTTTGTTTGTGTACGTTATTTCACGATAATGACCAGTAAAAACTGATAACATGCTCATCCGAGTTACTGAATCTTCTTTGTTTAAGTTTTTTTGTTTGGGGAGCTAATACAATATTAAAACTCAAATCAATATTTTGTGTACAATTATTTAATTATGTCATTTGTGTATCGCGGACTTGCTCTCGTTTCATACAAATGCAGTTGCTGCCATTTTGGAACGACTGTTTTGTACACTGTAATGGATTTTAAGATAACAAACAGGTAAGATTTAAAACAGTTTAATCTCAAATCAAAATCTCTTATCCCCAAATTAATTTATATGGCAAATGCCATGTAATAAGTGGAGACAGTAACGTATCCCTCGGTAAAATGTCTGTATAATTTGAACTTGCCGCTTGCTAGCAACTGCTCTTTCTGCGTAAGCTTTGCATTTAAATACCTAATGAAAAAATTCCACATTACATTTTACATGACAACGATATGCTTAAATCGAAGAAGTTTTTCCTTTGAGTTTTCCGCGTACTGACGACACCATTGTCAAAATTATCCCTATACACACGGATCCCCGAATATGATTAAAAATCAAGTTTTCTGCTGCCAGGCCATTAACGTTAGATGACAATGAAACATTATGGACTGAACACATAATACGCATGTGCTTAACATCATCGTTTTCAGAGATTCGCGTTTTTGTTTACACGGAGACCGTTTTCAAAAACTTGCACTTTGAAACCAGTTTTCAAAACTTTGCGTTTTCAGGCACTCAAAACATGTAAATGAATAGCCAAAACGCATACAAGTATTTAAGGTTTTAGTTGAAAACGGTGTTGTGTAAACAACCCCTAATTATTTACTTATGTGGCAAGTAGTCGTTTAATAAGTGGAATAATTTACATCCATCTGGCTTTTATTGCAGAATAGACTTCTTCAGGGTGATGCAAGATCCCTCCTGATCACCCTTGTATTTGCGATATATTATATAAAAAAAGTCTGAAAAATATTTGACACCATAAAAAATGTTGAAACAAGAAAAAAAGTCAGTGGCACTATTCATTCAAACTTTTTCAATTCCTGAGGGTTGGCTAGCTCATAATCCTTAAGTATCAGGTTTAGATAAGAGACGTTGGATTGTTTTGAAAGGTGGGTGACACTACATTCAGCTCTTCAAAATGACAGCACTGAGGGCTGGAAGGAGGCCACGGATTAATGGTAGATACATCTCTGAATGGAAAGACATGATAGTGCTTTTTGGAATGTAGATGTTCCACCACATGTGATCTACACTCTCATACATATTGCTGAGGTTCATTTAAAGGATTTCCCTTGAAGATAATATTCTGTATGCTGAGGAAATGCTGAAGGAGAAGAAATTTGTAATTGCTTTATAAGAGAGTGAGGAAATGTGGTAAAGACGCTTGCAGCGAGTCCTGACTGTTGTAGGGTAATAACAGCTTTCTAGTTCCTGCCTTGAGGCGCTGTGGATTATTAATCAGTGGAATTTTAGTTGAGCTTAAAAGTACAGGGACCGAGAGAGAGAAAGGGGGAGATAATGGGCTTTTTCAATAGTTGGTTATCTTTTGTACGGTGCCTGCTCAGAGAACTCCACCTGGTGGTCAGCACTGAGCTCTATACTGTGCTTCTCAAAACCGGGTCTGTTCTGATATAGGGTCATGAATGGAGGGGAAAAATGCTGAATGCATAAAATTAACATAATTATATAATCTCAGTTTAACATGAAAAATAGCAGTCATTTGCTGCACACACAGCTGAATAACTGGTAGCAACATGTTGCCAGTTTCGTATATCATACTGTGTAACAATAAACAAATGTCATCTTATCAGCTGTTTGCCGTTACTGAACTCGATTTGCACGACATCCGTGATCACAATGCCTAAGGCCTCTGTTTCATATCCAAAGATGCCAAACTTCAGAGGATGATACTGAAGAACACATCACATGTTTAAGATCTGTCCCTGCAGCAGGTCACATATGTGCTGCAGCATACAGACACATATCTAGACAGGAAATTGAGGGGCAGATGAGAAATCCTGCCATTTCTGTGAATGTATGATTATGGCCACAGACAAACACAGCGATGGATGTGGCTGACTAAATAGCTTCTTCCAATTTTAGACCTAGCCACAAAAATGTTGCAAAGTAGAGGAATGTGAAAATTAACTGGGCTATAGAACGTGACTTAAAATAGCATTGTGTGGGCAGAAATTCTCCCACCCAATGTAATGAAGACTAAAATTATGTAACATTTCTAGAGGTCTAAACACGCTAATTGAAATAAAAAAAACCAAACTTGAGGAACATTGGTTTTTACAATCAAATATTTTCCCATGTCCAGGGTTCTTACTCTTAAATTGCAGAATTTAGCATCAAAGCTAATCTTGCTAATACACTTAGGATGCGTCTCAATCAGCTCCCTAGTTCAGCAGTCAGGGCACTAATCAGGGAGTCGGCCATTTTAATGCCGGTCTAAAAAACGGCAAAATCCTTACAGTGATCGGATACATTCGCTCCCTAAAAAGTCTCACAATCCACCCTAAAAATGAGAGTCATTATGTTCCCTTAACTGAAATTCTGAAGCACAAAACATAAATCAAGTGAACCAACTCAAAAGGTAGTGTAACTAAAATCTATAATTAATTTACAGCTGACATATTGCAGGGATATGTAAAAAAACTAATTATTTATCGATGTACTTTTATTAGCTTTTTTTTTTTTTTGTTTAAAGTAATGTTAGAAAGATATAAGTGCTGCTGTTGTTCATAAATACAAGATGTACATCAAAGGTGTTGTAAAGGTGCCGAAAATAGTTCAGTGTCCCAATGTGTAGAGATCCAGGGTCCTTACGAGTGCCTAAATATGTGTACATGATATTCGAGTCACAACCAAAGTAGCTATAGTGAGCTGATTGAGATGCGCCCCAATCATTTAGCATTGTTGGATGCTTTAAAGTGCTGTGTAAAATCTGTGGTATGCTGGTTTCTCCATCACTCATTGTGTTGAGAAAGGCAGAGGATGGTTACAAGCTAATAACCGGCAGACCACCTGCACAGTGAAGACACATGGGCAAAGGTCACCAGAACACCATCAAAGGCCTCTGTGCGTGCTCATGTCAGCGTCAGTGAAATATATAACCCTGAGATAAGAATCCAAGAACAAAAAAGAGCTGTATTGTTGACAACCAGCCAGAGGAGGTGGGGTTACACAGGCATTCACTGGAGAAAAATCTAGTTTTAGAGGATGTTGTTTTGAAACATGGTAGCTAGTTTCTAATGGGTCTAAGATGGTTATTTGCTAGTTGTTAACAAGCTGACCATTGACCATGTTCCAAAAATACAGCTTGACCACCTTAAGTTGGTCTAGGAAACCAGCTATCATGTTCCAAATCATTGGATTCCCAGCAGGGTAAATACTGAAACAAGTACATGACTTTACAGCTCATCTAGTAGTACCTCTAATTGCATCAACATCAGTGATAATTCAGTCATCAACAATATTAGTGGGCACTGGGGAAATCATACTAGAAGATGTCCCTAAACAGTAAAGAGGAAACATGACAAACAGGATGGCAGCAGAGGAGGACCACTGCTGCGTGTTGAGTCTATATGTAGACTTCCTATCGGATAGAGTTTCCTGTGGGATGAGGCAGTCAGAGAATGGCACATCAACAATGTCTTCTCACAGAGGCAGAGACCAAATGTCAAACAATTAAAAAAAATCTTCAAAGGAAATTATTTAATCTTTTTTTGCTTGTAAAACCAAATAGAATTGCAAAAATAATGATTGTTCCAAACAGGTCTTAAAAAATGTATCTTGTCTTCCACTAGTCGAACAAAGTAATTTGACTATTTTCACTATGCATTTTTAATAAATTAATAAATGATTTCTGGACCTATTTATAATTCGAAATACAATAAGTACAATAATTTAGAAGCATTTTCTACCAGTTTCACTATTGCATAACTGAAAGCCACATTACAAAATTTAAAGTATAAGATAGTTGTACTTGATGGATAAAGTTGTAAGTAATAAAGTCACAATTGCAAAATTGAAAGCCACATTATATAAAGTTACATAATGAGCGCTGCAATTCTGAGATTATTAATTTCTGAAATTATAAATCAGAAGTATTTTAGGCTAAAATTTTTTTTTAGCACTCACTGACTTTCGTGTCCAAATAATGCATCATCAGACTAATAATTTCCTGGCTTGGAGGCTACTATTGAGAGCAGTGGTGTAGTGGTAAAAAAAGAGGTGGGTAAACGATAAATTCTCCCACGGGGGGGGGGGGGGGTTCTAGATTTGCAGGATGCTCTCTGCACACGCAAGGTCTCTCGCTCGCTTTCCCTCACCTTTCTGTCGTGCGCGCGCGCTACGCGGTTTTGAGCACACAGTCTCTATCTCGCATGCACGTTCGCTCTAGATTCCGGGAGATTTTAACTAATTTGCGGTATAACTAGTTGATCGCGAGTGGCTCAACAGGTAGATTTAAAAATAAACTCATCTTTCAGTCATGTGACAGACCGGGTTGACACTTCAGCATGAGAAAACCGTGCGTCTCACGGCCAATGCGCGAGAGTTGGCAGCTCTAATCTTGCTGCGTCCTGCTGGCTATGAAAGACTTTGTCTTAGGTTTAGCAACCTATGAAACTAATAATGAACAATTTGAAAATAAAACAACATAAGCTTAATTAAAAATGGCTTAAGAACTATAGGCTATTTAGAGGTGGATAAACGCAATTTAGAGGTGGGTAAACGCACTTTGGAGGTGGGTAAACGCTATTTCCGAATTTTGGGAGGTGCGTAAACTGCGTTTACGTGCGTTTAGCCTCCACTACATCCCTGATTGAGAGTGAGTCACTCTTTCTCTGGTCTCTTGAGGGGGCTGCGCAGGGCAGGGGCTCAAGTGAACACAATATTCCAACAGGCACTTGCTCAAATGTTCCGTTGACTTTGGCTGTTTGTTTCCTAAAGACACTGGGCTCAACAGGCATTCCAGTGCAGCCGGCACAAAGAGCTCTTTTCACCGTTTAATCCTTGCAGAGGAGTGGCGAAGGGGCCTGGCTCTCCTCCACAGAGGACCACTGGGCCCAAACTCCAAATTCATAGACACAAGCACCTACGCAGAGCAAAAAGCCCCGTTTAACAGGGTCAGTGTTCAAGACCATGATTTTAATCTTAAGCAATGAAGCTAGCACATTACACATGCTTGTATCCTCTAAACAGAAGCTCCAAAGCCATGACCAGCTCTTCAAAATATCCATTGCCTATAGTCCAAAGCCTAATGCCACCCAATTGCACTTGTATCATTTAAAATCCTTGGATCAGAAAGAGATTCACATGACTATAATGTCAGACCTTGTTCAGGTGCGGGAGGCATTGCCAATGACCTCGGTGCCAGTGTCCAGCCCTAAACTCCTTGGCAAAACAGCTCAGATCATCTCTTTAATCTCCATCCAAAAATGGGAGAAGATCAAAGCCAAGAATTTCACCTCAGCTAGAAAGTGGCTAACATGCTGGCCCTCAATGCTTTAAGGCAGTAGGAGAATGACGTCAACACCTCCTTTTGCTGTGCTATTAAAAGCTGTTGAGATACAATGGGTTGCTGCCAAAGCAAGCGTCCCAGACTCACCCCTCTCCTCCTGACTCTGAGTCCCGTCTCTCCACACTCTCCCAGACATCAGATGATCTATGCACAAGAACTATGCATAGACACCTCGATGTCTACCAAAGCTTGTCTACAGTGTGTATTCCCAGAGTTCTTCCCAGAGATTAACTGAAGGAGGGCTGTGAGTTAGTAAATGGGAGGAGGTGGATGCAGAGTAAAAGGAAACAGCTTTGGAAATCTCTTGGCCTAATGGAAATATTGTCAACAACCTCCTTCCTCCAGTCCTTCTTTTGTCTCAGACTCACTATATCTCAGTAAAGGCTGGAATACACTAGTTGCTGAAAGTCCAAGCCAGTCTGCAGATATTGGATAGTCAGAGTTGACAGATTTTGCAGAAAATCTCGTAGTCTATGGCACGTCCTGATTTTGCGGAGTTAGACTGCAACATCAACATCTTGCTACAACATTCCTGTCTGAAAATTTAGTCCTACCCCTAAACCTAACACCACCCACAAATTATCTCTAAAATCAGAGGGAAATAATAACTGAACAACAAAGATATAGTACATAACCCTGGTTGTAAGCCTAAACTTGACACAAACTGTAAACTTATCCCTCAAATCTGATTGGTTGATTGGAATGTTGATCCAGGATCATGTTGTGCTTGGTGAAATGGTTGCCTCATTCACTAGGTTCTGCTAGTGTATGATGGGCACAGACTCTGTTTTTTTAGCTTAAGTGTATTCCAGCCTTAAATCAAATTTTTGCTGTTTTAGTGTAAATGCATGAGGTAGACAGTGAGAAACAAGGATGACATCACCCAAATTGCACAGCTTTTCCAGACACCACCTTTTAACCGCAGCTGGAGCCATTTTTACTCTTATTCTGACCTGACATTATGCTAGTCCGATAACAAATACATTTCACAAAATGACCCTGCTCCATCTCCATGAGAACTGTTTTCAAATCCCAAATGAAATTCCATACGGGCTGATGAGCACAGGAGTGTTAGCAGTGAATAATGATGCTCAGGAAAATGTGTTTAAGTGTCTGGAGGATATCTCAGACAGAGATAGAAACAGCGAGAGCAGGACATGGGAAAGATCATATTGGAAAATCGGTCATGAAGTGCAGATGTTGTCGTGGGGCCACACGCATGCACATGCGGCTGCTACAGTGTTCTGAGATATTTCGAAGAGGTTGATGACCTGTTCTGAAAGTAATAGCACATTATTGTGCTACAGACACGATGATGCACAATTTGATGTAACCTATCATTTACAATTTAAGGGTTGTTCACAGAGCACGCTTTGCATTCTATTGTGCTCCTTCTCTATAGTTTTTCTATGTAAAAATGCCTCAAATTAACACTGGCCAAGCGTGAGTAAAAATTGCCGTTGGCGAGTATTTGAAACCAATCACCAGTTGGCTGGTAAAATTTTTATGAATTCTAACAATGCAATGTTATTGGAACATGAACAACGCCGGGACAGTTGACGAGCCAGTGTTGTGTCGTCGCAAACGTTTGAGCCGTGATCGTTTAAATATTCAAGCGCAAGGAGACGGGAAAGGGAACTCAATCGGTTACTCGCTCACTGTGGGAAGTTTTCAGTGCGCAAACATCTGAGCACGCGCCGAGAAAGCTGTGACTCAGACAGCGCGTGAAAATTGAATTTAGCTCGCTTTTACGTCATCTTGTGCTTGAAAGAACTAATTCACACAAGGTCGTTACCATAGTCGGTTATGTCTTAAGTGAACGTAAATAGTTGAGAAAGAAAACACACGTGTAAAGTATCAGTACTGTATATTGGATCCAAACAAGTCTTAAAGTGACAGCAGCCTAATATTCCTACTGCTGTCTGCGTCGCTAATGTTCATCAAACAACAAAAGACAGATAAAACCACTCACTGCCATTCTGAATAACTTTTTGAACTTTAATAAGAATTAATCCGTTTAATTACAGTGAAGACTATACAGTGCGATTTTACATTTGATTAGCCTACTATATTATATTTCTGTACCTAAAAACTACTGTTAGACCTACGTACCTGAAAAATTTACCTGAAAGCAGTTTATTTCTTTTGTATCTTTGTTCTGTAGTATTTGTTTGTGCTATTACTGACTGTTTATTTGTCTTTAATAATGTTTTAAATTTACAGTCGTTTTAGCTGTGGTATCGAAACTGGAATAGAGAGTTGTGAATTATCACTGCTATGTAAACATTTGGTGTCAATACTGCCTGTTTTTGCAATAACATGCATGTTTCACGTCCTGTAAAAAAAATTCTTAAGTCACCAGCCACTGGCAAGTGTGGCAAAAAGTTCATTTTTAGGCCCTGGCTAGAAGGACATGTTTAACTGTTGTGTTCGCGTCTTGTGTCTTTTTTTTCTAGTATTTTGCTAAATACAAGACAAAATAAATAAATATCACGTTTTCTGTGTGAATGGCCCCTTACATGCTTCAGTTAAATAAGCAAGCCCCTAACTGTAGTGAGCAACAGCCATCGTTCTGCTTGCCTTAGCAAACACGACTAATGAACGTGTCTGTATTCCACTTCCAAGCAAATCAATTGCAGCAATCACTGCGTTCTGAAAGATTCCAATAAAACACACGGGCATTGGCAGGGACTGTGATTACAGGCCTTTCTCATTTTTTTTTTTTTTTTTTTTTGGAAACAGAGATGACATGGACAACAGAGGCTTGATTATCAAAACCAGTGATGCATTTTTCACTCACCACTGACCCTCTAAAGTGATCATGGAAAGACCCCACTCTCCCCCTCAGCCTGTTTCTCTGTACTGGCTCAATGGACTGCTCTGTTTTGGGTGGGAGATCAGGAGGAGAGAGAGCTACTAACGTGGCACTTCCAGTGTGGTGCCTCTGGTCTCTTTCTATCTGTTCTCCTCTTAGTAAATGAAAGGTCAGGCACAGATCTTGTCACCTCCTTGTTTTCATTCTATTTCTGTTGTTTTCCCGAGGCCAGTGGCTATAGTCTGAGATTCTCACAATGTGGGCTACGTTGTGTCTTTAGCTCGGATAAAAACAAGGACAAAGCTCATTTCTTTTTCCTGCATCTGGCAGTGAAACATTTTCAGGACCTCATGCCATATCTGCTATGCAAAACATCATTCCACGTGGGCTGATAGGTTTCACATTTGTTTTAAACAGCAATGATTTCTAAAACAACCTGGATCACAGCTGATTTAACTGGACCAGATTTCTGGATCAGAATCTCACAAATCCTGCCAAGAAAATTTCCAGGTCATTTCACCTCAACATAAGGACAAAATTAGTAATTATATATCACTCTTAAAAAATGCTGGGTTGTTTGAAATATGAACAAACCAACAGTTACAATTTTAAACCCAATGATTGTGTTTGTCCATATTTGACCCAAGCGTGGGTTGAAACAACCCAACATTTTTTAGAGTGATTGTATACATAAAATGAAGCCTATATTTTAAGATTTTGTTTGCATTATGACATTATTTTCAAATTTCCCCAGCCATTTTAAATTGTCAATGTAATGTAAAAAATAATTATTATTAAAACGCTAATTTAATTGAGAATTTACGTAATGTTAGTATTTGCTGTCTTTTGTTCAATGTCTTTAGTAATTAAATAAAAACATTACAGTATCTCTTATTGCAATACAGTAAAAATTGTATGATATTAAAATTTCCACTAAGAATAATTAAAATAACAACAACAACAACAACAACAAAAAGCTCCAAAGTCAAATAAAAAAGAATTATATTTGATGAAAATTGAAGTAAAAATGTATACATTTGCATAGTAAAAAAAAACTCTTAACAGCCCTAAAAATGACCGTTTTTAAAAAATAAAAATATGTAATTTATTTATTTTTCCTTTTGACTGTGGAGAAATTGGCATAGGCTATGTTACTGACAGGTTTGATGAGATTCAACATTTTTAATATCTTGAAAAAGTAGTTGTGTTACATATCCAATATCCAACAGCAGCCACATTTTGAAGTTCAAAACATTCAAAAAATAAAAATAGTTGCACTTGAGCAGTTATTATAAAGCTTTCATCCACCAAGTAAACTTTTTTAAACAGTCTAAATAAAAAGTGAAGTTTCTAGCCGTAGGCTACAGGAGACCTTACCTGTAAGAACTTTCTGGCAGCCTACGAAACAAGACCCTCAGTTGGCAAACACATGGTTCCTCACGGACAAGACATTATGAAGATGGATAGAGTCTTGAGGATAGTAGAGGGCTGTGAGTTTCTTCCTGGCACACGTTCGAACACAAACATCACAGACACACAGCAGATTCTCCTTCCCAGCACGGGACAAAAGTCGTCTCCCTCAGTGACTGTCTCTCTTCCCCTCTCTCTCGTTCTGCCTTCCTGTTCTGTCAACCACTCCTAGCCTGACACAAAGCACTCATTCTTTCAGTCAAATAACTTCTCACTTGTTCGCTAACCTTGCAGAGACCCCTGCTGCAGAAATAAGTCCATTTCAGGAAAGGCTGAAACTCACTTTTCTGCAGAAGGTGTCACAAAAAGACAGTGGCATCCGTCCACAATGCTGTTCTTCTTTCTGAGGGTTTATTGGGAAGGTGCCAGAGCACTGGGGACCTGAGGTCAGTCCGGCTTTTGTCACTGTTTGTATAGTCCTGTGTCAGTCCTGACTCTTACTGGCACTACACTTAAGAAAAGCATGCTCTTGTAGGATCAGGTGCTTCTCTCCAATAGGACACTGGTCCTCTTCCAGCTGATGTCTCTAACTGAGTGCGCTTTATTTCTCATCGGTTTGTATTAGCTTGACTCTTTTCCTTTCTCTGTTTCGATTCAGAGCATAATTGATCCCCTTTCCAATAGGAGGGGCACGTCGAGTGTTTTGAAGTGGTCTGCTAGCTCTAAGCAGCCAAAAAGAGCTTGATGTTTGAGGATTGTGAGGAATGCTTTCAAAAAGGGTTGGTTTTTCGTCTCACTTGTTTATTTGTCACTTTGGATGGAATTCAAATGTATGGGTTTTGTGGTGTCATCTGAACTTCTGAAGAGTTCTTCAAAATGACTTTTCAATTTGGGTCTTGTGCTTATCTGCATCCTAATAAGCCCATTTCCGCCATATAACAAAACTGTTATTATTCATTATTATCATTTTATGCTTTCATAATTCTTTATGGTTTTCTAATTATAATTATGAGATAAAAAGTTGAAATGATTACAAAAAGTTGAAATATAGCCTTTAATGATGCAAGTCATGATGTATTTCTGACTTAGTAGGCTATATGATAATTTTTTAACCTTTGGCTAATTATGACTTAGTATCTCTTAGTATCTACTCATAATTATGATTTATTTTTTCTTATGTGGTGTACTAAATTGGCTTTTAGGCTTACCTACACAGTCTATAGCTATTTTGTCAGTTACAAAAACTTACGTTTTAAAATGTCTTTAAGATTAGTTGGCGGTTGGCTAACTGCTTGGAAAGAAATTGAACAAAGTCACTGAATGAAATTGTTGATGTAGCCTACCAAGAAAAATACAGAACTAAAAAGATCCTCACAATTGACAAATCAGCAGGTTAAGTTATGTTTGATAAGAACACGAAAACTTGCAAGAGATTGCAGAAAAACAACTTCGCTTTGAGCGATTTTAGGCCTATTGAGTTCAATAATAAACATCTGTGAGACTCATTTTGAGCAATTTCCCTTTGAGACTTAGTTTTGTTTTTAATTAGTGAAAGAAATAATATGAGACACTCTGCCCTAGATGATTGAACAACTCAAAATACACATTTTCACAATCAAAAGGCAAACTGTGTCCGCATACAATACTGAATGATGTGACAACAATGCCCTCTAGTGACTGATCACCACTTCTATAAAATACATACGGTAGTACCAATAAATGGACTAGGTAAGTACAACTTATCTCTTATCAAATTCTTATCTCAAATCCATATGGCAATCTTAATGCAAATAATCTAGAAAGTAACATAACTAGCCTATCCTGAGCTTTTAAATACAGCTTAAATCTGGCCAACTTTACTTTTCCCCCTATCCTTACATGACATATAAGTGTCAAATAAACCTGGAACAGAAGCACCCAACTCCTAGGACAGTAAGCCGCTGTTTGTTCTGTTTCTTCCTAAGGAAATTCCTCATGCTCACTCAGAATGCATCTAATTTCCTCCTGAGTTTCACATGTTAAAGGTCCAGCTCAAAGGCTTGGGGAAACGGTGGGGGGAAAGCAGGGCAGCTGGAGGGTCTATGACAGGTGTGGATGATTATTACTCTCACTCTCACTTTTATTGTGGGAAAACATCCCTGAGATGGCCTCTGTAAGAATGGGATTATTTAGACAGCACCTTAAGGCCCTAAAACCTGTAGATCAGCTTCTGGCTTGTTCAGTACGCAGAAGACACATATGACTTCACTGTTGTGAATAGTGACAAATTATGCTGTAATTGTATAATGATAATGTAAGGTTACACTTTAGTTTAGTGCTTACTCAAATAAGTACAGAGTAATATTAATTAACTACATGTACTTACTGTAGAGTTAGGGTTTGGTTTAGAGTTAGTTACTTGTAATTATGCAAAAAAAAATGCATGTAATGTTATTACTATAGTAAGTAGTACATGTAGTGACATAACTACATCACCTTATAAAATAAATGTTAATGTAATAATAATAATAGTTAGATATACGTAGCCTATACATTAGTTATATTTTTATGTATTATATAATTTGTAATTTATATTACATTATTACATAAAATGTAAATACACACACATATACATATATGTCAATATTTGAAGTGGATCAAAAAAGTTCATCAAAGTTGTCCTTTTCAAAATTCATGTATAACTTTGATGAAAGCTTTTGATCCACTTCAAATGTTGACTACTGTATGCATGTATATATATATATATATATATATATATATATATATATATATATATAGCAAATCACATCATTCCATTATCCTGTCTGAAATTCCAAATATATAAATATTTAAAGATGCTAGAAATTGAGGAAACCATACTTTAATTAGATCTAGAAAACAGAAAACATCCATTCAGATTCACACAATACATCAGACATAAACCAAAAAGCTTGTGTCTGGTTATTGACAGTTTGTTTCAGAAAAAGAATGGAACTAACCTGAAATCGGACCTTCTTGAGCAACATATTAGAATCCTGGATGGTGGAGGCTTTACTGCTGTCTGTTGGGATCCTGAACGTTCAGCACATGTCGTACTCCACATTAGCCAACCTGGAAGAATGGATTATTTCAGACCGAGACAAATCACTGACCCCCAGGATACTCATAAATCATTAACTCCAAAAACTTAATCCTTCGTAAATAATTAAAAAAGTTTTTAATGAATCTCAGATTGATAGCAAAATCCCATGTGACCATGTAAGTTCTTAGCCCACGCTAGTCCCTCTGCCCCCTCTCACTCTTTCATGTGACCCTTTAACAAAGCCTGGCTCAGTACTTATCTGTTTGTTCATTCATCCGAAATAAAGACCCGCCCTCTTTTATGACCGGGATAGTGGTCATTAACACCCCTCCTCTTTTTTCTCAAACCCAAACAGGGATACACCCCCTCTTCTCCTCTCAAGGAAACCATATGGTCACCTACTGATTTGACTGACAGTGTGAGAACTACTGTCTGTTTACATCAACCTTTACGCACAATCACTGTCCACACATCACTCCCCACAGACTTCACCTCGTTTTTTCTCCATTGCGAGCAATCATGTAGGAAATGAGGTCAGCACAGATATGATCCCTATTCTTTGAGCCTACACCCTTCAGTCCTTTCATCAAACCCACAAATCAGATGTTAAATCTGCTTTCTCAGCCCCGTCCTAAACTTTCCTCGCGGATTAGTCTCAACATCAAACATAGAGGCAGATTCTGATAAGACTGTTTCACATTCAGATCATCCCCTGTAGATATGGGTCAGATATTTAACGGACTTAAGCTGTGGTCAGTGACCGTGACTTTGACTTCATAAAATATGCAGAGGGGAAAAAAACAAGGAAAGATTGTATAAAGTTATACATTTAAAGAGAGGATTATAAAACGACAAAGAACAGTTAACCTGGCGCTATCATAGGGTTGCACTGATATTCAAAGTCTGTTTTGACCAATATAGGCAATATTTATAATAAATAAATAAAACAATATCAGTTGTTTAAATGCTACAAAGGAAAGTGTCACAACCAATGTTATTCTAGTATTATTGACATAATTGTGTATTTAAATTTTCAGTGTCATTTTTTTTAGTACATTCATATTTTTGTTTAGCTTTATTTTTATTTCAGTTTTTAGTCATTTTAGTTTGAGTGCTCATCATCCCTCTCAATACACGATTACCTGAAAAATAAATCAAACATAAAAACATTACATAGTTTACATAAAAAGATTACGTTGAAATTATTTAAAGGGACATGGTGATGGAAAAAATATGAGAGAGAAAAAATAAACGGAGGAAATATATATACACACACAAACATTATATAAACACAAAATGTTACGGAAACTCAAGTTTCTCTGGGGAACGCAACATATTTGTGAGAGAACGCAAAAGCTTTGACATAACATTTTTTCTAATATCTCATATTTTTGTCCATCATCGTGTCACTTATAATTACATAGCTATGGAGTTTTAAGTCTCTCAAAGCACAAAGTAAAATATACAGTTTAGCATCATTATATAAAAATATTAGTCAGAGTCAAGTATTTCAAAAAAAGCCACGTCAGAGCAGATGTAAATAATTTCTCTTAGTATATGGCTGAGGAAGTGATTCATTGGAAGGAATCTCCTCGACTCAAGCATACCTAATGCATTATCAACTCTGAACGCCATTGACTTGTCTCTGAGATTCCTCACATGCTTGTATAATCCAGAACAAACTCCCAGTCCACTAGCTAATGAAGTCCACCAAACCAGGGCTGAGCAGTCAGTTTATCATTACAAATAATACTCACAAATCTTACACCAAAACAATCAACCCTCTGAGAGGTTTGTTGCTATTCGGTTGCTGGGGTGTTCTAGGTGCTTAAACACACCACTACTCAAGTCACGTGATTTGAGGCATAATTCATGTCTGGCGCGGGTTGATTTAAATGTAATACAAAGGGTTAGGGATTTAAACAAAGCCTAAGCATAAGCATAGTGAAGCCTGCCTTAGCATGAACCACCAATACAAAATCCTAGGTAAAAACACATTGAGGCAGGAAGAGCTCAGAATACACTTTAAATTTGACTTTATTATTGATTAAAGGTATTCATAAGTATCTTACAGCAGAATGGAATGTCGTAACCCTCCCCTTGGCGTTCCTTGAGTGTGCGCTGATAAATGTATGTTACGTTATGGAAATGCAAAAAAATAAATCCGTTCTTAATAACATCTGGGAAGCCAGGGAGAATATATTTTCCTGTTTAGCCAAATAAATGCGGCACTGAATAAAAAGCCAGAGACATTTAAACAGATTATGTGTAACATTACTTACAAAACAACAAAGAATGAAAAATCTTCCTGTTTAAGATTAATATTCAAACTAATGATTACATAAATATGACAGAACAAAAAAAGGGAAGATACTAAAAGGCAAATAGCGTTTGCGCTTTGTGTTGACAGTTAAATCAATGGCGTTTTAAAGAGATGAACTGTGATTTTGGAGTATGCACATTTAATGCAGTGTCAGTTCTAATTGCTCAAGCACAGCTGATCTGATCATCACCCACATATTTTTGGGGTACTACAATATTAGGTCTGTTTCCATATTAGAAAACCTTGATAATTAGAAATAAACCCAAATTGCTAATGGTCAGATCACGTGGTTTGAAAAAAAGTCAATTATATCGCAATTCTATACAAAACCCTATGCGACAAGTATATAATTTTCCAATTTCATTCTATTTCTTTGAAGGGTCAGGAGGGTTCACATGGGCTTATAATACATCTGCTGTAGGATGACACTGATCTTCCCTCGATGTCTTCAGGTGCAGTGCTGTATTTTTGTCTTTGCTGGAAGGTGCGTCTGACTGCACTTAGTACTGAGCAGCTGAAAGTCCAGTTTATATAAAAGTAGATTATTTTCCTTTGCGACAAACAAACACAGAAGTACTGCAGCCCATGTCAGAGAATGTTTTGAGCGCTCTGTTAACGTACAGCACGCTCTATGATCCGTTAAGCTGGCTGGCAGGTTAAAACCATCCTCCACCAGGAAACATTTACAGGATCTCATACTTATCCACAACAAATGATGTCTCTAAAGAGAATTTGACTGGACTGCCTCCTTCTACGTATGTCACCTTGGCCACCTGTGGAAAGGATATTTAGTCATTTCCTTTCGCGCTAGGACACATTTTTGTTGCATTATTTCATAGATAAACCAGCATAACTTGCCTGAATGTCACAAAAGTTACGCTTGGAGACAAAAGAGACGTTGATTGGGAAGAAGTCGTTGGGTTTTCCATCTATACTGAACTCCAGGCTGCCACTCTTGTTCTTCTCATCGATAACGGGCAGTGACCATTCCAAGAGGTTTTTCCTGCTGTCATGGTTATACTGGCCATCCAGATCCCCGACCACAGGAGCACCAACGCCTGACCTGCATTATGGCAGGAGCAAGAGTTTATGGCAGATAGAATGAAATACTTTTACAAAGTTGACGTCCTAAATCAGTCTAAAATAATTTCATTTGAAATTTATTTATAAAATAATTGTATTATTAAGCATAGTTTTAATGAATAAATAAAATAAAGAGATGCAAAACTTATTCAAGTCGCACATAAGTAGGTTGCACAACCCTTCTGCATGACAAAATTATTCAAACATACATATATAATTAACAGCAAACAACCTCCTCTCTAGCAAACTAATCAACTGTAAACACCGGATAACTTCACTGAGACAAATGCAACATTAAGTGACATTGTTCAAAATTGTTTTATTGACGTCTTTCTGCGGTTGAAACACATTGAGCGATTACATGAGACATGATACATTTTGGTAAGTGTTACCTGTTGATATTTTTGCATGTTTTTTTGTGCTATGACTCCTATTAAAGTGGAAGAAAAGACTCACGTGCCACACTACCGCTTGAACTGAGGCGCTACAGCGATCTGTCTTGTCACATTTAAGAGCATCAAAACACCATTTTATATGTTTTGAAATTTGTGCTAAAATGGAAAGAATTTGAAAGCTGAGACTTTGTTTCTTATGAGAAGTAAGTTAAACCTGGCAGTATGACGATATATATCATTACCATGGTATAAAATGTCTTATCGTTAAAGATTTAGCTATATCGTGTATATCACGGTATGTAAATATATAGTACTATTTACACTTCAGAGAGTTTGTAATTTGCTTTTTATTATTTTAAATAACAGAAATGAGATAAAGTAACAAAATAACTAAATCGTGATATACATCTCATATCGCAAAACAAGAATTTGGTCATATATAAAAAGTATAGGTAAAGACCACGGACCTGGCAACCCTGGCTTGAACTTACGGGCGGTAAAGCCTGCTTTAACGTCGCTATTTATTTTTAACTGTTGATGCGTTATTGTCACGTTAACTTCGACAGTCTTAAATTCAACACAAGATACATTTT
Source organism: Semotilus atromaculatus (assembly GCA_031834385.1). Taxonomy (NCBI): domain Eukaryota; kingdom Metazoa; phylum Chordata; class Actinopteri; order Cypriniformes; family Leuciscidae; genus Semotilus; species Semotilus atromaculatus. The sequence continues at coordinate 9,619,379 of JAULUF010000015.1, forward strand.
CTTCACACACAGTATCAGTTGCAGTCTGACACGTTTTTCTGGCCCCTTTTGATTGGCCCTGATCATCGGCTGTTTTTATACAATCGGCCACTGGCCAATAGTGAAAAAAACTGCTTTTATCTGCAAATTATTGGTCGATACATTGGTGCATCCCTTTAATTAAATGTTCACATAATAAAAAAATAAAAAAGATATATAACAATATTAAAAGGGAAACAGAAAATATCTTGTTTATAATGATTCATAATGCACTTACGGCACAGGAATAGTAATGATAACATCATTGAGTTCGAGTCCCTCGTCCTGAAGTTCATACTCAATGTTGACGTCACAGCCACTTCCACTTTCTGATGGCCAACAGTTAACTGAGAGGACAACATGGGATGCATGCATGATTAATATGTTCATGAAAGTGCTGCCATACAAAATCCTTGAGTGTGAAAAAAGACTCACTAGTTAAAGGAATGAGGGAGTCATCTGTGCTCTGTATCCTCCATTTCAGCACCCCCAAATCACTGTTGAGAGGGAAGGACTTATCCTGGTTTTTCAGACCGAGCAGGGAGTCAGTGGTGAACAGCTTTTTATCCACATGAGGGTGAGTCTGAAGGATAAATTAAACAATACGAGTCATACCGTCAAGACAAAAGAATTTAAGATCTAAATCATTGGGAAAACTGAGTGAGAACAGTGTCCTTTCTCATAGGGTCCACAACTTCCCCTTCAAAATACATGCTGAGACCATGACATGCTGTGTTGTGTCTCACACCTGTAGTTGTGCTCCTTTCTTGTCATTGTTGTTGAGAAGTATAGAAATGCGTCCATTTTTTTCATCTGTGACTCTCAGAGTGATCATACCCAGAACCTCCATGTTCTGCAGTCCACCATCCCGACCACAGGTCAGAGAGATCTTCTCTTCCACCCTCAGATGTACACTGGGAAACAGAGTTCATAAACTGCCATTAACTGAAAATAATATCATAAAATACACTACTGTGCAAAAGTTTGGGGTTGATAAGATTTTAATGATTTAAATAAAAGTTTTTGAAAGAAGTCCCTTATGCTCACCAAGGCTGGATTTATTAGATTTAAAATTACAGTAATATTGTGAAATACTATTATAATTTAAAATCACTGTTTTGTATTTTAATATATTTTAAAATGCAATTTATTCCTATGCTGAATTTTCAGCATCATTACTCCAGTCTTCACATGATCCTTCAGAATTTATTATAAAATGCTGATTATTTTTATTATCAATGTTGAAAACAGCAGTGCTGCTGAATATTCATGTTCAGTAAAAAAATAAAATAAAAAAAACTTATTTGTAACATTATAAATGTATTTACTTTCACTTTTGATTAACTAAATGTACTTTAAAATGGCAAATTTACTCAAATTTACAGAGTATTTATAAAAAAAGAATCTTTCCGACTGCAAACTTTTGAACGGTACTGTGCATAATATAGGGAGCAGAATGTGTCAAATACTGAAATAAACTCAGTAAGTAATACCTCTCTATATTCACTGGAGGCTGAAGGACTTTAGATGCCTCTGATGCCTTCCTTCCTGCACTGGATGTGACAATATTTTCTCCTTCTGACTTTAGTTTGTCCACAAAGTTATCCACCTCTTTCCCCTTGACACCCAGCTTCAGTGCTTTGCTTGAACCACTTGGCCTACAGGAAGAACAGGGCAGATTAACTTCTGTACACTTATATATTTCCATGTATCATGGCCCACAGTTAAAGCTCATACCTGACTGTAGCAGGAGACATTTTGGGCTTCTCTGGCTCTATTGTATCCGTGATGATGGTGGCTGATGTGAAGCTGCTCATTCCTGAATTTCCAAAACCTCCGAAGCCTGGCGATTTCCTCCCAGCACGTTCAGCATCTTGTCTTGCTCGCTGCAGCTCTTTGGCCTTGCGTTTCATCTCGGCCTTTGCTTCTCTTTCTTGGGTCTGTTGAAGTGGAGAATTGAGAGAAACCCAGAAAATTAGAGTTAGTGTTTGATTTAAACTTAAACCAAAGAGTAATTTGTCCCTGGATCTTTCATCAAATATCAGACCTCTCTGACAGCCCTGAAGACTTTCTCTTCATGGGAATCCATCTCAGTAAAAGTGCGAATCTGGGCCAGGTTAACGTTCTCCCGGTAGCCCAGAGCTACGATCTCATCAAATGCAAATATGAGATCAAAACAGTGCTCAGAGATCTCGCTTTCCTCCAATACTCTGCAATATTCAGGGATCTGAAAAAATATGGAAACCCATCACTTATTCAAGATACATCAAAGAAGAGTAATAATTGGGAAAGTAAAAAAAAGCAAGTTTTACCACTCGGGAGAAAAGCCTTAGTGTCTCCAAGTCCTCCAGGATGTTACTGTTTTTTGTAGTGATCAGAACCATGTAGAGCTTCTCCAGGGGCTGGTAGACGTAGCGCACGCTGTCTGTTTCCACAAAAGTGTGCTGCTTGCCTGTATTCATCAGTTTGGGAAAGGCAGCCAGAAGGCCCTCGACGCGGGTTCGCGTCATCTCTACGAACTGTCGTGACACTATGGCTTTTCCTGCCTTAGTGCAAACCGCCGCTGCCAAGAGCACCTGCAAAGATTTCGTGGACATTCAAAACTTAATCGGACAAAGGACAATTAAAAAGAAAACTGGGATTTTTTTTATCATTAAGATTATTACTCCATTTAGAAATTAGACTGCAGCACAACATTTATTTCAGAAATGATCAACTTGAATTACTAGTGAAAATAATAAAATGACACAAATAGAGCATCAAAACATTTAAGTTGAAATTATCAAAGGTTTGACTTGTAAGTTAAGTTCAATGTATGGAATAGACCAATTTTTCTACTAAATTGATTATTCTTCAGTATCGGGTCTACAGATAAATGGCATGCACTTAATGGTATAGAAACATATTTTGTATGATTGTAAACATTTATTACATGGTATTAAAATACCAAATCAATAAAAATTAGTTTTTATTCATTGAAATGAGCTGATATAAAATATTAATATTAGATGATCAACTCCAAAAAACAAAACAAAAATGTTGTAGAAATATTGCCTCGGAAACTAACTGAAACAAAACAAGTTTAATCTAAAGAACTAAAATCACTAAACCTGGAAAAAAGCTAAATAGAAACGTTAAAGGCACATAAAAAGTGTCACTGAAACAAAAGATGATTAAATACTATAATAGTAAATACTAAAGAAGTCCTTAAATTAGAAATATGTTAAGTTTTATGCTTAACAGTACGACATGGGACAAAACAAAGACAAAATAGATTTGCAATCAATCAAATAGATTTGCATAAATTCATTGTGAATAAATAATATTACACACAAATGTTAAAGGCACATAAAAAAGTAATTTTGTAAAGTAAAAAAGTAAAAAACAAGATACAGTAAACATGACTAAAAAAATATTTTTCTTATTGTTAGTAAAGGTCTGCCATATAAACAAAATTTAATTTGTATGCATTTTATATATAATAATAACGTATCTTTGTTATGTTTATGATCCACAGGTAATGTATATTAAGTCAACATTTGGATTGTCAAAGTCAGTTAACTTAGCTACAACCTGTTATCTGCATAGACATTCAATATCTAAATAATAAAACAATACACATTTTTTTTATTTATTATATAAATATTTTATCATATAAACAATGACAGCTATTTACTTTCGTTAATTACTTAAACTGTAATAAATTCCGAAGGCAATAGTTAGCTGGCTGGCTAACCTTTAACTGGCTAGCTGTATCAGATATCAAAACGTAGCTAAGTTTACTTACTTGTAAGATGTTTTTAAAACAAAAGACAGATGGAATAGACACTTTTTAGTAATTGACACTAAAAAACGAAAAGAGTTATAGACTGTGCGAGCGATGAGCTACATCGCTAGCTGCTAGCCCCATCATGCTAAATGCACAAAACAAACCAGTCATACCATTTCTGTTCCCTTTCACACGAGGATCCGTCAGCGGACTCGGTCACGGACACTGTCTGTCCAGCTGTTTCAAAAACAGAAAATGCTAAAAGTGTTGACTTATGCTCTGTTTTAACAGTAGCATATAGCTTGACTCGTAATATTGAAGAAACAGAGCCACGTATCCAGAGTCCAACCGGAAAAAGTTGCGCCGTGTCAGAAGCAGAGGAGAGTTGATGCAGGAGAGATGGCGACATCTAATGGCGGAGAACAGCTCCTGCGCTTGAAAACAATACACTTTACTCACAGGCTACGACAATACACTACAGTTCAAAAGAGGATCTATTTTATTGACCAAAAAGGACGGTAAATAAGTTTATAATGTTATTTATATTTCAAATAAGGGCTGTTTTTATCTTTCCATTCATCAAAAAAATCCTGGAAAATGTATCATGGTTTCCACAAAAATATTAAGCAGTCTGCACAACTGTTATCAACATTGATAATAGGCCTATTAAGAAACGTTTCTTGAGCGGCAAATCATCATATTAGATTATGATTTCTGAAGCATCATGTGACTGTAATGATGCTGAAAATTCAGCTTTGCCATCATGAATAAATGATATTTTAAAATATATTAAAATAGGAAACTGTTATTTTAAATTGTAATAATATTTCGCATACAAATTTGGTGAGCAAGAGAAAAGTGAGTAAAAAACTTAAGAAACAACAACCCTAAACTTTTTAAAAAAAGTTATAGGCCTAGATCTTCTTGTCATAAATATATATATATTTTCTGAAGTGAATATTTTATTCTTTAAAACAACAGGGGGAAAAATTGTCCACTGTTTATAGGCTACCTATAAAAAAAAGATACACTTTATATTAAATTCATCCTCTTTTTATTTTATTATTATTATTATTTATTATTATTAACACCTCACTCTGTCTAATTTGTGTACTTTCTATCTTCTGTTTCAATAGCTTAATTTTCAGTTAAAATCTATAGTTGAACCTTGCTTTATGTGTCCTTGTGTGGATTTTGGGAACTCTGGTTTTTCAACAAAAAACGTTGTTGAGGAGGTGTATTAGCTTAAATCTTATTTAAATCTTATTTAATCTTATTTAAATCTTATTTACTCTTATATTTTTAAGTCATCATGAGGCCCCTTTGTAAGTTGCGCAGCAAAAAGAAGAAAAAGAAACAACTTTTTTTTTTATGCTGAAATTAGCTACTGCGGCAGTCACAGTTGTTAGTTGTAACACGACACTTTAAGGGGTATGGAAAATAAAATATAAAGCACATTGGGATGAAAGTGGACTAAACAAGATGAATTATGTCAAGAGCTACACCCTTGTCATCAGCAATCCAAACTCAGGATGTGTTGTTGTTGTTGTTTTCAAATTACACCACATTTGACAATCAAATGTGATCCATGGCATCTTGTTACACCACTGCGGTAAATAAGGCACATTTGTCTGACACTATCACTGTCAGTGATTAATCATATATATTAATTTACAAAGTCATCTTTATTACTGTCCATTAAGTGCAACAACATTCAGCAAAACACATTCAATTTAGTCTGTTAGTTTAGACCCCAGTATCAAACAGATACATAAGTGCAGCAAACTTTACATTCAGATGCTCAACATATGCTGAGATATCACAGATGAGATCATTTATACCAGCATTCATCAGTATTTTAAGCTTGAGATTTATTAAATTCAGATGCTGCACAACATCCCATTTCAATTCTGCTTCCTCTCAAAGCCAAAATTACAATCATCATCCAAGTCAGCCACATAATTACATACAACGTCCAACTGTAGGCCATAAATATAACAAACCAAACCCTACTCCTATAACAACCTGCATTTACAGGGCTAAAGCACTGACATACTGCGCCTTTTGCCTGACATTGTTGTTGACTATGGACAAATATGTTTTTGGTTATATAACTTTGTTTTGGTTCTATGTGTTGCATTAAATCACGTGATCTTATGCCTGTTGTAATAGAGATGGTTCTCTCAGTCGTTTGGAGAAGAGAGGCAGAGGTGCAGCTATCGACGGGTTTACTTCTGTGCGGCTGGCTTCTCTTCACAGGTGATGTCCAGCACACGGCGAGATGTGCAGATGGTCAGAAAGCCATCAGAGGACAGAAAGGAGGTGATGGACTCTGGATCTACACCGGCTGGGATCTTAAACTTCCGGTAAAACTCCTTTGCCACAATGCCATGCTCATTCTGTAACAGATACAGTTTCTTCGAAGTGATGCAAATCAGTCATTGTACAATAACACGTCACTGAAAATAAAGTCGAATCGACTTTCAGTCGAGGTAGCAAACAAAAACTAGAATCTACTTTCAAAATTTTAATTTAGAGAAGGACATAATAAATTGATCAAAAGTGACAGTAAAGACATTTATAATGTTACAAATGATTTCTGTTCCAAACAAATGCGGATCTTTTAAACATTCTATTCATCAAAGAATCCTGAAAAAGATTTGAATTGATGGATCATAATTTCTAAAAAAAAAATGTAAATTGTTTTCAACATTGATATAATAAAAAATGTTTCTTAAGCAGCAAATCAGCATATTATAATTATATCTGATGAATCGTGTGACACTGAAGACTGAAGTAATACAACTATTAAATGATAATAAAAAAATGGGGAATTTTGACTTTTAAAATATATTTAACACATTAAAACCTATTATATAAATATATTGAAATAGAAAAGTTATTTTAAATTGAAACAATATTTCTCATGTTACTGTTTTTATATTGTCGATCAAATAAATGCAGCATTGGTGAGCAGAAGAGATTTCTTTCAAAAACATTTAAATGTCTTTCCAAACCCTGAACTTTTGACATTTTAACAAACATTGGATGTTGTTTAGAAGTTTAAAAAGGTGTTAAAAGTCGTTGGTCCTTTCCTTTCCAACAACGTCCTGTGAGTGTGACCAGTTCAGTTTAATTGACACTCATGAATTAAAAGTGAGAAAGTACGGTTCTTTACATGTTGCCTATGGAATATGTCTTGACTATGTCTAACCTTGCTTTTTATAACACAATACAATAAACATCATTTTTGCTAGCAAAATTCCCATCTTAATTGATCCAGAACGGCCAAGTTCAGAATGGTGAATAAAATGAAGGTGAGTTTAAATTCTTGTTTTGTTACCTGCCGTTCATCATGTTTCCCATGAATCTCAATAAAATCATCATTGAGCTTGACAGTCAGTTCGTCTGGAGAGAAGTGCTTCACATCCAGGCTGATTACAAAGCGATCTCTGTCCGTTCTCACCTGTGTAAGGGAAAATGACAAACTGAATACTGAAAAAGACTGAAAACCTGCTAAATGTGATGGCTCATGAAGAACATTCTGTTAATCTCACGACTTTAGGGGAAACTCTTTACAATGCGATTCAATTTGTTAACATTAATCACTGCATCATCATGAACTATAACAAAAGCAAAACTTCAGCAGTTGTTAATCTGTTCATTAAACTAACATTAATAGTTTGAGCTCGGTACGACTTTTCAGTTTTTGAGAGTCTCTTATGCTCACCAAAACTTACATTTATTTGCATATATAGACATATACTACATTTATTTCATCGAAAAATACAGTAAAAACAGTAATATTGTGAAATATTATTACAATTTAAAATAACAGGTTTCTATGTTAATATATTTTAGAATGTAATTTATTCCTGTGGTGCAAAGCTGAATTTTTAGCATCATTACTCCAGTCTTCAGAAATCATTCTAATATGATGTTTTGCTGCTTGAGAAACATTTCTTATTATTATCAATGTTGAAAATGTTGGTGCTTTTGTGGAAACTGTAAAGCATTTTTACAGTATATGTATTTGATACAGATTAAGGTGTCCTTGCTGAATCAAAGTATTAAATTCTTTTTTTTGTCTTTTTTTTTTATCTTACTGACCCTAAACTTTTGAACGGTAGTGTATGCTGATACATTTTTAACATTAGTCGTATAGATTAACATTATTACGAACTAACATGAATGAGCAATGTTAAGGTATAAAAACAGTATTGTAAAAATTGCTGTTAAAAGGGTTTATTGTTAAGTATAACGAATTGAATCTTTAAAAAAGTAAAAAGTAACAATGGCTAATTTGTAGCAACATCAGCAGTGTAACTCACCTCAGACAAGCCACTCTCCCACCAGTTTGGAAAGCGCCAGAAATAAGGACGATAGTAAAACATGGTGTAGAAAGGTGAAAATAGGTCGCTGTCGGGTAGGTGCTCTCCAAAATACTGGTCATAATTTCGATGGGAAGAAGGGAAGAAGCATGGGAACAAGGGTCGGCGGTACAAGGGATGATGAATAGAAATGTCCATTGTATCTCAGCGAAGCGGCTGCAGTTGATAGCGAATCTGCTGCATGTTCTACTGTGGCCCTGTATTTATGGCCCATCCATAAACCTTGTGTCAAGCCTCTGATCTGTCTCCAGTTATGAGGTAAAGTGTTTTTCGCTGCCCTCTTCCCCTCTGGCTCATTCAAACAAAAAACCTATTTAATCACCCTTCACTCATTCAGTCTCAAACACTGGGGTCTGAATAGTGGTAATGCCGCTCTGCTCACAAGCCTGGAAAAATATTTGCCTGGCTGGTTCTGAGTGAAGCCTCCATGTAAACTGGCCACATCCCAGCAAGCTCTTGTGCCAGGAGGGATTGTGCCGCCCGTGCCCTGGACAGGACACGCCAGATACTATCTGCTCCCTCCTGGCTGCTATCAGAGGAGAACTCAGGCAGAAAGATAATAGTATGCCCTAAAATGACTGGACTGGACGAATCAGCAAGATTGGTGATCTGCTGTAACTCAGACGTGATAAATGAGCAAATGAGGTTAAAAAAAGAAATTAAAAAAAAAGACATCCCTGCCATCCCATCTGAGAGAGTTAGACAAAGTTGTGGAATGGGGCAGTATAATTTTCCACCTGTGTGATGAAGATACAGTATATACACACACCGTACACATAGCTGCATTTATGTTCTGGTTTGGGACCAGTTACACCAGCTCAGTTTTGTTTGAGAAGAGCATGACTATGTTTGTATGTCGCAGGAAGGAGGCGCAGCAGCCGCCGCGTATAAGGAAAGGACGACCTCTTCGATAAAACCAGGGGCCTCATTTATAACCGGTGCGTATGTGCACAAAACAGGCCCTGAAAGAGGCGTACACCACTTCCGACACATTTCCAGAAAATTTGCGCACCTGCATGCAAACTCGGACTCATGCTTACGAACATTTAGGAGACAAAAAAAAATAAATAAAAAAAAAAATATATATATATACTGTATATATATATATATATATATATTTAAATTTTTTTTTTTTAAAATCGCTGTGGCAACTATCATGAGTGTTGTCTTTTCCCGAACTGACTCAGGCTCGGCCAGCATGACGTGAAGAAGCGTCATGGTGTAGAAACCTCAGGACGGGAAGGCACTGGAGACACTGGACTAGCGACCATTTTAGCTGGAGATGCTGGTGACCGCGGTGGGCCAAGCTCGTGGCCATTGGAGCTTGATGCATGGTGCACCCCCCATAAGTGAGTTTAGAGGAAGAGTCCTTAACCTCCCCAACAGTGAAGGAGGAACCAGCCAACAACAGAGCATAGTCCATAGATTCAATGAGTGAACCTCACGGACTATCACTGATGAGTCTTGTTTGATTGAACTACTTTAGTCCATTACAACAACAAAAAATGATAAGGGCAAAATCGGGAAAGTCAGTGAAATGCACAAGGTCTAGGAAATCTCGGGTGTGGTCTTCGAGTGATTTGTTACCTTGCTGTAAACTGATGAGTTGTACTGCTGGATCCATAAGGGCGAGGTTTTCTGTTACGGACTGCTCCGAGACAAGGTTAAGGATCCAAATGCAGTTTATTAGTGTAATCCAGAATTTTAATCAAACACAGGCAAAGGGTCAAGCACAGGAACGTACAAACAAACAAACAAACAAACGTCAGAGGCAAATAGGGAATCCACAAAACAGGCAAAAATCCAAAAGACAATGAAACCATGGAGAATGCTCAGAAATGCAGCGCAACAACATACAAAACTTCACAGTAAGTGTATGAGAAAACCAGGCTCATATGGGGTGAGCTAAACAAGATATTGAGACACAGGTGAATGTGATAATGGATGAAGAGCCCGGCAGTGAGTTATGGGAGATGTAGTTTGTGAGGGAATGACAATAGTCTGATGTGGAGTGCCCTCTGTGTGGCTCTCAAGGGCACTCCAGCTGGTGACCGTTACAATCTTATAAGGGGTTTGTAGTTTGTCCTTTTTCCATTTTCTCTCGGCCCTTCTACAGGCCTGTCTCAGTGTCCGAGTGGTATTATTCACACATGGCTCGGGGGTTGACTTTTGTTGTTTAGTCCTCAGTGGAGCGACATCATCTAAAATTGTACTGCAAACAGAATTAAAATTATAAAGCAATTTGTCCCGGCTGAGCTCTGGTGAAACAAGATCAGGATAACGGGAAAGCTCCTCAAACACTTCAGAGAAAGTAGCAGAGGTAGCAGCGGTGATCCTCAGCGCCACATGGGCAGTTTTATGGGGATTCATAGTTTTCAATGATAGTGGCATATTGAAGATAATAGGATTATGGTCAGAAAAACTATGGTCGCAAATCTCAATGTCACCCAAAAAGAGTCTATTGGACAATATAAGATCAAGACTTTTGATTCAAGTGTGAGTGTGACTCTTTATGTGTGTAGGTCTTGTAACCAGGGTAAATTCAAATGTAAAGGGTTAGACAATGAACAAAATGGTCTGCTTGTAAATTTTGACTTACAATTGCAGATTGACTGGCTTAACATCTTTGAATTATAGCTTGTAGCTTTACTAAGCTTCATTTACATACATTGTAGCTTTCCCAACACTGTCCTTGACTGTCTGAGTAATCTCTGCAGTAATACTGAGGTTTTTCTAATTCCACTCCAAATCCACTGCCAATATCACCATGCTCTGCACAAATTGGGAATGTAGCCATTATGGGATAAATGGGTTGTTCATGCATAACATGTACATGAACTTTTATTTATCAATTTATTATTATTCAACATTATTATTTTGGTTAAAACGTAGAAGTAGTGTACAATGTAAAAATAATACAAAGACGATTGGAAGATTATTATGTTTTACAAGAAAACACTTTTTCAGTTTTTCAGTCTACTTTACAATTTTATGTTAAATTCAGTGTGTTACTCACTGTTTCTTTGTAATTCTTTGTGAAATTTACCAGCAATTTCTGAGTGTAAATTGCTTCAAAGTAAATACAGCAAATTTTTTTGTCAGTGTTCCTGAATATCATTGACTGTTCTATTAAGATCTTCTCCAATGATCACTGGAATTTTTTTTTAACACAGATAAAAAAACAAGCCAAAACAGCTAAATATTGTCATGACATATTGTCAATAAAATTCCACATACAAAAAAAAAAAAAAAGAAAGAAAGAAAAGAAAATGGGAAAAAGGCTAGTCTGCATAGCCTATATGTTTTTGCACACTTATGGCCATCTAAGTAATTTCCCTTTCAGAATGTCAGAAAAATTAAATCGGTTTATTATTTATAAAAGTCTGGCATCATGATTTCAATGATTTTAAGCTGACGTGGTCATACTCAACGTCCTCTTTCTCTCTCGGTCTCCCTCTCTCTCTCACTTTCACATGCAGGCACGCACATCCACTCTCTCATTTCGGCATAATACGACAATATAAGATGTAATTCACACAGTGAAATCAAGAGCTTATCATAACCTACATGCTTTTAGTTTAACGGAGCTGGTTATTTAAAGTGTGTCATCTTCACACAGACACAACCAGCAGCATGGCTCACTGGAGACACCCATTTTTTCATCCTGCACACACCCACCCCCCTCCATCCTGGAGCCCACCGCTCTGTGTGAAAGGGAGGGGTGAAGATGGAGGAGGGGAGGGTAAACAGAGCCGGGCTGAACCATGTCTGACTCCTAAAAAAGGAACAAGGGAGGGGGGAAGACAAGGAGCGAAGAGAAACAGAAAGGCAGAGGAAAAATCCCTCAGAACTGCCTTCGACAGAGGCACAAAAACAGGGAGAATGAGAAACAGCAGTCTTACAAGTCACAGAAGACAACGTGGACATTCAAGAAGGGGGACGGCAGACCATTCCTTTTTCTCCCCTGTTATGGCTCAGAACTGATAAACAGGATTACCTCATGCTTATCATAGAAACACATGCTGCCTCTGATTGGGATTTTCAATGCTGAATCTATGGGAATAGTCAAAAGGCAATTTAGCCTGGGTTTACAGCACGAGTGTTAAGGATGTCCAAAGGAAGACCTGCCAAACAAGCAGATAGGTAGGGTACGCACGGACCGGGACATTTGCATGGTCTGTTCAGGGTACGCATGGACTGGGACATTTGCATGGTCTGAGATCTGTTCTCCATCATCATCATCTCCAACAGACTAGACTGGTAGCTACGTGGATTCTGGGATTTGTGTGGTGCGGTTTCTGATGTGCACACCCTTTGGACCGGCGCTGTGCCGTCTGCTATGTTGATGACACGCTGCTGCTTCCTCGAACCCCACGGGATGGGCTGGATCCGAATGGGAGGTTAGAAGGGCAAATAGCATCATGGGAGCCAAACAAATGAAATGGTATGAATGAAGTTCTACAGCTCCCTCTATAATTTTTGTCCTTCCTGTTTCCATCTCCCATTCCATTTTGGATATCCCAGGATATAAGAGCCATACTGCTTATTGTCTATAAGTTGGACAGCAATGTTGTGATATTGTATGTGGCTGTATGATATGATGAGGTTTTATAATGAGTGAAAGTGGCTGTCACATCACTGTTTTCTCACTCTGATTGTATGTCTCAATTGTGAACATAAGAGATTGATGTGTGGGTGTTGCCTGCTATTGTGAAATCACCTAGCAACCGGGAATCACTGGCTTCAATATTGTCAGTGCCATCTGTGTGCTTGGTAAAAGCTCAGATAAATAAATCCACTATTTGGTCCATAAATGTGTTGACAGTTATGGGATTTTGATACACAATAAATCATAAAGAGGTCATACAATTGGAGCAAATTAGGGATAATATTTGTCCTTGCATACAAATGTTGCATTATGTTAGACTCATTTATCTGTTATGCAACAGGCACTTGGTCTCTCTAGACAAGCCTTGAAAAGACAGAATATGGAATGTGTGCATTTTTGCAGCAGTTTTTAAGCATTATCACACAAGCAAGAGTGCTGTTGTTCATATCAGCATGGCTAAGACGCTATTTTCACATGTTTTTTTGCTTTGAAAAAACAAGATGCAGGGAAGAGGAATGGGGGAAAAACGTAAGGTCTAGAGTTTTTTAAAAGTTAAGTGTGATCTTTTGTGTGATAAATGCAAAAGACATACTGTAAGACGTGTGCACAACAGTTAAACACGTCAGTCTGGTGCATGTTTACATAAAAACTATTAAAAAGCAACTCAGTGGAACACAAAAACAACCCTTAAGTGCAGACACATTTAACTTTGTTCTTACAATTTTCAAAAATCCAGTCATTTCAATGGGTGGTTGGAAATGAGAACACTTTATTTTAAAGTGACGTAGTTACATTGCACTTACTCAAATAAGTACTGAGTAACATTAAGGATGTACTTACTACAGAGTTACGGTTAGGGTTTGGCTTAGGAGGGTTAATTACTTGAAATTATGCTTAATTTACTGTTATTACTATGGTAAGGACATGTAGTGACCTGTAACTGTCACTTTAAAATAGTGTTACCTAATTCCTGATTCTGTGTAAGCTAATGTAACCGCACCTAAACACTACTGCTAATCACAAGCGCTGATGTCGAGGATCAGACTAACAGCACATAATATTGCTTTTATGTCAGTTGAATAAATATAACTTTAATTAAAAATACCTTACACTTTAAATACAATATTGCCGATTAATTTGGCTATTTTTGCACCGTCAATGAAAATAGTTCCAAATGAAATAACAATGTTCGTATCTCGTAGCAAAACACACAATACTGGCCTTGCTGAAAAAATCGGTATGCAATGAAGAAGTTGAGCGAATGATTCAATGATACACTCATAAAGATATTCGTCAGATTAGTTCCTAAACGAAACAGTTGAGTAAATGATTCAATGACTCACCCGGAAAGACATTTAGCCATTTTGTTCCTTAATGAATCAATGTTTTGAATTAATCAGTTGAGTGAATGATATAATATTTTTCTCACAAAGGCAGTAGCTTGTCACTTTCCTATTGGCGTATAATCACTTTTTTTCTACCCCTTCGGCTTGGAAGGAAATAGATTTAAAACTAGATCACGAGTTCACACTTTACATACAATTAGAGGGAGTAAAGTTTAATGTGAATTTGGCGTGCTGTCCGGAGGGAGGGCTCCCCCCCGTATGTAAACGGTTAGGACTAGATGTGTGGAGAAGGGGCGGTGGAGGGATGCTGCTAAACTGTCAGTGGATTGAGGTGAGACTGCTGAATCTACCTCTTATCGTTGATTGCTGAGTGCTCTCCACTCGTGTTAATTATCTGAACGTGCTCCTCCCGAACTTTGTTAATAAAACAACATTTATGAAACATGTCCATTAAATAGCGCCTGTTGCAAATAAACAAAACAACCACATTGTTCATAATGCATTAGAGTAAATAATGTACAGTGAAATATAAATGGTCTTAGATGAGCCAATCAGATTATGTTTTGTATCTGGAGTGGTTTATAAACCAGCATGTTCCTCTTTGTAAAAATAATCAACATTTAGTAATATGACACCTCTCAGAGAAGCATTCTGCTGTAATTTCATGTATGAAATCATTCTCAGAAGCTTAATCAAGATGTAATCCTGGCTAATAGTCCTTATCGAAAGGATGATGCGAATCAACTGAGAGAGCTGCTTTGTCTTTTATTCAGTGCGACAGACTTCATTCTGTCTTCATTTCTTTGTTAGAGAGATCTCAATTTCTATATCATATTCCTGTGCCAGAGGAACAGCTAGGGGTGTTTGAAATAGAGTCTCTCATTTCATCTTTACTGAAAACAGATGAATGACATGTGACTTAGGAATGCTCGGGAACTTTGTATTAGTGGGGTTTGAAACGGAAAACCTGGGTTAGAAAGATGACATGTCTATCGTAACAGGAATTTCCCTAGATTTTTAGTTCAGTTACATGCAATTAAAGTGAACACATTATACCTTATGTACACAAAAGGCTTTCATTGTCATCAAATTACTCCAGGTTACATGTGACTGAAAATTAGGACCATACAAATACATGGTTATCTTGCTCATTGATTCTTCGCAACATCTCTCCAGCCTCAGTTCATCCAGTCCAGCACACACACCTAAGGAGGAGTTTATTATTGCCAAATCTGAAGATTCGGGAGCGCTAGTGGGGAATCACACGGAGCAACCACAAAGCCTAGGTAGGATGTATCCCCTGCTTTGTCCTACACAACATATTTTTCTATACTTATATTTTGTTGTTTGTTTCCTTTGAAGAGGATGTAGTGAAATCCTTAGCCACCGAGCCGTCTCCTGGCCCAGAGCATGCTGGGAAAGAGGAAAGCAGCACATGGGAGGAACAGCTATGTGCCCAACAGGAACAGCTGGAGAAGGAGATGCAGGAGACCAGGAAAATGGTGTCAAGGCTTCAGGTGAGTTATTCGTACACATTTATAAATGGTTGTTTCTTCAACATCAGGCTTTTTATATCAAATTATGCAAAAAGATAATACCTTTCAAAAGTTTGTAATCAGTCAGATCTTTTTTAAAGTAATTAATAATTTTATTCAGCAAGGATGCATTCAAATTGATAAATAGAATGATTTCTGAAGGATCATTGGTGTAATGGAATAGATGCTGAAAATTCAGGTTTGCCATCACAGGAATAAATACATAAAACATGCATTTTTATATTCAAATAGACGGCAGGTATTTTACATTTTCATAACGTACATTACTGTATTTTTAAAAAATAAATGCAAGTGAGCATAAGTGACTTTTTTCCAAAAACTTGCAGACCCCAAATTTTTGATCGGTGCATCATGTGAAAATATAATTATTTAGGATATACGTGTGAATTTATACATAAAATGCTATAGCTTTAGCAAGACAAAGTCAGCTATGTTTTTGCTAAATATTTTCAAATGTATTTTCCACCAATATCATTTGAGATGTGGTGGAAAGGATCATGATATCTTTCACAAATAAAAAATATGTATAATATGAAAAAAAAAAATATTTAAAATGACAGAATGCTCCCATAATACAGGTGAAACTCGCAAACTGGCTTAAAGTTTATGGAAACCCCAAATTCAAAATCTCCGAAAATTTGAATATTACAGGAAATCAATAAAAAAAGGATTTTAAATACAGAAATGCTGGCCCTCTGAAAAGTATAATCATGCATGTATATTACATATACTATATATACGTAGTTATATATACTAAATATATTAGTTTCACCTTTTAATTTGAATTACTGAAATATATGATCTTTTGCACGATATTCAAAATTTGAGTTTCACCTGTATGTATTTTATACACCGGACAGTTAACTAGTGAGTCCACAGGGTCAACATTTTGGAAACGCCCATGTGTAATACCTCCACTACTACATTTTAAGCAAAGAATTAGTGCTTGTAAAAGTAAAGCAGTTCATTCAGTCAGATTAAGATTATTACTTTGCACAGATTGGCGGACTTTCCTAATCCATGATTAATGTCACTCTTCTAAACAAAACCAATGACCAAGCATTTCAAGCTCATCAATCCAGCCTTTCAAAACCTGCTTTTATTTGCCAGGTATCAGCATTACTACAGAAGGCATCTTTAATTTCTTTAATGCAAGAGTTATAAAGATTGAAAGAGGAAATCTTTATAGAGAAAGAGTTTTAAGTGAGAAGCTAGTCTAATCATCAAACAGCATCCAAGGTTGATCACGTGATGAGGAGTGTTGGTGCAATAGCACATGTTCACAGCGAACGGACTAGTTTTACTCACATTACCTCAGTGCTTTAGAAACCTCATGCTCACATGTCTTCATTCAGGCCTTACTGCTGCATGGGTCACTACCTGAGGACGAGCAGACATCTACTCTGAGCTTTGGAGAAAGTACCAGCTCAGAGCAGCAGCTGGTAACACTTATTTATGCTTTTGTGCATGTCCCATATACAGTCTATTATGGTAATGACATATCCTTTTTATTCTGCCATTGAAGATTTTAATTCGCAGTCGTCTGGACCAGAGTATGGAAGAGTCTTTAGATCTGAAGGTAACTTCAATTTCTGAAAAGAAACACTGGGTGATGTGCAGTTAACTGTATATATAAGCTGAATATACTACTATTTGTACACTGAATGAGTGTTTTAATGTGTTTTTCAGAGAGAACTTTTAAGATACAAGCAGGAAGCACGTAATCTGCAGGCTATTAAGGTGAAATTAAGTGTAGAACGTGTTTACAGTTACAATATAAAATGCAATATATAATAATAAATTGTGTGTTCATTTGTAATATTATAAATAACAGAAGTATGAATAATTATTCAATTCTTTCATTTTAACATTAGCTTTTGCAGTGTACAGCAGATTTGTTGCCATTTGGTATAATTAGGGTTTGTTTCTGTGTCCATCTGTTTACCCAGGATGCCTTGCAGCAGAGAATGTCTGTGCAGGAGGACTCAGTGCTGCAGCTCAAACAGGAGCTGCTCAGATCCAGCATGGCCAGAGAGGAACTGGAGGGACATAATGTGAGTCTCACAACAACACTAATACAAAAGTAAAAAAAATTATAATAATAATTGTAATTGCATTTTATTCTCCTTTGTATTAGATATATAAAGGTTTGTTTGCAAACGTTTGCTTTATTTTTTTCTTTAGGTGGAACTGGAAAGGAAGTTGAGCGAACGGAACAGATTGCTGAGTGAATACAAAGTAGGCAAATTCATCCTAATCATGCTGAGTGTACTTGAATCCTATCTAGTGTTCTTTAATCATCTTCACTGTTTTAATTAATTATATGGGGGGTAAATGGGTCTGTATAGTAAATCCATAAAAATCCCATTTGTCACATGCACTATATATCTTTGTAGAAAGAAATTGGGCAGAAAGACAGACTTCTTCAGCAGCAGCAAGCAAAACTGGACAATGCCCTGCACAGGATCAGTGAAAGCTATCATAGGGTAACTAAAATTACTAGGGCAAAATGGACCCATTTCTGCAATAATTGCATGACCATAGACCTTATTCAGACCAGCGCCATGACAGGTATGAAAGTGAGGCTGTGAGGGATAGACTTACTGTGTTTTCAATGGGATCCGCTGTATAAAGCTCCTAGATCACTTATAATTTTAAACAGATCATATTGTCTGGATTTTTTTGGTCTACTGGAATTTCTCAGAAACATATTTTTGCATGGTTTCGTCAGCAGAACAATCCACAAACACATTTAATAGCAGTACAACCCACTGAAGAGATGGCGGTCTATCCCTCACAGCCTCGCTTTCATTCCTGTTAAAAATCAAAGATGGCGCTGCTGTGAATAAGGTCTATTAAAGGGATAGTTGTGTTGAAGACAAAAGATGATATTTAATTTAAAAGAATGGTGGTAACCAGACAGTTGAGGTAGCCATTAACTTCTATAGTATTTTTTTCCCTACTATGGAAGTCAATGGCTAGACCATATTAAACTGTCTGGTTACCGACATTCTTCAAAATATCTTTTGTGTTCAACATAAGAAAGCTTGAGAGTGAGTACATGCTGACAAAATGTAAATTTTTTGGTGAACTATCCTTTTAACGTGTATATTATAATATTGTGTATGTCTGTACCTCTCATTTATTACACTAGAGGGAGCCATAGCACACCAATAGTCTCAGACTGACGTTTACTTCTAAATGTATTTAGCTGTGTATAATATTACATAGATATTCCCAAAAAATGCAGATATAAACAACATAAATAAAAACAGCTCTAATATAAACTATAATATGACTTTCAAGTAAATGTGTAATGCTCTACATTCATACAAAATTGTTTGCTCCAGTTGTCAGGCTGTGAGAATAATGGCTACAGTCACATGATGGACACATCGTCCACTGTTTTCCAGCACAGAATGGTGAGTCGTGTCATTCTTCACTTTAAAAAAGTATTCGCTCAATTTCTATTAAATGTATTTTGTGTTCTTTGGTTCTGGCTGAATGTGTGCATCAGGGGGACGAGCTACATCTGGTGCGAGATGCTCTGCGCAGCCTGAGGGACAGTTTCAGCGGTCACGACCCACAGCATCATATGCTGGACACGCTGGAGCAGGGGGTGGCCAGTCTGGTGGACCGCCTTCACACCACAGAATCCAAGAAAAGGCAGGAGAGAAAGGCAAGCTCAACCATTAACTGTATCCAATATTCTGGATAATAGGAAATGTGGGGGGAAGTAGGGCAGGGATTTGGTTCAGTGTATCGGTTGTTGATTGGATTTTGAGATGTAGGGTGAATTCATGTTCATTTGGGACACTTTTGCATAGTCGTCTCAATAGCAAAAGGTGTCCCAATCAACCTGAATTCACCCCTAGGTGCAGGGGCTGAGTTTTTTGGACTAAATGATTGGAGAAGTCCTCCAGAGAAGTCTGTCCTTTTCTCCAGAAGGTCTAGTAACTACATATATGCCAACTCTCACGCATTGGCCGTGAGACACCCGCATTTGAATGGTTTCACACGCGCACACGCCACACCCCTGATTTCTCACGCTGAAGTGTCAACCTGGTCGGTCAAATGCCTGAAAGATGAGTTTATCTATAGATCTACGTGTTGAGCCACTCGGGATCGAATAGTTATACGCAAATTCGTTCAAATCGGGCGTAATCTAGAGCGAGCGTGCATGCGAGACAGAGACTGCTTCAAACCGCGTAGGGCGCGCGAACGGCACGAGAGAGAGACCTTGCGTAATACTGAGAGTAGGATTCCTGTCCATCACGCGCACAGGTTAAATCTCTTTAAACCCCCCCCCTGTATATTTTTTTTACAGTCTGTCTCATGTCACAGTAAACTGGCCTGTCTATCATCTTGTCAAAGATAAAATCCTCCACATTTTATTTAATTTCCTACCGTATCGGAGAGAAATGCAGAAGCACGTTGATCTGTAACTCGCAGGTCTTTCATGTGGAGAACTCTCCTCATATGCATAACGTTAATTATGCATTTAAAAGTCAATGGCCCAACGGATCTTTATAAAAGTCGACATTCATTGTTATTGTAGATGAAATATAACACGGTCACGGATAACTTTAATTAAATAAACTTTTAATTGAGTCACTCAAACTTTTATCTAAATCTCTCACCGTCGGTCGCGCATGTCATGTTTTGTAGTTTTTTTAAACACTTTTTACTCGTGTTTGTAGTTCCTCCAAAGCGCCTTTCAGACAGAACGCGGAATGCGCGGCGCTGCGCTACCATAGACAGTAAAAGAGTGTGAAACCCATTCATTTTGCGCGGCGCAGCGCGAGGACGTTTAGTATGGAGTTAGAATTGTTGTGTCTTTATTAAATGCAAGAAAATAAATTATCTGAGAGAAAAAAAAAAGTTTGAGAGAAAAAGTTATCACACTGATAGCAAAAAAGCATTTCAAAAGATTTGATTCAATATCAGGTATAAACACTGGTTCATGGGTTCACAGAGATTACAGCCTAGCAGCAAACCATTGAAATTTTGAAAAATGTACTTAATGTGAACTAACTGAAATCCGTGACTTTGGCAGTTTAGATACATGCTCTGATTTGCAAGGGTTTTGAAGATTCACGAACCATGTGTTTCGAAAGTGCCAATCACTACCGATTATGATGTTTTGATTTAACATTATGTGGTCAAAACATAACAAATGAAACACGCACAAATGAATAGTTCACGGTAAGATCTATTACAGGCATTTAGAAAGTAGATATAGTGAATTTTCATTTCATGCCGACTTTAAAACGATTTGTTGTACCACCACAGGGTTCAACCAGGTCTCCTGGACGAAAAGCCAATCACACGGACCGAGAATCATGGCCATCAAGCTCAAGTAGGTCACTTCAATGCTATTCAGCAAGAAATTCATGCAGGGTTGCCACTTTTTAGACCAATGAATGTATTTTTTATAAGCTTTCAAGTGATTACTTGACTTGAAAATCATTCAAATTCGAACCTATTTATTTAGATCTATCTGTGAAACGATTCATTGAAAAGAACCAACTCAAAAGAGCCAACTCGGTTTGCTCACAAATTTAACATGCAAGTTTTAACCTACACAAGATCAATATCTAACAATTGAAATACTTTAGAGCAAAAGCGTAACTAGAAAAAATAATTATGTTTTCTTTTTTCCAGAGATGGCTCATTCTCACAGTAGCCCTGTTCTTAGTGCGGCTGCCTCAACCAAAGTACTCTACTACACAGATCGCTCTCTCACACCCTTCCTAGTCAACATCCCTAAGAGGTGACTACAAGAATGACATTTATAGCATCATCATATAGAAGTCCCGTGATCTAAATATAAACTATTTATTGGTAGGCTGGGGGAGGTCACGCTACAGGACTTCAAGGCAGCTGTGGATAGACACGGCTGTTTCCGATATCACTTCAAATCGCTGGATCCAGAGTTTGGAACGGTGAAGGAAGAGGTGAAAATCACACCCCATGTTCTGAATTAGTGAATGCTCAGTGTCTTTCTCTAAATGTGCTTTGAGTATTTGAGAAATAACACTGAATTCGGTCTTTCAGGTGTTTCAGGACGATGCTGTTATACCTGGCTGGGAAGGGAAAATCGTTGCATGGGTGGAAGAGGATCGTGGAGAGGGGAGATAGAACATCAGGGTTCCGATCCGTTCAGAATGTATGTTTTACCCCACATATACCTCATCCCAAAAACTCTGAATCCTTTGTCCTGTGCTAACTGTGAATCTCACCGAACCTGTTCACTATGTCATTACATCAGGAAAAGTGTTTATAAAATAGTGTATATGCATTTTGAAGATTGAAAGAAAAATGAAATTTTAATATTATTAAAAAGCAGTTTACAAGTAAATACTGATTAAAAGTGTATTAAAGTTATGGTACATTTTGTTTTCCAAAAAACTAGTGTTTCAACAGTGCCATTGTGATAAGTGAGCAAGAAAAGAAGATTATTTACTGAGTTTTTGTCTTGTGCAGTGACAAATAATAAACATGTTGTGTAAGTTGCCAAACTGTGACAAGGACGTCACACATTGTGTGCATGTATTGTCCTGCCAGAAAAATGCCATTTCAAGAGAACATAATCAACATATGCACACATTCTCTGTAATATATTTTTCACTTTAAGTTTGTCAACCTTTCTTGACTATCCTTCAAAAATAAATGGTGGTAAAAGCAGGGCCCACTTTGTTTGTAAAAATTTGTAACATTTGAACATATTGAAGCATTCCCTTTGAAAACGATTGTACTTTTCCTATCAAGTTTGCATGTGTGTTCATAGTGTTTGTGTTGTAAATGCAAATACAGTTGACACTTTCCACCCTTTTATTAAAGACATTCTGTGCACTGGTGAAGGCTTATTTGTATATGCAATTGTCTAAAATTGCAGCGATGCACAATATCTCAATGTCATATTGGTTATCTGCCAATATTAGAGTTTTTTTTCTTTTCGGTACTGGGTATTTATATTGTTTATATTAATTTTCCATACTTATACATTTCAATTACATTTGCTTTGCAGTCATGTAACATTCACTTAAAGTTAAATAATTTAATAACAGTTAAATGTAATCTTCAGCAAATGTCAAAATTAACTTCCATTTTTCATACTGTACTTTCTAACGTTGTATGCCTAAATGTACTTTTTTTAAATATAAAACCACATATTTTAGTGTTCTTTTTATTTATTTAAACAAAATAGTACGGAATTTTAACATCAAACATTAATCAGTTTACTGTAATAACAAAATAATTATTGTCTTAATTAAGAATAGATGGTTCTGTCTGTGCATAGAATATGCCTCTTGAGATGGGCCTAAAATTAATTATCATGTATTGAAATTATATAACCTTGAATTTGAATGCATGTCAAATTATCTTTGGGACAACAAATAGTAACACAACAATATATTTCTCAGAAAATGATCCGCAAGGTGTTTATATCCTCGGTTTCTTGATTAATAAGAGTGAAGTGTTCTCATAACACAGTCACTAAAACATTAAGAATCTGTTTCTTCTTACTAAACGTTGCAATGCATGTCTCCTCTTTGACCAACTCGGGAAATGGAAGATGGAGATAATAAATGTCCTCAACTTCCAGGAGAATATCCTCCTAAAGAATAAAAACCAACCCTTTATTGAGTCCACATCATGAATAAAAACTTTAAAAAATATGTACAATATATGGCCTGTAGAAAGGTTAAATCAGAATTATGGAAAATTTGATTTAGTCCCAACAGAATAACAGAAAAACTGATAATGAAACATTATATAAGATAAAATAAAAGGCATTTGTTTGGTAATTAAATCTTCGCCCCATACAGCTGCCATACCGGGAATACTGACCTGAGAGATGGTGAGCTGGCACTGTGACACAGATCTCAGTCCGGGAAGCTCAACACTCAGCTTCAGGCTCCTAGTTGAGCCGCTGCTGTCAGGACAGACTGTGAGATGATGCCGGGGCTGTTGTGGCTGAGATTGGTCTGATTCTGTGCTGGAGATCACCTCAATGAGACCTGGTCGGGCTGGTTTTTTCTCCTGCTCCATGCTCAGCTGGATGGATGAATCCTCCTTACTCTCAGACATTCGCAGTGAGGAGATCTGCTGCAGGAGTGATGGGGCTATAAAAAAAAGTGGTAGAATCACTTAGAGGGTTAATTCACTTCAAAATGAAAATTCTGTTAATGAATTACTCACCCTCATGTTATTTCAGATTTCAAACCCGTAAGACTCTAGTTCATCTTAGTAAGACATCATAAAAGTAATCCATGTGACCCAAGTGGTTTAACCTCAATTTTATGAAGCGACACAAGTGCTTTGTTTGCACAAAACTTACATTTGTAAATTTACAAAATATTAATCTCCAACGCACATTCACGAGAGCAGATGCTGTTGTATGAACTAATATTTGTGTAAATAAACTAGTAAATTATGTTTTTCTGCACAAACAAAGGCAAAGCACTCGCATCGCTTCATAAAATTAAACCACTTGGGTCACATGGATTACTTTTACGATGTCTTTAATACCTTTCTGGGGCTTGAAAGTGGTAGATGGGTAGGCTGTCAATGGAGGGACAGAAAGTTCTTATTTTCTTATTTTTAGCCTTTATTTTTAGGGTGAATTAAAGGTGCAAAACGCAGGTTTCAGAGTTTTTGCAGAACTACGCCCCCTCTGGCGACAAGCGCAACTGCAACCAGAGTTGTGCACGCTCATAGACCACACGCACACGCACGCATGCACGAGCACGAGCTGTTCATAACTAAAGGAGCATCTGCCGCACAGATCTTTGTAGTACAGCCAAAATGTCTTCAGAGGTAATAAAGTTATAAATCTGCAAGTCATTTCAAATATATGGAAGGAAAGACATTTGAGTAAATTACTCTTATGTGTGAGGGGAAAACAGGGGTAGTAGAAAACTTTGTTTATGTGTTTACTGTATCCACCTATGATTGTATTGTTATGAAAACACGTTCATGAACAATATAATTGATTACTTCGCAATAGCTCAAAATAATAATCATACCGTACACGGTTGGTCAACAACGTTCACTCAAATGTCTCAAGGTAATAAACAATCAAATGTCACCATGACGTTTTCATAAAAGCCCAACAGGCTAAGCCGCCGAAGACTTGCGGGGTTCAGCCTGTTTTATTGATCTGCTAAGTAGAATATTCCAATAACAATACATCCTTTTTCTGTTAGAATTTATTCAAAATTTGTGTCTAATTATCGGTCATATTTTTCAACATGTTATATCACACAAGAATCTTGAACTGTTTTGGTAATCACTAAACTACATGTAGTGCTGATGTATTTAGTAGATATTTTGACAGGAACAATACACACTGACAAACATAAATGTGAAATGTGTCAATACTTTATTTAGTAAATAGTTAGTCTACTAAACAGTATGAGTAAAGTAAAAATATTTACCCCTTTACCATTGTATTTCCCTTCCTGCAATGTTGAGAATAAAACATGTATTTTATCACAATACCAAGATATTTTACGTTTTCCTCGTTTTGATAGAATACGAGCTCTGACCAATTTGATGTTACTGTGGAGAGAAGCACTGAGGATAGCAGTGACAGCAGGATCCCGTTTGAGACCAAGAGTAGACCGGAGATCTCTCCATTTGTTGAATGCCTTGCCGAGGTTCACTCTCGTCTTACTCCGACGCTTGTCTGACTCCAATTTGGCCCTTTTGGTGGCACTAGACAAAATTTTTCTTTTCTTGACTTTATGTGGAGTTTGCATTGGGGTTTGGAATGGACTACAAGCCGGTCTCTTTGAATCCATCCTCTACTTTTGACGCACGAGTTGTCTTCGCTGATGCGGAGAATGGCGGCTTATGCACAAACTTGCGAGACAGCCTGATGAGCGTGAACGCGCATGACGTCACGCCCAGGCTCAGATTCGAGCCCGAATCCCTCTTATATATTTTACTGTACAGGATTATAGAGGCAATCTCAGTGAGCAGAGAAGGGCTCATTCAGCCCATCAGGCAGTTCTTTAAGCATGTATAGGAAGAAAAACAGGTATTTTTAACATGAAAAGTTGCGCAATGCACCTTTAACTAATATTGCAAAATCACATAATTTGCATTCCAGCAGGTTCATAATGGGGTTCTATACAGTTAGCTAGTTAACCTCTGTAGCTCTTAAAACCTGTAAGATGAAGCTCAAACGGTCTTTACATTTCTAAAGCATGTGCATTTTACCTGGTTCAGATTGTGGCTTATTGGCGGAAGACTCTGATGTATGTGGTGACATGAGACGCTGCTTCATATCCTGAATGCTGCCTTTGATTTTGTCTTTGGTGAGTTTGTAGCGTTGGGACAGACTCAGATTGTGCTGTTGTTGGATGAAGTTCACAGCAAGCAGATGGAGCTGCTCTTTCTCATGTTTCTCTTTCTCTGTCTTTTCCAGAACCTCAGGGTTGAAGGCCACATCAACAACACTGTATCGCTCTGCAAAACACACAGGAGATCAGAATGTCTCAAGATAAAAATGTGTTTAAGAATCGAGTCTAAGGAGATAGGAAGTTAATCAAGGACAGAATTCAATAAAGTAGGTTAACAGGCGGGTTACTTGGAATACAAGACTATACAAACCAATGCATAACGGAACAAACGCCACCTAAAAGTGAGTCTTTTGGTAAAAGGAAATCTTTTGAACGCAGCAATGATGAGATGGAGTTTTTGTAACTTACCTTTCTCTTCTGTTACTTTCTCTATTCGTCCTCCACACACAGGAACAGGGTCACTGTAAGAAGTGGCTGCTGGTACGCGTTTCCAACCGCAAATGTTAATGAACAATACATCCTCCTTTGGTCCCTGAAAAGTAATCAGACATAAAATCTTTCTCATTTCACATCATAATTTATGATTTTATAATTATTTACTTAAAAAATAAAGTTATATGCCATCCATTTGAACTTTTACTGTGGCACCATGGTTCAATAAAGGTATCAGATGCAAATGCTATAACTTACTAAATGATTAATTTATCACATTCATAGCGTTTGATGAAATTTAAATACTGCACCACTTCTTCATCGTCAGTAACGTCCGAAAACACCATCAAATCAAATGATAATTAAGGCCTCTAAACTGCTCTCATATAACTGCAGTGGTCAATTTGTTTGATAAGATCTATAAAATCAGCCAAAGCAGAGTTTCGTTAAAGGTTAACGGTGGTTTAACGTTACCAGTACAGCAGTGCGGATGCAGGCGTGCGGCTCCGGCGGGGAGTGAAACTCCGCTCCCTCCCGTAACTGGCGTTCAATGAAGGTCCTGTATGCCTCCGGATCATTCTGAGACATGTCATCTAACATCGACCAAAACTGATTTACCTGCTGCAGAGCTCCTTTAACGTTATTATCATAGCCTGGAATTGCCATCCTTAAAATGTATCAAAACTACTGTAACAACTAACGTTAAAAGAAAAGTTAATACGACTAACGTTAACAGTTAATAGCCAAAAAAAATAGTTTGGAACAAAACGGACGTTTCGCAGATACTATATTTAGTATATTTAGCAAATACTTTGAAAAACGATAATATTTTGTAGAAGAGCTGGCAAATTATCAGTCCCGGGCAGCTTTTTTCCCCCACCTTGTTGAACTCAAAGGTTACCATAGAAACTAAATATAACACATGCACTGTTCTTCCGATAGATGGCGTTGTTTAGTCAAAATAACTGCTTCCAGGGCGCAGGGGACACCAACAGGCCGAATCCACAACTGAGGCTCTATTAAACAGCTTAGGGTTTTGGGTTTTGTCTTACTAAAGATATTTGAACTCTAAATAGTTTTTTTGTTTGTTTTTACAACAAAAATATGATTAAGTAACCACAAGAAACTGTGATTGGACGAAGCTTAACAGTTACAGTTGACGTTAACCACTTCTCTTGATAAAATCAATAGACCTTATTCACAGCAGCGCCATATTTGAACTGGAATGAAAGCGAGGCTGTGAAGAAACACTGCAACGCATATCTTTCCGAGAAATTGGACGGACAACCCCCCACTTAAAATTATAAGTGATCCTTATCATGTCAGCCTTGCTTTCATACCGGTAATGGCGCTGATCTGAATAAGGTGCAAGTCACTTTAATGACATAGCCTACACTTGATTAAGCATTCCAAACATGTCACAACAACAAAATAAAATCTAACTTTGCACACACAAAAACACAAAAACAAAAATAAAAATAAAACAATGAACAGCTCACGTTGTTCTCTGTTGTAAATATCAAACATTTATTTTAAAACCACAATTTTCTTGATAAGGCTAACAGTAAACATGTAATGTACAGACATCTAAATGTAATCTTTACCTTGTTGTGTAAATGTTGAGGCTTTACATAATAAAATATAATAAATAAAATAAAAATATTTATTTTGATAACAATACAGGATATTCTTCTCTTCTCTTCTCTTCTCTTTTCTTCTCTTCTCTTCTCTTCTCTTCTCTTCTCTTCTCTTCTCTTCTCTTCTCTTCTCTTCTCTTCTCTTCACTTCTCTTCTACTATCAAACATCAGTCTTTAGTAGCTCTAGGACAGGAATCAGGATGCAAGAGCACAAAAGAAAGTTAATAGCAGAGTTTGTATTTCAAGGGCCATTGTCTCTTCGTGTACTTACCTCTATAATCTCATATATCCACCGTAAAAACTCAGCCACTTTGGTATAAACCCCTGGATGGTTTGGCTCTGCACAGCCTGTTCCCCAGCTAACAACACCAACCAGCCTCCAAACATTTTCATCCTGGCAAACCAGAGGGCCTCCACTGTCCCCCTAAGAAAATGAAGATCCATTATTATTTCAATATCATATATTTGTGAAAAACATTCTACACATGGCATGTATTTTGAGTAACATACATGGAGCTCACCTGACATGCATCTACTTTTCCCTCTGTATACCCTGCACAAAGCATTCGAGGAGTGATCTCTCCATTGTACATGCAAGAGCTATTGCATTTCTTTGTACTTATTAAAGGTACAGGTGCCTCTTTGAGAACCTCTGGTATATGAACTTCAAAAAAGAATGGACATAATTTACATTTACAAACAGTATAATGTCTTATGACAGCTTTTAAATCCTAAGTCATAATGAACTTAAATAGTAAGTATTTATGTCAGGATTATGGACTTGTTTTGGCCGCTAGAGGCCCTCATTGAGTTTCATTTGAAGAATAACAGTACCATCATCTGGCTGTGTATATCCCCAACCAGAGATCCAGCACTGGGTCCCACCTGGGAGATCATGGTCATACTGCGGTAGACACACAGGTCTGATGGTGTCTAAATGTGTAAAGAAAGAAATAGCAGATATGCCTAATGAGATACATGACATATAGTGGCACACATACTATACATGTGATTAATAAAGTATCGGTCACCTGAGAAGTTCAAAGGAGTTCTTAATTTAACCAAAGCGATATCATTGTCATGAGTCCTGTGGTTGTAATTCTTGTTGTAGATGATCCTCTCCACAGCAAAGCCTTGGTATTCAGCCAGTTTAGCTGAATTACTGGTAATAATACCAGCATAAACCACCCAACTGGACACTTGAGGTAGCCTGTAGCTTCAATAAGCAAATCAGACCATAAACACACTTAAAGGGTTAGTTCACCCAAAACTGAAAATTCTGTCATTAATTACTCACCCTCATGTCGTTCCAAAGCCATAAGACTTTCGTTCATCTTCGGAACAGAAATGAAGATCTTTTTAATGACATTTGAGAGATTTCTGTCCCTGCATTGACAGTCTGTGCAACTACCTCTTTGACACTTCAAAAAGTTCTTAAAGAGATTGTAACAAGAGTTCCCGTGTTACGCAGCACGTTTGAGCTTTAACAAGAACCAATGAGGTTCATTCTCGTGTTACGCAGCACGTTTGAGCTTTAACAAGAACCAATGAGGTTCATTCTCGTGTTACGCAGCACGTTTGAGCTTTAACAAGAACCAATGAGGTTCATTCTCGTGTTACGCAACATGCTTGAGCTTTAACAAGAACCAATGAGGTTCATTCTCGTGTTACGCAGCACGTTTGAGCTTTAACAAGAACCAATGAGGTTCATTCTCGTGTTACGCAACATGCTTGAGCTTTCACAAGAGCCAATGAATGTTTTTGTTCGATGATCAATGTTTATGTGAATAAAAGCCTTAATTCAATCTGTTCATTATATAAAGCGATCGTGTTGCTTCAGATAATTTGGACTAAATTGCTCAATTCATAAGGATTAGTTTTACAATCTCTTTGAGAACTTTTTGAAGCGTCAAAGTGGAAATCCCTCAGATTTCATTAAAAAGATCTTCAATTGTGTTCCGAATATCAATGAAAGTTTTACGGATTTGGAACGACATTAGGGTGAGTAAATGATGATAGAATTTTTATTTTTGGGTGAACTAACCCTTTAATTTGCTTATAATAAATTCCTTTGCAGAGCCCTACATGTAACTGTTAAAAAACTTTACTGGCATTATGTATTATGTTGCTGTGCCTGTCATCTATTTAATCCTGTACCTTTTGTATTCACTGCACCACATTCCAACACTACTGTCAACAACTAATTGTTCCAGTGGGTGAGTCTCACAAAAAAAACATGCCCTTTTGGGGTTTAAACATACTTAACCCAAATATGAAAACTTCCTGTTTGTTTTTTTTTCTTTTTCTTTTGGTTTTGGGGTTATTGTTTAGGTTTATGACAGGTTTTGTGAGATTCACCCAAATAACTCATGAAAAGTCATCATGAAATCAAAATTTACCTTTATTATTATTATTATTATTGAATATTGCAGTATTTATTATAAAAGATTTATCCATCCATATCATTATTTAAAAAAAAAAAAAGTTCCCTTGTAATCATCAATCAAAATAACTTATCCTCCCTCTTGCAGAAACATCTTTTCTCTGATGACGTTTGTTCCTCATTAGTGCAGCAACAGTAATCAAAACAATCCAATCAATTCCCGTCCTACATTTTGTTTTTGTTCGAGAAGCCGTTTGACTTTGATATACAGCGTAATAGGGAGGAAAAGATTATTGCAACTTCCATTTCATGTCGATTTTAATGTAAATGTAGAATCTTACTTGTGGACACAATGAGCAGCTGTAACTATCCACTGGTGGGTGATGATGGATCCTCCGCAGATGTGGCGGCTGCTGTAGTAGAGACTCACTTGCCAGGGCCATCTGCCCGGAGTCGCTTCCACTCCTCCAATAATCCTGGGTAATTTGGCTCTGGTCCCACACTCTATAATGAAACAAATTACGAGCAAACAGACTCAGACAGATAGCGTGGGTAGGAAGTATTATTTCAGACTTATATATTAAGTTAAGACTCACCAAAACATTTTAATGCTATAACCTTTCCTGTACTACAGCTTCCTCTAGAGTAAAAAAAGAAAAAACTGAATTAAACTTATGACAGTTGTTGTTCTGGAAACTCATCCATTACAATGATTTCTTGATCACCTGAAACGCCATAAACTCTCCAAATTGCTTTGGTGTTCTGAGGCGATTTGGACAAATCCATCTGTGTAGTTCGGCCCAATATCAGTCAGATTCACCCCTTTATGCTTCGATAATCTGAAAGAAGAGGTTGTTTGACAAAACTCAGATTGCCACACTTGCTAAAAAAAAATCATTATTAAAATAAATTAATAAAACTCCATCAACATCATTAACTAATTAAACTAATTAACTTTCATTACATAAAAAAATAGCAGCTCTAAGATTCTGCAAAATATTTCCTATTGGCCTGGTTTCACAGACGGGGCTTAGTTTAAGACAGTAGTAGGCCTTGGTTAAATTAGGATATTTATTGTAAAAAAAAAAAAACATTACTGGTGTGCATATTGAGACAAAACAATGCGGCACTGACGCAGTAAAAAGATATGCAAGTTAAGCCTTGTTTGTGGAACCGGCCAATTGAGTTCCACAGAAGTAGAAAAGTCATACAGCTCTGGAATGACATAAAGGTGAGCAAATGATGACAGAATTTTCATTTGTAGGTGAACTATCTCTTTAATATTCTTCGAAATGCCTGTACTCAGCACATGTCATGCTTTGAATTAGAACGGACTTCAAAGTACATTTCAACACTGCTGTCACTCTATGAATGGTTGACCTACAGAAAACAGCCACAGCTGGTACTCAAGTGAAAGGTGCTGAGAGCTGTAAGCGTGTGTGTGTGATTCAGCTGTCAGCATGCTCACCTTAGATAGCCCAGCTGTCGACATACGAGCGTTCCCAGAGAAGAGTTCCACCTCTCGTAACATACGGGCAGCCACGTCTGTAGCTTCTCCAGCTGGATCTCCAGAAGAGAGTTCTCCACACTGATCCTGTAAAACACTGAGCCCCATTCAGTCAAAATCACTCCTAAAACAACAAACTGTAGCGCTGTGGATGGGACTGCTGTCATGAATGAGATATGGTGTTTTAATTGAATTTGTTTAAAGGATATATTTCAGATAAAAAGGATTGTGTTGAAATTGTTGTATTTTGTATCCTCATTAAGGTGCATCAGGCTTGAACAGGTACATTTATATTAAATACAACAAAAACACCATGATTTACATAACCGACTGAACACGTAAACATAATAAACAAATGAGCAGCATGCATGAGGATATTTATTTTCGATTCTTTTCTTCCCTCTCTCTAGAACTCCAGACACAAATAACCAAATAACAATTTTTTCAAATCTGTTCATTTACATGAACTGTGATGAACATGAACTGTTTTCACTTGCATCAAAATATTCACTAGAATAAATTGTACTTTCCAACACTCACTACAGAATAGTGCTTATGATGAAAGTTTCACTATAAATCACATTTTTTAAGGATTTCATATGGAGGAGAGTGCAATTTAGTGCATCATCCATCGCTATTTATGCGAGTACTGTTTTAAGATAAACCTATTTACTAAAGCATCAGACTTTTCAGGGCTTTCATATGAGGGAGTAGAGGTGAATTTAGGATGAACCAATTCACAAATGAATGAGCCTTTGCATTGTTACATATGAGAGAAAGGACGCTCACCATTAGCTCAGACATTAAAAACAGCAGTGTTACATTTTCTAAAAGCATACTGTGAAGGTTACACTGAACTATCACTCTACAATGAACTCAAAGTTAGTAGCATTGCTTCTTTCAGTTAGTTACAACACTAGTCGGATAGCCCACTTATTTTTCACTTCCTCTCCCTTTAGTGTGCTTCTCTTGTTTATGTGTTTGTTACATCTTTCACAGGGCATTGTTTATGTCACTTTGTTTGTAATGCCAGTGAGTTTGGATGAACGTCCACTGTGCTGTTTACCTACTGTGTCATTGTTGTTGTTACAGAGTCTGCGCATAAAAAGCATGGGACAAATACCTTTCCTGGGGTCTGTCACAGAGATGTCCTCGGTGATGTTGCAGAAGGACGTGTCTTTGGCGTCTCCCAGGCTTGCCGGGCTCTGAGCTGAATTAGGCCTTAAGAGAATTTTCACTGGACAAAGACATTAAATGTTCACTGCAGAAATATTTAACTCTAAGCCCTGTCTGTGAAACCAGGCCTTGATTGCACAACATTTGAACAATGCTTTTGAATGATTTAACTTCTTACCTATGAACCAAACTCCAATGACAACACCTCCCAGCAGACACAGTACACACAGCGCTGCAAACACTCTCACCAGTTTATGGGCAGACACTTTGCCAGACACTGAATGAAATAATAGCCATAAATGTAAAAAAAATAAAATAATATATATATATATATATATATATATATATATATATATATATATATAGATAGATAGATAAAGAAACAGATGTCTACTCAGGTGTGTGTTAACAGACTTGCCTGGATGGAGAAACTGCAGTTCTCTGTGCCAGGTGGGATTATTCTGTCCCGTCTCAATCCTGTCCACCTGCAGATGCTCTGTATGGAAAGACTGACTGACCACCACAGGATTCTCAATCACTGCCACAGCATCTCCACTGAGACTCTGTAAGATATGATCAATCGCAGTGTACATAAATAAGCCAATAACAGAGATCTGGTGTCCAGAATAAAAACCCTGTTTGTACTGCTTTTCTAAATGCAAATGAAATCCTGATGACATACTTTGTCAAAATCTGTACAGTACAACAGCAAAAAAAATAAAAATAAAAAATAAAACAAAATAAATCTACTCAAAGCTAAAATCCCATTTCTCATAATGTAATGCAACATGTCATTCATCCCAGCTTTTGGAAAACTCATGGACATTTTTGTGTCTTGTGAAAATAATTTCAATAGATTTATGCATATACTGTGTACTTCATAAACTATTTCAGAATATATCACACCGTTTAAAGAATAAACTATCAATGAGCACCTGACATTACATGCAAATGTTTTGTTATGATTTAGTGTGCTGATTGGTGATCTTCTATCTATAGTGTTAGAAATGCAAGAAAGATGTTAAGTGATGAGCTGTCAAATCGATTGTTTTCCTTTAAGTCAGCCCGTGTTACGGAAAATAAGGAGCAGTAGCAATGGATTGATAACATTATGAAGTTTATTGTGTTTTTTCAGCTTATAGGCCTACAATATTAATGAAATAACAACAAATACAATTTGTTTTTCTAGGTAGCAATATTATAAATAGAATCAGTAATGTTATTTGACACTATATCCAACATCACTAAATTAAATTAACTTAATTCACTAAAATAATATAGCTAGTTATTTTAAGTAAACAGCAAATTACTGTATATTTTTTATAAATTAAATTCTATTTATTTTATAAATTATAATACATTATTTTTTTCAAAAAATTGATAAAGCACCAAGGTTTTTTTGATAAAAGCAAAACATTTTAGAAAGACTTTCACCTTTAATATTGCAAAAAATCTAACAGATACACACAATCTCATATTGACGCACCAAATTAACATCATCTTTCCAAATATAATAGTTGAATAAAGATATGCCTCTGAATTTCAGTACACTGGGACTCACCATGTTTTGGTTGTTTGTATCCAGGGGTTTCCTGGCGGCAGCTGCTCGGACTCTCTCTCATCCACTCACCTCCATCACAGCAGAGATGCTACACACCAGCAACGGTCTGACCATTGAGCAGAATGCAACTCTGGATTTTCACTTCACAAAGAGACAATGAGGTCAGCAGCGGAGCAAAGAATGAACCCGTTGTTTTACCAAGGGGGTCATGGGGCCTATGACTGCCTGAACCAGCCAAACATCTCCAAAGATATCCCCCTGTCACTGATAGGATACAGGCTGCTTAGCACCTCCCTCACCTGTGCCAGCGCAGTGTCCACGGTGTCATAGACATGATACTTCACAGCTTCTGGGGAAAGGGTTGTAATTACAAAATCTTGAAAAGTCTCACTGTAGGAACTTCAGACAACATGCCATATGATGGATGGGGGGGGGGGGTCTCAGTTATCAACATTAGGTTAAATGTTCGATGGTAACAGTTTGAATGGAAAATATTGCAGCCGTTATTTTGTTTAACATATATATGCATTGTGGAAGAATGCATTTATATCTTTCCCAATATGTTCAATAAACTTCTTTGTAAAGTCCATTAGTTAGAAACAAACATAGCTCTTTATTCAGACAAGATATTTTACATGTAATTTCACTTTCTCAGGTAGAGCAGAAAAAAAGAAAATGGACTGAGCAAACATTTTAGCGTTCAGAAAAAACAAAACAATTTATTAACAAAATAATCCTTTATACAAATTAAGCACACTTTTAGCAAGAGTTTCAGCATATTTTCAAAGTTGGAAAACAAACACTAAAACACTCATCATTTGAAAACAGCAAATATACCATAACCATAGCAATAAAACCTTATTTTCTGACATGTGAGATGATCAGGGGTGCTGCATTTTTACATTTTTTACCTTCTTTATAACCAGGGCTAAATATTGGAAGGAGTTTCTCAGTGAAAGACTGACCAGTGAAAGAATAAATATGAGATCTGGACTCCACATCATAAAAGGAAACCAGACCCTCCTCATAATCCACAAACACACACACTACCTGAGGCTTCACTCTCAGAGACAGAGAGACGAGAGGACATTCATAAGCCTGATAGTGATTCTCATTCCTCAGTACTATAATCCAGTATCCAAACTCAGGAGCTGCTGTGATCATTCCCTTCCTGTTAATGGATTCTCGGGCCACTCCTAAATCCCACTGAGTCTTTCCTTTAATCTGAACCTCAAAATAAAATTTCCCTGAGCTGAACCCGTCTTTTGCCAGGACACATTTACAGGTGTCAAACCTCTTTGGGTTGTCTGGGAGTTCAAGCTCAATGTCTCCACGCGTCACTTGTTTTCCATCATCAGACAGGATGAGTGTTGGATGAGCTGTATCGGGATCCAGATTCACATCCACTGAAAGTGAGATGATTTAGATGTGTATAATGTCAAAAAGAAAGTATTGTGTAGATTTGGGGACATGACTTTAAATTATGACTAATTTATTGTGTGACATGTGAACATGGACATCCCAGATTACCTGTATATCGCTGCATCCTCTTCAGAACTGTGGAAACAAACAACAATAAATCATTATAAGATACATTTTTATGATATTTGAATTTAATATGTTCAGATCCTGTTCTCTGATGGATATGAAAATGGATTTTGAGACATTGTGAATTTTACATGTTTACATTGTATGCTTGTTGTTGATGATCTTCGACTGAAGATGCCCTATTTTTCTAATAAGAGCATTCCTGTTACCAGTTTTGCTGAGTTTCTCATCTAGAGTCTCCTGCAGCTGAGTCAAAGCTTTCCTCAGATTCGCCTCACTCTCATGAGTGTCACTAATACAGATCTCAGTCCAGCTGCTGGTGTGTGCAGGTCTGCTCAGGGACGGGTACATCTACAGCAGGAGAGAGCAGAGATCTCTCAGCATGGGGAGTGTTGTGATCAGACAGAAGGATCTACACTGACCTGTAGGAGGTGCAGGTGATCCTCAGTGTGTGAGAGCTGCTCCAGCTCAGTGTCTCTCCTCTTCAGCTCAGTGATCTCCTGCTCCAGCTCTTTAATGTGCTCTTCAGTCTGCGTCTCTGCTGCTTTCTGCTTCTGCTCCATCATCTCCAGCAGCTCAGACTGACATCTCTCAATGGAGCGGATCAGATCAGTGAAGAGCTCAATACTCTCTGCTTTCTCTTTCTCTGATGTTTCCTGATAAATCAAGGAATAAATGATACTTTAAAGCTACTTCAGCACCTTTTTTACAAAGCAAATTATAACATCTTATTACATGGCTTGGTTGAATTCTAATGTAGAATGCGGTCTGTTATTTCTAGTGTTGTGCCTGAACGCGTTCAATGAACGATAGTTCATGAACGCGTTCATATTTTGGGCGAACGTGAACTGAACGTGCTGTATTACTGCCTGATGAACGTTACTGTGAACTCGTTCATTCTGGTGTCTGTGAACGCACGCTCTCTCAGTTTAACTTCGTACAATAGTGTGCCAGATTTCTATAGAGCCTTCCAGGCGAAAACCCGGCTAAAACACACGTAAACAGGCCTTAATATGTGGCGAAAAAACACCCAATCTGGCAACACAAGACGTGTCGCACCGCGGCCGCCGTCGACAAAGCAGCGAGCGAGGAGGCGTCGTATGATCATTTAAACGGATTTTATGATGAGGTCGGTGAGGATGGGAAAAATCTTACATTTCTGTGCAAACTGCCCGTCGCTAAAATAATTGTTGTCTGTGGTTGTATATGGGCTGTGGCAATAAAATAAAATAAAAAGCTTGCAAAATATGGAAAAAAAGAACTATAAATGAACTAGTTCATTTTTTAAAGTATGAACTATGAACTGAACTAGTTCATTTTAAAATGTGTGAACTGAACTTTGAACTGGTTCATGTAGAAAGTGAACTTTCCCAACACTGGTTATTTCTTGATCTGTCAGTGTTGTATTCGCTATGACAACTGCCTCGCTCTACATTATCCCTTACATAATACATAAAATAAAATTGATGAAATTAATTTTAAAATTGTGTTCATTTAAATGCGAATGAGCTGCTGAACCCCACCCACGGTCAGAAGACAGATGATCCTTTACAGGAGCCAAATCTGGATGCAATAACAAAACACACAAATAATCTCACTCATCCAAAATCTCAGAAATAACCTATAGCAGAGTGCAGCCTTACAGAGACTCCGGAAGTGGTTGCAACTTTTAGACGCACCTGGACGTTTTATGAATGGTTAGTGGATGCATTTATGTAGTAGTTGTAGTTTATCTGTTTCTGGGGGATATCCAATAAAATGAATCCACTGCTCTCTTGTTTCATCTGAGGCTGGGACTCTAAAATACAGTAGTGTTCTGTGCTCGTCTGTGCAGCAATGACAGAACAGTTTGCATGCTTTGCTCGAACTTTTGCCATTGCCTTAGAAGAACTGGTTACACTGTTGTTGCTTGCGTAAACCAAATGGTGGTGCGGTGGGTGGAAACGAGCAGATTAAGGGGCGGTGATATTATAATAAGATCCCCTTCCTACCTCAGAAGGGGAGCGAAATCTGATAGGCTTATTTTTTTACTTCCTTGCAGAGAAAGGCTTACAGGGGACCCAATTATAGCACTTAGACACGGGAAAAAGTCAGATTTTCATGATATGTCACATAAAATAAAATAAAATAAAACAGTAATCTCTTTTTATATCCTTTTAGAAAAGACCTCAACAATGTCTCAATTGTACTCAGATTAGCCGAGAAAACAAAGTCTCCAATACAAACATTGGTTAATCTTGGATAACAAATTATCTTGGCTATCCACATTTATTGTACAGGTCAATAATGTGGTCACCGTTGTTTTTGTTTTTATGTCTAAAAAATTGAACATTTATCCAAAAGAATTTCACAAAACACATTCATTAAAACATTCTGGTAAGTACTCACTTTTCTGAGTTCTTCTAAGTGTTTGAGGTCTTGAATCCTCTTCATTCTGTCCTGGATCATCTGCTGCATGTCTGTCTGCATCTTCATCAGCTGAAACTACAGACAGAACAGAAAAACAGAGACTCAACAGATTTAACACCATCTAACACAAATGTCATTTACATTTACATTACATATATTTATGTTGTTACCTTCTTCTCTTTACTCTCCTCCTCTACAGAAACAGTGTTGTGATTCCTGTGGTTTGTCACAGCACAGAGGAAACACACACATGTCTGATCATCTCTACAGAACAGCTCCAGAGGTTTATCATGATTCTGACAGATATAGACCTCAAGATTCTCCACAGGATCGATCAGTTTGTGTTTCTTTAGCTTTGGGACTCTGTGATGAGGCTCCAGGTGAGTTTGACAGTATGAGCTCTGACACACCAGGCAGATCTTCAGGGCTTTCATCTTTATATCATCACAGATGTCACAGAGAACCTCAGTTTTACTCTGACCAGACTTTTCCTTAAAGAGCAGCACAACATCTCTGAGTGCTGTGTTGATCTTGAGGTCAGGTCTTGTATTGAATGTTTCTTTACATAATGGACAGTTGTAGGTCTGACTGTTGTCCCAGCACTGGTTCAGGCAGCTCTTACAGAAGTTGTGTCCACATGGAGTGCTGACTGGATCAGTTAACGCATCCAGACAGATCGAGCACTGGAGCTCCTCTGACAGAGGACCACTGGAGGATGACAGAGCTGAAGACGAAGATGAAAAACAAAATTAAACACCAACATTTAGAACTGATTTATACATGAAAATTATTTGCAAAAACAAAAAATAAACTAATCAAATATAACAATTGGCGATAAGTATTTCATGAAAGAAAGAATAAAACCTATATCTGGTTCATTAGATGTGAGTTACACTGACCAGTTAGAGGTCTATCCAGACTCCTCCTGGCCTCGCTTTGTTTTGGTGATGTTGGTAAAGCTTCTGCCATTGCCCTTTTCTACTTCTAAACATATGTAGGGCAAACTCACCACACAACACACGATCAGCACTGAGTTTCATCTTATACAGTTGTAATATAAAATGTAATAAGTATATTCTTTTTTTGAATGTAATCGGAATGTTTAATAAAACCTTCAGATTTCACTTGTATTTCTTCGACTGACTGCAGTTCATGTAGCCTACTTCCTGGATCCTGGTTCTTGACGAGATCACGACACTTGACGAGATCACGATTGGTTGATTCTTTACAACCAATCAAATGATACACTCTGAATATTTCAATTATGAATTATTTTAATTAAACAAACTATTAAAAAAAATCGAATTTAGCAAACTAGTTAAAGTTTAACTACCTTAAACTTATTCCTGAAGAAGATCACTAACATTAAAAACTTTTTCAGTCAAATCTTTTAATAGGTTACTACTAATTTACCTATTAGTGAGTATCAGCTGCGGAGATCAGATTATCTGAATAAATCGTGTGTTGTTTAAGAGTAAAATAGGTTTCAGGCTGTTGTCGATCAGTTTAGTTGCACTTTCACTAAAGCTCTCACTCGAGTCGATGATGTCATGTCCCTCTCATCAATGTTTGATAGAAAACCTTATAAGTCCTTAAATACAATTAAAAAGTCATTTGGTGGGCATAACTTTTTTTTTTTTTTTTTACATGATTAGGCTATCTCGCAAATCACTGCCTTGCTTCCTGTCTTTTCAGTAGCACCTTAGGCTATACAAAAACAAACACAAAGAGACCCGTAGCAGGCCTACGATTCACGAACAAATAACACATTTTAATTCATTACACTTATTAACATTATATAGATTTTTTATAAATAAAATTATACTAAAATCATGAGTCTTTCATTTTACAGATTAAATCATTAATTTAACAGAATTTGTTGAAACCGGTTGATCATTTATGAATGAAACAAGTGAGCTCAGTCTTTATAAATGGGTTGTTGAATCATCGACTCACCCGTATTCAAAAATACTCAAGAACAAAACACTCTGTGTTGCTTGAAGGTGCAACTATTCTGCTGTGTTTGGAACCATTTACATTGACGAAATAGAGCAAAAACAGTCAAAATTGAAAATATTATGTCTAAAAATTAACTTAATAGAGAATGTGAAGTTGATGTCACACTGCATTGAATTTTGGGTGTTTTGTTTACGAGCCATATTATTGTGAGAATCCATATGCCTTTCTGCCCAGTGACCCTAAAGGATCTTGCGCACACGCTGTATGACTGTAGTAGTAATTCTAGGGGTGCCAATAATTGTGGCAAAAGTGTTTTGGAGATTTAAAAAAAAAAAAATTTTTTTATTTCCCACCACTTTCAATTCTTCTACGTCAATGAAAGGTTAGATTTGTGCGAATTTGTAATAAAAGATCAAAATAAATGATTAACAATGCAGATTTATTTTTACAGCCCTCTTTGATCATATTAACCACGGGTGCCAATAATTCTGACCAATAATTGATTTACATCTGAGAAAGAAAAAAAAACCCCAGAAAATAATGAAAGGTGGAAAACTATGATTTGTTGGAGGTTTGAGGAGGAGAACCACTGGAGTAGAAGAGATCAGAAACGTTTAGTATAGTTATTTAAACGGTAGACTGTGACATCTTGTGGTGAGTAAGAGATACTGCATGATTTGACACTAACCTGATGCTAGTGACCGCGCTGTAATCTATTACTTGGTCACTGGTTCCCCATCTAACTGGCGTTTCTTTAGAGCCATTATAGTTTCCTTTATTTTCCTATATATTCAACAGGAACAGGAATTTGGAAAGGCAGTTTAAAAGTTACCTGAGCATTTTATTAGTTTAAAGCCTTGTGGTAGAACAAGATAAAACATATTATATATATATATATATATATATATATATATATACAGTTTGTCTTAAATAGTTAATTAAGTTAAGAAAATTAAGTTAATAAATAACTATTGAGTTATCACAAATAAAACACTTGATTCTAAGTACAACTATGCAATATGTTGAAACATT
Source organism: Semotilus atromaculatus (assembly GCA_031834385.1). NCBI lineage: Eukaryota > Metazoa > Chordata > Actinopteri > Cypriniformes > Leuciscidae > Semotilus > Semotilus atromaculatus. The sequence continues at coordinate 9,661,026 of JAULUF010000015.1, forward strand.
CTTTACACATTTTTAATAATAAAGTTTGAATAAAGGGTGAAAACGTAAATGATCCAAGGCTGGACATCAATTTTGTATTTGTCAATTACCATTGACAGGTTTATTTGAAGTTAGATTATTAGATATTACAAAGTTAAATATTTAAACATTAAATTATTTAATTATATTTATACATAAGATGTTTTTAAATAAGTATTATTTAATAAACATCACATTTATTTTGACATAAATAGCATACCCACTGCCAGCCAAAATATATTTATTAATAAGTTATTTCATTGTGAATGCTAAACATTGGTGCAGTTTATTTTAATGAAACAATACACTATATTGTGGGAGGTTTAATTGTATATAGAAATGCTTAGTTTTACCATCTCTTATTTTGGGCTGATTACTAACCAAACAAATGCCACAAAAGACATAATATCTAAAAGCATTATAAAACTTTTTGTCTCATTATCCATAAATCAAGGGACTCAGACCTCGAGGCAAGATCAAAAATAAAATGAAATGTGAGTACTTTACATTCACAAATATCATGACATCTACTTTCCATGAAGGCATTTCTAGGGATTACGTAATACGCTGCGCCATACACAGAAGCAGCTGTATGCCATGGAGAAGAACAGTTTTTAGACCCTTATTGATTCTTGCTCTCAGACCTGGCCGCGATCATAATCTTGATGTAGGTGGAGACAATAATACACAAAATTATAATGAATAAGAACAGTAGCGTCACTGCCCACGTGTCCGCCAGCCATTTTACCTGTAACATGATCTCCACACTACACACAACATATGTGTCATGATTCCTGTCTTGTGTTCCCCTTGTCTTGTGTGGACGGTTACACTTTATTTTAAGGTGTCATTGTTACAGTGTAATTATACATTGAAGTACTGAGTAATATTAGTTAACAACATGTACTTGCTGTAGGGTTAGGGTAGGATTTGGATTTGGTTGAGGGTTAGTGGCATGTAATGAATCATAATTTACGCATTAAAATATGTGACAAAGACACTGTAAAATAAAGTGTTACCGTGGACTTTTGTTATTTCCTGTTCTGTGCCATGTTTTGCAGTCCTTTGTAGTTTTTCTTGTTTATTAGTCTCCCCAGGTGTTTCTTATTAGTCACACCCCCTTGTTATCTTGTTTGCCTTTGTATTTAAGCCCTGTGTCTAGTTCAGTCTTTGTGAGTTCTTGTTATTGTTTGTTGGTTGTTTGGGTCCCGTGTCCCGTGTCCCGTGTCCCGTGTCCCGTGTCCCGTGTCCCGTGTCCCTAGCCTGAGTTTGTCTAGTTTTGAGTTTAGTTAATAAAGTGTGCTGCTTGTGGATCCTGCTTCCTCCTATGATTCAACCACATCTTTACAATATGAGAACCTGGCACCAGCTGAAAGACAAGCAAAAGAGACAATGAGAATAAACAGTGGGAGAAGAAAACTGACACCCCATATGACGAGAAGCAAATGTTTTGGGGGGTGGAGATGCTGGCATGTCTTAAAGGCAAACATGTCGCCATGCACATAGCGCTCCAAACACATGGCTACAAGAGTCTTGGATGTACAAACAGTGAGAAAAGAATTGTGCAGATCATACAGAAAGACATTTTGTGCACGGGGTACTGGTAAAACATCCCCTATAAGGGTTAAATCAGTCAACAGCATAAAAGCAGTGTCAGCAGAAAGAGTCTGAGCAAATAGAATATAGTGTGTGTCCCTGAAGGTCTCCTTCTTCAGAAAGGTGAAAATCATCAGTCCGTTCACATAGAGAAGAATCCCCACCACTACATGCACAACCAAAGGCTTCTCATTTATTGCTTTCAAACTGTTTTCAAGTTGTTTCCTGTTAAGTTAATAATGATAGCAAAAATGAGCCATGAAAATACTAAGTCAAAAGGTGGAAGTTGCTTATAACCACTCATATGTCTCACATGTCATCAGTGCAGATTTTTTTTATATAACGCAGTGCTCATTTGATCATTTGGGATGCATGTGACAACAGATTTAATCAAAGAATATCATTTGTGTGGGTGTTTTTTATTACGCCTTTAGAAAGGTATGGGGTCGGCAGTGTTTTTCATAAACACTTTTTGTTATATTGGTTAAAACTCTTAACATCCTGATAGCAATCAATGATCTAAATATTAAAACATTTATTATCTGTGGAAATATCAGGACCAAAAAAATTTTCGTCTAGACAGGGTGTCCAGCATTTCCATACCTCCGTGCACCATTATCACACACACATCACACGTCATCAGCGTGTTTCATGAGGCCATGTAGAGGTCTTCTCGGGTCCTAAAATCTGTACCTGACCCGACGTGCATACATTTTTTTTTTTTAAGAAAAACACAACCCGAGACAGACCTGATCAATTTAGACCAATGGATACAAGTTATTTCTTAGTTAGTCTCTTTATTGTGACCAGTGGATTGGAAAAATAAACGTCATAGCTCGACAAAAATTTAATCGGTAGCCTAATAATTCATGGAATCACTTGTGTTTTTTGCAATACTACCTCATCTCAACTGTCGAGAAGCAAAAAAAAAAAAAAAGTTTCCCCAGTCAAAATAATTACACTAGTGCTAAAGAAAATCAGGAAGGAGAGAGGCGCGCTTTTGCTGATAGCCCAACCCGAAATGGCTCGATAACTCCGCCGTGGCCGATCCCGTTGAGAAGGGACCTCCTGTTTGGCACCCCAAGCCAAACCTATGAGACCTGCATGTATGGCGGTCAGTGCGGAGTGAGCCCGCTGGCTGTTTAGCACCGAGTGCTGAACACGATAGCGGAGACGAGAGCCCCTTCAAAAAGATGCCTTTACACTTTTAAATGGAAGGTGTTCGCAAACTGGTGTGCGGGCAGAGAGGAGGACCTGCTTGATTGTGACGTGACCATTATCCTGGCTTTCTTACAGGAGCGGGTTGCCACCCGTCCCTTAAAATACGGAATCGTCCCGTATTTACAAGTAAAATGATGCGTCCCGTATCAAATCAATAAGGGACGCGATTTGTCCCGTATTTTACATAAGGCCCACACATAGTTGAATAAAAACTTCAAACCTGCTTTAAACCAATGCACGACAAGTCAAAAGAGAGCGCGCTGCTTGTGAATGTCCTGAATGTGACTCACAGAAAGACGCGCGCCAGTAGCGCATGCACAGACCGCGCGAAAGAATACAGTTCTCTTTCGCGCTTGAACGAACAATAACACACACAATTATGGCAAAATGTCATTTGTCAAGTATTTTCATAAGAGCAGTCTTATGATGGACATAAAGAGTTGTGAGAGAATGAGGCGAGTGTGAGATCCGCGTCTCTGTCAGCAGCGCTCTTAAAGGGCCAGCTATCAATAAAGCTTTCTGTCAGTAATTAGCTTTAATAAGGATTAGTCTATATATAATTTATGCAGCGTAGACTGTTTAATAACTTTATTCAATTTCTGTATATGTCCTACCTGTTAGACAGGAAGGTCACAGGTAAATATGACATTTATTATGGGTTTATGTGAGGATTGTTTGAAGTTCACTTAAATTAAAAGCTGTTATATTTTTTGAAGCCTAATAAATGTTTTAAAAAAATTGATAGCTATTTATCATTATAGGTGTTATCAATTATTTAGTTGTTATTGCTAGTTTGAGTTGAGAAATACACATTTCAGAATCATCACTAATCTGTGAGTGCATTTGCTTTAGAACCAAACAAGTTGACTCATGAAACCATTTGTTTATTATATCGCAATCACATATCTCAATCGCAATATTGACCTCAATAATCGCAATATGACATTTTCCCCAAATCGTGCAGCCCTAGGTCAGACCATAAGTTATTGTGATTGGGGGCCGTGAATGGGTGTCCCTTATTTTGCCACACTGAAGGTGGCAACCCTAGGCTGGACACTAGCAGCTCGCACTCTACGCTGAAAGTTTATGTTGCTATTGCTGCTTTTCATAACACTTTAGAGAAGGGGTCAACAAACTCGGTCCTGGAGGGCCGCTGTCCTGCAGAGTTTAGCTCCAACCAGCTCCAACACTCCTGCTTGAAAGTTTCTAGTATGCCTAGTCAGACCTTGATTAGCTGGTTCAGGTGTGTTTAATTGGGGTTGGAGCTAAACTCTGCAGGACAACGGCCCTCCTGGACCGAGTTTGGTGACGCCTGCTTTAGAGGGTAAACAGCCCCTAATAATGAGCTTTATTCGAGGCACGAGACGATTAAATCCTCCCCACCGCCGTCTAATGCCAGTATGGGACTTATTAGTTCTCAGTGCGCTACCAACCCCCCCTTTGAGCCAGCTGAGACGAGCGGCTTGAGAGCGCTCTCATTCAATCAAGATGGCGCTACGGCTCGCTTTAGCATGTGGGAAGCGAATCTGGGATTTGCAAGCTCTCGCCATCAATAGTGCTTGTACTGTATGCAATTTGGACCAAACGATTGTATGGTGAGGCGTACGTCTAGGCTTGGTTATACACCTAAAGTGCTCTCAATGCCATTCAGAGCCCAGCTTATAAAGCTGCAAGCATTTCATTCCCCTGACCCAAACTCTAACGAGGTGTCTCAAAGGTGCGCCCTGTTCAGGCATTGCATAAAGGTTGTCCTAGACATTAAACATCATTAGACCGAACAGGGAATCTCAATATAGTTTACTATATTTTAGGACCAAGTCCTCGTTTAACACATGCTCGTAGAGGTTCTTCACAGACATTTGAGTTCTAACTGTTTTCTCAGTTCAGTGTGGCGAGTCGATAACTGATTCGAGAACCATTAACCGACAGCTGCTGTCCCACCAGTGTACTACTGTCATACATGCCAACCCTCCCGATTTTTCCGGGAGACTCCCGAATTTCAAAGCCCCTCCCGAAAATCTCCCGGACCGACCTTTCTCCCGAATTTCTCCCGATTTCCACCCGGAGAACAATATTGCTACACCATCCGTCACTGGGCGCCGTTTCAGACCGAACAATAATAAAAGTTACACCTCGAAGTCAAGCGCGGCGATAGCCCAGTCCCAAATCGCACACTTCATGAGCACTTTCGGTCTTGTGGACTTACAATGGCTGCTGCGTGCGCGTGTCCGTTAAGTCCGTGAGACCGCAGTGTGTCTCATTTGTCATTTTTAGATCTCAGAAGGGTGCTCGCGAGCGCCCCCAAGTGGTCGATTTGCGCCCTTGATGCGCACTTTTGCCGAGCCCGCACTTTACTTACCTACCTACCTACCTACCTCTACCGACATGTCGAATCAGCCAAAAAAAAGCCGATGAGTTTCAGGACAAATTTCAGCCAACGGTGCGGAACAGTAACACTGAGAAAACTTAGTCGGCCAACGCACAAAAACTGGCTCCACTGACTAGATGATATGCTGTCTTGATAGTTTTATATTAATATATTTATATTACTTAATGTTCTTCTGTTTGTTTCCCTTTGTTTTACAAATATGACCTAATATATGTTGTGTTTCTTAAAATAAATGTTTAAATAGCATTTATTTTTGTTTTGTGTTATATTTTTATGCAATAAGTGGTGTTAAAAAATATTCTGCACATTAATAGGCCAATGTGTTATGATGTGGGATGTGGTGGGCTGCTGTGGGCCAGAAAGTCCAGGGCCACTTTTTGGTCCCAGTCCGCCCCTGACTACGGGCATCATATATGTCCAATACAGTGACTGTCAGGCACATCCAAACGTGAGTTTTGATTGAGTAATTTGTGGATCAGTGCTATTAAGCCATAAACTGTTCCAGATGATTGGAGAACTGGTTCCTCCAGCTCACTAAAAATAACCAGTTCAAAACAACAACTTGTTCACTAATCGAACATCAAGCTGATCCGGACCTGGTGGATGAAAGCTTTTTCAAAGGTCACCTGCACAAAAGCAAAGTCTTCTGTGACAAAAGAAAAACACTGTCTTTCGGGACTAATCATCAGTTTTTCACTGTAGACCTCATTACAGCTCACAGGTCATTACATGTCATGTTCAGTCTTTCTCCTGTTAACAGTTAGCAGTAAGTTAATGCCTCCGTCACACTGATTGCTTTCCAAACAAACATGCGTATTAGCAATTAAAAGGCTAAATAGAGGGTCTGTTTAAATAATTAATGACAGTTTTAATTACTTTCATCAAACCTAATGAGCCACTAAGGATTTAAAGCCACTGCACAGGTAAACAGCAAAGTGAATCACATGGGATGAGGTTACAATTTGATTGGTGCATTACTTTAAAAAAAAGACTTTGTAGAGTTGTTGTTCTGAATGAACATGATGCGTTTATAAAATCATATGAAAACAGTCAATATGCATCATTGGAGTCTAAAACTTTTAATGCATTTACAAACATCAACTGACTCCCTGTGTGGTTCACATGTGATCATGATTTATCATTCTATCTATTGAAGGTTGGTTTACTCAAAGTACATCAGCAAAAAGATATTTACACTATTCAGAGAACTTTCTATTGCTTTATATATTCATAAAATGTTGTCACTCATCAAAAGCAAGACACCTCTTTTTGCCGACCGCGTCTGGCGTAATTGAACTTCTCCCCAGTCGTTCCATGAAAATCGAGAAGGCAAGGCCTGCGGTGTAAGATTATTACGACCGTACTCTCTAACACAGACTTCATCCTCCGTGAAGTGCTTAGCACACAAAAAAGTGCTGCCTTTCCTCACTGTAAACGTCGGACCCTCCTCTCTTCGTTTAGCCCAAATCCAACGCCTTTTCAACATTTTGTCGCAAGGAAAGCTGTGCAATCATAATAGACTTGTTTCTTTTTCGAGTTGAAACATAAAGGTGCGCAACAGGTCTGACTGCTTTTAGTCTCCGCCATTGTTCTCCGACTGTTGCTGCTATCGCTTTCACTGGAAAAGAGTATCCTGTCTCGGCGGCCATTTTTGTGAAATAGGCCTATTGATAGTGATAGTTGATAGTTAGAAATCCTTAGATTGCGCATATAAGTTATCAGTGTTAATCAGTAAATCAGACTTTGATCCCTGTGAATGTAAATGATGTAAAGATTGTTTTCTAAATATTTTACCTGAATGTAAACATTTCTAGAGGTCAAAGTAGGCTAACCATAGGAGCTGCTTTTTTTCATTTTATATGAGGTTTGTCATTTCTTTTAACAGAAAATGTTCTGAATATGGCTTGCAACTGTGAATTTTGTTATTTTCCATTTGCAATGAACATTAAATAAACAGCTAAATTAATTAACATTTTTTCTTAGAACAATTTAACATGGTTATAGGTAGCGACATTTTATATATATTTGTAAAAAAAAAGTGCCTATTAATACTTTTACAAATATTTATGGGACAACACAATGTAAAATAAAATAAGTGTCACTTATAAGATCCTAATGGGAAACTTTATTGTTGTTGATTCATTTAATCTATCTATCATCTTTCATATCGGTCACATTTGTGTTATTTGAATGAACAAGCTTGCTTTCTATATACTAACTGCTTTAGATGGGCAAGTCTACGTTAATGTTGGTTTCTGCCACTAGAGGACTCAATCGCCAAATACAAACCCAACATGTCTGCACTAGTGCTCTAGTCAAACAAAAATGATCATATCATCCCCCTCACACAATTCTCACGCAGAAAGCTTAGAAAAAAAAACTCAATCGCATGGCATTTCTGTTACAATTTTATTTTAGAACACTGACGTATACAGAGATGTGTCTGAACCCACATAGAGAAGGGAAAAGGAATCTACACCTCTATCTGCAGCATCAAAAACACCACACAGTGCTTCAAAACAGCATCTCTATGCTGAAATAAAGAGAAGAACAAAAACCCTACAAGGCTATAATACAAAATTTATGCACAAAACAAAGTAACAATAATTGGGCACCTTTTAAAAGTTACACAAAGAACTGGTGCTGAGGTAGACAATACAAAAAAGTAAAACATGACAAATGTAAAACCATTTCGACACCAAGAACACGGTCTTGTCACTAGAACAAGGCAAATGGAGCGAAATGGCCGTTTGGTCCCACGTGGATCCTCAGTCCGAGTATTAATTTGTGTAACAATGGCACAAATATGGGAGCACTGAGTGACATGGCTACTTCCTGTCTGAAAGCAAAGTAAAACACAGTGATACAGTGGCAGGGATGCCAAGTTTTCACTTACATGCTGACCTGTAGATTTATTGCTTGTGATGATGGGAAAAAAGTAGCTGAAAGGGTTTACAAACCTAAACACAGTATCCATAAAGATGGAGAAAGTAGGGTGTTTATCCTGAAATCCATATTTCTGTTGTTCTGTGGGTAAAGTGAAGGCATCCCTGATTGCCTAAGAGCACAGTTCATATCAAGGTGACTTTGCATAAAGACACAAATACAAAGGGCAGAAGATGTTTCAAATCATTTACAGGGTGTCTGTGACAGCACCTCTCGGTGCACGTATTTAACACTGAATAAATCGACCACATTGACTCACACTGCACACACGAGGACCAGTACAGACCTTATAGATGACTCTAATCTTACAGTGATCGGTGAACACAATACAAACACACAGATACAGCTTTACTTTTCATGTCTTACACGTTGCTTGTGCTCCTTGACGCTGTCATAGACCTACAGCTCTTGGCATTAGTTCACTCAATGTCATTTTATACTTAAAATGTGGAATCATCATCATCATCATCATCATTATCATCATATGAACTGACACCCAGCAGCAATGACTACAATATGTTTTTACAAACATCTACTACTTGTATGTTTAACACTGTAAAATAAGCACAAGAAAACAATTTTCCACTCAAATCAAGAACAAGCACAGAATGCAAAAGATACTGTAAAAATATTCGCCTCACTAAAAATGAACAAAAGAACAAGGGTCGCACAATACCCCGTACAAAAATACAACATATTCCCTTATCAAAGTGCCGCGTTTGGCTCTTGTCGAGAGATTTATTTTCACAGAAAATCACCTATTCGTTTGTTTTCTCTAGCGAATATCCCCACGTAACTGCACGCATCAGTACCGCATCTCTGATGACTTACCGCTTGAATCATTTTCACATAAAAAGATAATTTTTATTCACATTGTTTCAAGTTTATCCCCTCAAGTATCTAATAACTAAACATTTTTTCAATGCTATTCTAAAATTATCTAGAATGTATGCGTCTATCCTTTCAGTCTGATTATGTTTCATCATAAGGAGTGTAAATATAATGACGAATAAACCGGGATTATTTTAGCGACTGCAAAAATGAGAGTGGGTGTAAATGAAAATGCTAGTTACAAGCAAAACAAAAGTGTGCTTTTGCTTTAGTGCAAAACCGAGAAGGTAGTCCTGAAACAGATGGCTGAGAGACAAGATATGCACACTTTTACTACGCTTAACGCTAAAATACCACTGAATAATGCATAGACCCAGACGAAATCCGCATGTAAGGTGTGGTCACATTAGCAATTTTTTTTTTTTTAGGGGGAGCTTGTCCATTGTCAATACTGTGGCGATGAAGCACCACTCACACAAAAAAACACTTTCAAACAGAGCGAATTTGCATGTCCAACTTGCGTTGCGAAATCTGCTTTGGTGAAAATTTTTCGTCCACACACAAAAATTGGGATCACGTTGATTCCTATTTTACAAGATGGAGATTACGTATGAATGCGTACGATGTGATTTGTAAGGAAATGTAATTTATTTTGAAAAAATGTAAGCATGAAGCCCAAACCCCACCGTCACTGGGGTGGTAAGCAGATCGTATGAAACCATGCAAATGTTATTACGAATTAAACATTAAATAGTTACCATGGGATTGTGTTGGTATTTCTGCCCCGACCTAATGAGAAAACGTAACTATTTTATGAGGTGGCCATTTCGTATGAATTCGTACAATGCAATTAATTCAGATTTTTTTTTTACGGTTGATTAAATATGAATTCGTACAATGTGATTTGTAAGGAAACATAACATTTGTAGAAAAAAGTGAGAAGAACCCCACCCCTAAACATAACCGTCACTGAAGTGTAAGCAGATCGTACAAAAAACACAAATGAGATTACGAATTAAATGAAAATAGTTACGAATTGTCATGAGATTGTGTTGGTATTTCCAACCCGACCACATGAGAAAACATAACTATTTTATGAAGTGGTGATTTTGTATGAATTTGTACAATGTGATTCGTACAGTAATGTACGATTTTTAGAAAAACTTAAGCATGAAGGTCCATCCTGAAATCTAACCGTCAGTTGGTCGTAAACAGATCGTACTAAAACATACAAATGAGATCTTACAAATGAATACGAATTAGCCATCAATTCACCAAAATGAAAAATAGGTACATATTGCCACGAGAGTGTATTGGGAAATTTCGTGAACACCACCTTTATTCCACAGATTTTTTGGAGAATACTCCAATAGTGTGGAATACATTTAAACATAGTAAAGCGCTTTAAATGTAAAGAGCTACGGTCTTATCTCTAACTAAATCATTTGCCAATTAATCAAAACATAAACACGTAAGGGGCGGCAGAAACATATACTGTACTGATAGAATGTATGCCTTGAATACTTTGGATAAAAGCATCTGCTAAATGTATTTGCAACGCAAATGTAACACATATAGAACGTTGTGAATGGCCATTTCAATTCTGCTTAAAATCTTGGATTCCGTGTGGGTCTGATGATGTGTTTTTCTGATACCGATGAATTCTGTTGCATTGTGCGGTTTTTAGCAGCTCAGCAGGAAATGAGAAACAAAGACTAGTAAAAAAAAAAAAAAAATCTAGCATGTGAGGTAACAAAATTAGGCAATTCAAGTAAAACGTTTGAACAGAATTCAAAAAATAACGGCTAGCTAACTAGCTAAGTATCTTAAGCAAAACATATATTGACATGTCCACAGAAACATATACTGCATTTCGGTATTTGATTCTAAAAAATAATCTCTTTTTAATTCATAAACTGATTTATGGGTACGATAATAACAATTCGTTAGACTAAAATGCCTGCAATAGCTAAATGTTACCATGTGAACGCAAAAATGCAATCAACTCTCATACTGTTTTATTTGGTGCGAAAGAGACTGAAATGAAAGCAAATTACATAGAATAACCTCTCTGTAGTGCTGAAAACAACAAAAAAAGGGCCTTGAAACTTTGAAAGTGCACAGTGTAGTTATTTAAGGTTGAATAAATGTCCCTGAACATCCACTATGGTTGCTTGGCAGCATAATTTGGATGTACCTCTGAGAAAAGCTGTTTTGTTAAGCACTTTATTACGCTTTAAAGAAAATGACTAATGGGTCCAACCCTGTGCATTTCCTCACACGTACTTACTAAAAATCACCAAAATTGAGGACTAGAAAGCCTAATAATGACCTTAAGGGAGCAATTTACTAAAAAGGGCATAAATTCATCCGCTAATGTGTTTAGCTCCTCTATTTGATCATGTATGCGAGTTTTAAGCTTTGGTCCATGTTTTTATTTGACTCAGAATAGCTTTGTTAAGACCACCAGAAATCTAAATTTGAGGCTTTGAGTTTATGTCTGTTAGCTTTGAGAGGTTGCTAGCGTAGCCCCAAACGTTGACATTTAAAGCCCAAAGTATACTTCGGCCGCCCGCGTTCCGCACAGTCACGCGCAGCCCAATTTCTGTGTCTTCGTGGATGGTGCGCGTACAAGAGCGCATGTGCGAGTGATTTGAGCACTTGGAGACAAAGTCAACTAGACAGTGCGCACGCGGCGAACGTGTCTTTCTGCGCTCACGGCCAATGGAGCATACTTTGAAAGGCTTGCGCGCACAACTGTGCGTGAGACGAAGCGGAACGCAGGAAATAAGTATACCTGGACCTTAACAGACCGTGACCATTTAAAATCATGGTTGTGATTTAACTAAAGCCTACTGGATGATCCCTATGATATTCCCCACCTCTAAACGTCAACACAAGTCATTTTTTAGGGTCTTGAAAATCTATGACTTATGGGTTTCATCCACGGAGGAAAAGTGCAGGAATCCATATCTGAATAAAACAAGTATGATCATGCAGTGAATTTTTCCAATCAACAGGGTGGAATGCAGACAAACGGATTCTCGTCATATTGGTGGACTGTGAACACTTTCTGATAATTCACATCCCTTTATCGCATATCACATTTCCATTTCACAAACATTTTTGAGTGCAGTTACATCCTAAAAATGTGCACAAATGCATATCACAAACAAAACGTCAAAAAAATTCCACATCACATTTCATCAGTTTGACCACGCGCCCTACTGTCTTTGGCCTGGACCAAAAGCAAACCTTCAGGTGAATTGTCCTTGGGCGCATCTTGCCATTTTCCGTTCATTTTTGTGGCTCCGTCTCACACGTAGCAGAGGTACAGGTACGTCTTCTCTATCCTCCAGTCTGGGGGCACGTCCTCGGGCTTGTGGGCCTTCATGTGCTTCTGCATGGATGAGAGGCTGGGGCAGTACTCCTGGCAGATGGTGCACTGGTAGGGCGAAGCGCCGTTGTGGGTACGCAGGTGTTTGATCATGGCGGAGTAGTCCCGTGAGCGCTGGTGGCACAGCTTGCACTCAAACGGCTTCTCACCTGTGAAGAACAAGTACAGAGCGTTTCAAACCACCAATAATGAGTAAATGACAGACACAGCTGTGTTGATTAAAGTCAGCATGAAATGAGAATCACAATGCAATGTGATAGATGTCTGGATATACAATATGAATGTATTCCAGGGTAATTATCATTAAAATATAAAAAGACCTTAAACTTACTTTATTTCAGCATTTCTCATTTGCGTTTAGTTTAAAGTCGACATGAAACGGAAGTCGCGATAGTCTTTTATCCCTATTGTGACGTACACCCGAGTGAAACGGCTTCTCGAACAAGAAAAAATGTAGGGTGGGACTTGATTTTGTCAATGGGGAATTGATTGGATCGTTGTGGTTTGCTATTGGTCGATCTCATGTGAGTGACCAGCAAAAAACACGTAACCAGAGAAGAGATGTCGCTGCAAGAGGAAGTTATTTTGATTAAAGATTACGAGGGCACTAGAACAAAAAAAAATAAGGATGTGCACGGATAAATCATTTACAATAAATATGGCAATATTCCATAAAAACTGGTCAATTTTGATTTAACTTGAAGTACTAAAATAATTAAAACTGAAATAAAATAAAAAATATAGATATATTAAAAAACGAATGACTATAATAATAAAAAAAATGACTAAAGCAACAATATTACTGAAACTTTAAAATTAAATTGCAGATAAAAAACTTTTAAATACTTTATTTTGTGTGCTATTTCTTAGAAAATACTCTTATGACAGTGTCAATAGGACCTTTACATACTTTTTTTATCTCGAAAAACATATTTAAAAACTTTTTGGAAAATAATCACGTTCACTGGAAAAGAAAATGATGGCTGGGACTTTAGATGAAAGGTTATCAAGACAGCAACAGGCACCATATTTCCCACACTAGCTCTGCTTCCTGGCCAGTAAGGTGGAGTTAAGATGCCACCTGGTGTCCAGGACGGGAACAACAGATCTGTGGGTGCGCTGCCAGTCACTGAGCAGAGCAAACTGAGTATTGATCCGCCATTGACAGCCAGGGTAAATGTCAGTGATTCTCCGGCTGGTTGTGTGAAGGAGCAGTGGCCTTTCAGCTGAGAGTTTCTGCTCTTGTTATCTTCACCTGTCCAGTCTCGTGTCTGCAGCCCCGCTTGACACAAAGACAGCAATTATTTGACAGGCCTCCAGATAGGTTTGCTTTAGCAGCTTGCCTTATTGAGGGCCAAAGAGCAACAGCAATCAGCCTGTAATTCCAGCTCAGCTGAAAGATTTAATATGCCACCACAGTGAGACCATGACCGAACAAAATAGATACAAGGAATTTAATCTAGTCTTGACCTGAAAATGTCAAGATCTGAATTTTTCAGCGTAAAACTGGGGCCTTAAAATGTAATACAATTCATTGATCATTTTACAAAGCTGTTGTCTTGTTTTATTATATCATATTTGCTCGAAGGCACCACGCTGGGCCAAATATCTCCAACTGCAAAGCATGCTGGAAGAGCAGGTCAGTGTGTTCCCAGTGTGTGACTATTAACCTGTGAGCTTCTACGGCTTTTGAAATCACTTGTAAAGTGAAGCAGTCATCAGCTGGACCGCAGGGCTGGGAAGATGAGGTGAATTGCTTTAAAACCTTTGGAATGAAAGTGACTGACCTGTGTGGACACGGTAGTGGGTCTCCAGCTGGTGCTTGAGGCTGAACCTCTTTCCGCAGCCGTTACATTCATAAGGCTTCTCTCCGGTGTGGATGCGCTTGTGACCCTTCAGCGTGCTCTCGTCACGGAAGCAGCTCCCGCAGAACTCGCACTCGAACGGGTGGTCACCTGTCGTGTAGAGAGACAACGATTCATTCTTTCACCTGTTTTAATTAAGGGAAGTGGCTTTTTTAAAAATTCATTTTACAACATTTTGTCATGGTTTCTAGCACCGCTTTTCAGAGGTGCTGCAGGGAATAAATAACACATGAGACCAGTGTAGTATTATGACTCTGACTAATGAGGGAGCCAGATCTTTTTAGTGAATCAAAGCCTTAGGCTGCATCCAAAATCACACTCTCTTGATTGGGTACCTATTACTTCAAGACTCAAGACTTAAAAATGTATGTTCTATATAGTATGTATGGCCCTGTGGCCTCATGGGATAGTAAAGTGTCCATCAAACACACACACAGAATCTAGACACGAAGAGGTTGGCTCCTTGAAGTGCATTACAATCGTTTAATGCACAGTTAGCCGTGGATTATCGTGCTTATACCAGGGGAATTTGCCAGCATTGACAACTTAAAGCTGTTATTGATATTTGCAGTGCAATATTTGACCTGAAGGGTAACATTTACGGTTATTTTCGTCAGTTATGGCTTATAGATCTAGCATTCTGTTTGCTTTGAATCAGACACAGACATAAAGTAGTGCGGTAAGATTACATTTATTGGAATGGATGAATTATAGCATTTATTTGAATTAATTATCGAGAGAGAGAGAGAGAGAGAGAGAGAGAGAGAGAGAGAGAGAGGGAGAGATGAGAGATTTTGTACCTGCGTCTTTTCAGAGTCTCTCCCTCTATTAACATTGAAGCTATTTTAATAGTAAACGGGGCAGCGTTGAAAAGTTTCTGTGCTCATGAACGTTTGTTTGTGTGCGCAGTGCGCTATGTGCGAGTGACGTATGTGTATGTGCGCTTCAATGAAAACATTGCATTAATATAGAACAGTGATTAAACTGACTTGGAACTACCTGTGCATTAAACGGTTTGATAACACCTTCCAGCCAATCAGAATCAAGTTTTCAGACAGACCATGCTATAAACTTAAATAATACCCACATGAACTGGAACTTATCAAATCAAATTAGTGTTATTTTAACATTATTTATGCTATTATAGTATTTATTAATATTTTTAATTAGCTTTTATTTTTTTATTTTAGTGATGTCATGTGATTTTATCATTTTTATTAGTTTTTAGCTTAAATTTAGCATAAATGTATTTTTATTTCAGTTTTTGTTTTAATAATTTTAGTACTTCAAATTCAACTTATTTTATTTCAGTTATTTATTTCATTTAAGTTTTTTAAGTTTAAGGTTTTTATATGAAAACTATTTTTGATAATTAATATTACCAACACTGAATTGAATAGGAATCAAATTAAACTGAATCAAATCAAGAGCTTCATATGAACTAGAAATGAATCAAATATCAATAACCAGCCCTATTTGTACATGGTTTCTACACTGGTTGAAGATGGTCATCTCATCAGTTCTTCCAAATTGGTTTAGTCGACTGACCGGGCTCTAAAGGTTGACCCGTTAGAGCTGGTTAACAATGCTTCAAAACATAGCTAGTTGACCACCTTAGGCTAGTATGACCTGGATTTTTCACTCAATCTATATTAAACAACAAGACTAACATTTCCTTTGTGATCATTTTTTTTCCCACATGTATTGATGCAGCTTGCAAAGTTATTAATATCGAGTAAACATCACAAGGTGTTGAAAGGGAATTATCCGGCACTTTTCCCTCCGCTGGCTTTCCTAATGTCAGTGATCAGTACGAGTCTGATATGTGGTGATTTCGAACGTCGGCAGATTACTAATTGCTTTCCCGCTCTGACTAACAGCCCCTCATATCATTTCCTCAGACAGCAGCGGCATATAACGCTCGTAATATTTAATACATTTCAGCCCGGGCGGCGTGGCTTTAAAGTCATCGGCGGCGACCTATGCTCTTCATTATCTCCCTGTCCAAGTGTTAGCCGTGCCTAGGAATAAATTGCATCTCTTGTTATGTTCCGTCATGCTCCGACTTAAACCCTCCTCTTAAGAGACAATGCGGAAATTCCCAGAGCACGTTCTCTAAGCCAATCACGGCCCGCCATTCACATTCAAATACACTTCTGGCTGAGATGAATGGGTTTCTATCTGGGTTGAGAGAAAAAAAAAATCAGACTGGGACAGATGAGATCCCTTGTGAACAGATATGAGATGATAGATAGAGTGGCAGTCTTTATGCATCTGTATCAACTTATCCGATGCACCTTCTGAAAGCCCTCCAGCCTGTCTGTCATTAAAGTTAATTGCCCAGAGGCGGGCAGCAGGCAGGCCAGACTCACAACACCACAGGCATGCTAATGCGCTAACCCCTTCTACTGTGTGCGCATTCTGAACAAGTCACTGGCATCAACTACCCGTTGGAGGAAATATCCACAGGTATCAGCTTCAGTGTGTTTCCATGTCTATTGTTGTACCGACAATGTCATACAAGTTAAATGCGGCGTCAATAATACACATTAAAGTGTTTTATTGATGCCGACACATTTTAGGTTATTCACTACCGGTGCATGATAAATAAAAAGGAGTGAATTTTACATTCTTAAATATTGAATAAGCTTTACCCTGCCAGACAAAATGGCTTGAAAGTCAAGGCCGACCAACCTGCAGAGACTGTCTGTGCCATAAGCAATGTGAGCTTTGTGCTCCGTACCATCAAACACAGCTGTGAACATAGACAGCCGCCACTGTCTGCAAATGGTCTGGCAGTGAAATGGAGAGCGAACAGGAATGGCATATTAATGAGAACAGGCGGCATGTTCAGAATAAAGAGAGGAGCAACTGGAGATGCACGGAGCCCATTGTTTGATTTGCCCCTCACATTGTAAATACAATGCGGATCATATGAAATATACAGGTAGATGTTGCCAGGTGTCCAACTACCCGTTATGTAGTGGGTAATTTATTGGTTATGATTTTGTTATTGCATCCTAAAAATATGCTACTATACTATATTACTATAAGACAGGATTTATGAAAAGACCAGATGATTGGACCAATGTGGACCAATATCTCTCGTTGTTCACGAGCAAAAATTCTGGTTAACCAGCATGCTTTTTTTTTTGACAATGGTTGACCAAGGCAGGCTTGCTGATTTAACTAGTTAGGAGGCCTGGTAGTGACACTACCATAGCATCCAAAACACAACATATACTGGTGACCATGTAGCCTAGTGGGCAAAGATGTGAATTCAGACCTCTTATAGACCCCCAAAGGAAAGACTAATTTCTTGGTTGTTTCTTGTAGATACATTAGCATCTAGATAAATTAGCATGATCGATTTAATAAAGACCAAATTGAATTGAAAGTCAGCAATTAAAAGTCAGAGATTTCAACAGAAATGATCCATAATTCTCCATTTATCCATAATTAAACACATAAAAACTGAAAGAAATGAGAAAACCCATTTGATTTTGGAAGAAGAAAGAATTTAGTGATGTCCTGAGACTACATTTGTTTAATCAAGTGCACCTGAGACCTAGATAAGTCTCCTTAGTTTTGAAAGTGCAACCTTTAAAAAAAAAAAAAAATTCCTCTGAGATTCAATTTTGTGAACAGCTATTGACAGCTTATTATACCCCTGATATGTGGTATAAAACACACAAAAAAAACCTGAATTAATACGCTTAGCATAGTTTATGCACAGTTCTGTATGGTGTTTAAAAACGCTGCAATTCCAGTAAAACAAACAGATTTTGCTTGGTGAAATAGCTATAGTAGTTGACATTTACTCAGACTCCGTTAGGAGTGTTGAAATGTCCTTTCAGATGTTGTTCTGGAAAAACCATGTACCCGGTGGTCTGTGGCGAGATGGAGCGCATACTTAATGCCTCTTTAAAAAAAAACAACCTCGCTTCATTTCTGGCCTGTCTTATCAAAAATTTACATGTTGAGTCTAGACTTCAACCGTCTCTGACAATCTTACTGGTATTTCAGGTCAGACAGAGAGAGTGAAAGCAAGAGAAAGATGCACTCTTGCAAGCAAATGGAGTGGGTCAATTTTGTGCTCTTCTGTTCACTGTTAAACCTTACAGATCTGCTCGTTGTTTTGAAGGAAAGAACAGAGACAACTGTATAAATCATGCTTATACAAAGGACACTGATATAGTCTGTTCAAACTAAATTTAATGGATGATTTATATTGAGTTTCTAACTAATGTTTGGAGGAGCAAATTTATATTCATATATTGCAATCTGTTGCAATGATAAGAGTTTCTCAATGCTTCTTCCTACCCCATTATAATTCAATTACATTTTTTATTGTCGATTTCGGGTCATTTGATAATGTAGAATGGTAAAAAAAAAAATGGAGGGGTTTGACTTAAGCATTAAGTTACCCTGAAGGAAACTGTCGAGATAAGGGGGATGTGAGGTAGAGTGAGAGACAAAAGACTGTCAGAATTTTTTTTTCTGCATTACACAGAGGTGCGAAGTTGTTAATGTGCTTTTCGATGACTCGGATATCGGCGGTGTGAGTGATGTTCAGGTAAAGCTCACCTGTGTGCGAGCGGAGATGGCGTTTGAGCGCCGTGTGACTCGGGAAAGTGCGTTCACACTCGCTGCAGATGTAGCTGCGCATTCCGGCGTGAATCTCCATGTGCTGCTGCAAAGCCTTCTGGGTCTGGAAACGCTTCCCACACAGAAGACAAAACACTGCCATATCTGAGCCTTAAGAAGAAAAACAAAACGAGAAGGGGTTTAGGAGTTCAATTAGTGTTTAGTGCAAAGAATGCAGAATTTGGACTTCATCCATTTTGTAGCTAAGTACAATGTGGCAAAATGAATGAATAAGTCTATATGTTTCATAATGGATGGGGTAAAAGAGACTTAGACGCATTGCCTTAGTTTCTCTTCTCTCCACAACAGAAACAGTGCTTTCAGTATCTATGGCCAATCAATAATGTATCTTTCAAGTAAAGCTGTCCCTAATTTAAAATCTTTGTGAATGCCCAGTGGTGGGTTCGTGAACAGCAGGCTGGGATTGACTTCTCACTCAATCAATCAGCATTTACGAAAGAGCTCAGAGTAAAAAAAAAAAAAAAGCATTAGTGCTTCAGACACATAAAAATGAACCTCTACACTTCCCTGACAGCTCGTCTGTAATGTGAGTTTTGTGTAAATGTACTCAGACAAGTTGCCCGCTGTCTGCTATTTCCATTCTTTAAAAGTTTAAGGGCCAACATTGCTTACGAAGGGCCATTTAGGGGCCGGGAGTGGATATTCACCCATGAAAACGTTTTTGACTAAGGTACTGTAAAAGATCTAAAAGTAGAAAGTTTTTACAACAAAGAAGAAACATGAAAAAAAACATTGAAAACCATCTGAACCATTTCAGATTCTGCACTTTTTCTAGGAAATCAAATCAAATAAATCAAATGTAATTTCATTGATCAGGAATAAAATCAAATAAATGGTATCAATACAAATATTTATTCATATTTAATATTATTAGAAATCCATGAACATTTTTCAGGTCAGTTGTCCTCTCAGACTGTTATGCTGGAAACAAAAGTTATTTTGGAAGCCACTGTAGCTCCGAGGCTCACAAAAAAAGCAGAAGAAAAACATTCAAGGCAAATCTCGCTGTGAATGCTGCAGAAACACAAATGATGACACATTCTTGAGCTTCATTATATCAGACACATAACAGATATTTGTGTTGTCAGCCCTTTTCAGAAAAAGAAGGGGGAAAAAAAACGAGGCAATCCAGCACAGGCATAAATATACGAGGCGACTGTGGTAAAGAAAAATAAAGCATGAGGGGAAGAGAGAGAGGGAGCTTAGCTTCACTACTGTTTAATGTCTTTAGGAATAATTTACCTCTACAACTCCAACTATTTATACCATCACTCAGTTCCACTGAGAGCATCCCCTGCTTCTATTTTTCCTCATTCTTCTCTCCTTCTGTCTCCCTCGTTCGTCTGTGTCTAGCTCCCAGCAGAGCTTTAATGGTTCTGAAGTGGCTGACAGAGTAGCTTAAGCCGGGTGAATAGGGCTGTTAATGGAGCCAGCTCCTCTCTCAGAGTGAGTGTCAGAGACTCGGCTCTCCTCAGCAGCTGCTGTTAGTGGCGCTCCAGAGCTGCCCATTACCCACAGTACACCTCACTGAGACACACAACAGCAGAAAGAGGTGTGTCACCAGATACTCCTGCAAAAAACGTGTTTCCTAACACAAAGACAGAAGGGTTGGGCAAAATATAGAATTTAAGAATCGTCTCCCTTTTGGACTGGGTATTGGAATTATTGAATTAATTGCCATTCAAACAATCATAGCTACAGTCACAACAGAGGAATTTAGTCTCAACACAAGTTTTAAATGAAAAAATAAAATAAAATATTCAATTATATAATTTTCTGTTCATCAAAGAATCTCAGTTTCCACAATAAAATTTAGCAGCACGACTGTGTTCAACACTGATAACTAGAAGAAATATTTTTAAGCCGTAAATCAGCATATTAGAATGATTTCTGAAGGATCATGCGACAATGAAGACTGGAGTAATTATGCTGAAAATTTAACTTTGCCATGACAGGAATAAATTACAGTTAAACACATATTGATGCCCTGAGGATGGTCATTTGACCGAAAGCTTGGTGATTAAATTTGCTTAAAGGATTTAAGTGTGCGGAAAATGTATATTTTTTGAGATTTTTAGTCTTGTTTGTCTGGCACCTTGATGATCGTGAGTGCGGTGTAACTCTTTCATTAGTTAAGCATATATTCAAATATTAAGCAGCTATTTTAAATTGTAATAATATTTTACAATATTACTGTTTGTTTCTGTATTTTGATCAAATAAATGCATGCAGCTTTTGTGAGACACCTCTTTAATTTTTTAAATAATAATCAAGTATTCCAGTATTCAATCTGGGTAATAATTCATGAAAATATTTTTATATCTCTGTCTTTGTATTTTTAAATAATGCTATCACATGACACATGCTATCATCAGAGATGAAGAAAGGATGGAATAAAGAGGAAAAGTTGAATTTGGTTGGTTTGGCTCATTGTATGGTATGCATAAGTGGGGTCAAAGATCAGGAGCGCAGGAGGCAGATGTGGGAAGAATTCATTCATAAGAAAACAAAAATATCACTGAATTGAGTGAAGATGCTTTTACATAAATCAAATTTTTGTTTGGATGTAAATCATATCACAAACAATGAAAACATGTTGAATTTAGTTTGTCATGCTGATAGGGTGTTCTGGATGGTTGTCAGGGTGTTGCAAGGTAGTTATTCTTTGGCCATTCACCAAGCTTCAATGATATTTTGGTCCACAGACATGGTTCAGATCACTCTTTCAAATACTGAGTTATTTACAAAAGGATGAGTTAGTTTAATACTTAGGGTTAACCTTAAACATGAACAATTGTAATGGCGATGCAAGCAAACACCAATAATGAAAGAAAAACTCGAGCAAACCATATATTAACCATTTAGAGGGTTTTTTTCTGTTGTGTCTAAGATATTCCTTTTGCCCCACTTATGTAGAATTAATGAAGATACACTCTCTTGAAGATAACACATTAATCATAAAGCACGCTTTAAAAATTCATACATAGTACCGGGTCCTATTTCACATGCAGAGCCAGAGCCATCTTCCCACATCACACCTGTACTTTAATGTCAGAACTTCGTTAAACGGCGTTATCCAGCGTAGAACATCTTCGCCTCTTAAAACGAAAATACACAAGAAGCCGAGACCGCCTGTTCTGGCCCATATCATTTACAATGGAGAGAGAGGCTGCTTGCATCTCGCCGATTCGTACAAATCCCCTTTAATCAGATATGAGAGGAACAGAGATGAGGAGCGCGGGGGGGGGGGGGGGGGGGGACCAGCATTAGTAAACACGAGGCTGTTCGGTGCCTTCATTGGCATTCGAGTGGGGTTAGAGTGCTGCATTTAAAATGCTGCCTGATGAGGACTACAAAATCAAACCATTTGTTACCACTATTGAGGAGCCTGCAGGCAACAGGCAATTAAATTGGAATTAGTGCAGGGAGATCAGATACAGATGATTCACACACAGAGAGGGGGGAGCTGTCAAAGCCGGAGTTTCATTTCGTTTGGAGGGGACAAATACTTCAAGAGTAAACACATTTATCCCTCTGGCTTGCAAGCTCACCAGCCGCAGCGAATTTAACTCTGCCATGATTCTGAACTGAATGCGATTTACTAACATGGATTGCAAATACAAGAAACAAACATGCGTCTCAAGAACAGGATAAACACATCCTCCTTGGAATGACTGTTTGCTTCAAATGAATGCATTTTTAAGCCAAATGCAAAAATAATGTCCCCTCCATGCCACAGTTTGGCCTAAGCCAGTCTAGTATACCTGGTATTGGCATTCCCATCATTTCAATGGGAGTTGCTATACAGATCCAGAAGTATGTGACCTGATTTCTGACGTCTTTACTTCATGGACACTCATTGACAGATGACACTATATTAGAACCCCTTACAACAGATGGGGGAAAACAAGTATATATGTATGTATATATACTTTTTTAATTTTTTTTTTAAGATAATTACCCGAAAACCAAAATGCAGAACTGTTATTAAACCCTAACCCTTCTGCCTGAATGACAAAGTGATAACTAAATCATTATATTAAAATTTAAACAGCATGTTTTCCATAACATATTAAAATGACATTATATATAATAAATGCTTTAAATAAATAAAAAAACAGTAAAAACAGTAGTGAAATTTAATTACAATATAAATAGTTGATTTATATCTGATTTAGCCCTGTGATGTCAGAGCTGAATTTTCAGCATCATTACTCTAGTCTTTAGTGTCACGTGATCTTTCAGAAATCATACTAATATGCTGATTTCAGGCATAATAATTTTTTTTTTATTATTATTATCAATGTTGAAAACAGTTGTGCTGCTTAATATTTTTGTTGGACACCATTAGGTCACTTGATGGAGTTTTTCGGTTCTTTGCCACTGTTGCCTTTGGCTTGCTCAGTTGGGGATATTCAAATGAATTAACCAATCATTAATACCATTGATCAGCCCTACCAAACGTGGATGTTTTTCCACTAAGAAACGAACATTGTTATGTTGTTTTGATTGATACTGTGAAGCTGCTTTGATGCAATCTATGTTGTGAAAAGCGCTATATAAATATACTTGACTTGACTTGAGCTTGTGATGCATTTTTTTTCAGGATTCTTTGATGAATTACAGAAAAGTTCAAACGATTTTAATTTAATAGAATTTTTTGCAACATTATAAATGTCTTCTTTACTGTCTCTTTTAATGAATTAAATGCATTATTGCTACACAAAATAATTAATTTCTCATTTTTTCCTGACCCCAGACATTTGAATGGTAGCATATCTAATAATTCAGCTTACAATGCTATGTGTCAAGCCGTAACTCTTGTAATTTCTAGGCTGTCATGTAAAAAGTAATTGATGTATTTTAAAATAAATCAGATTTAAAATATATAGAAATTATGGCAGAAAACTAGAAATCTCCAAGACCTCTCAGTTATATTGTACCTTGCTGTGTGTATCACGTATTCACGTGACCATTCATCTGTCATTACCATCACCCCCCCCCCCCCCCCCACTCCCTCCCACACTTTCTCAAGGATTTCATTTACAAATGACAAACCGCTGACCACTCGTACTTGTTAATAATCGTTAAGGCAGGGGAAAAAGCCCTGTGTGACTCTACAAACAGTTGTGCCTAAAGCCCCTCACTGGAATGCATTGTACCTACTGGTATAATTTATTCGGCAGGCCATCTGGACAGTGAGGGGACAATCAGGCTTAGAGTATGAATGACCCGCTCTATTGTTTCCACGTCCACAGGTCCACCTCTTACTCGGCTAATCTGTGTGACTCCTCTGGCTTTTAAAGCGCACTGCTGCTGAGGTGGCTTTTCCACAGCACAAAAGACTCTCAGCAGTCTCTCATTAAGACACGACCGCCGGATTTTGTCTTACCTTTTTCTGCTGTCAGAGGTGCCCGGTTAATCATTAAAGAGTTGAATCGCACACAATTACTGGACAATTAATAACTAGCTGGAGGAAAAACGATCTGAAAATTGACGAGAGAGAATTGCATGGAACATGCATGGAAATACTTGCAGGACCACATTACAGTTCACTCTGTTTGAATGGGAATATGCTTCACATATGTTTTATCATCAATAAAGTTGAATGAATGAATGGGCGTTGAAAAATCTTAAAGCACCCCTATCATGGAAGTTGCCTAATGTTGTTTTGGAGTCTCCTACAACAGGTTTGCATGCATCAAATGTCAAAAAAAATTTCATTTTCTCATAATATACATTTGCACATCACCAGATTTTCAATGATTCTCAAACGACTCGCTAAATGAATCAGTCTCTCTAAATCCCTTCTTTTCACGAGCTACTCTGCTCTGATTGGCCAGACAGCTCAGTCTGTTTTGATTGGTTTACCGTGTAATTCCCATTGCCATAACACAGACAGATCTGCGTGTCCTGAGGCTTCCTACTCTGTAAACTAAACACAGTAACGAACAATGACGTTGATTTTATCATATCAATCCGAGTGCGAGTCCGAATATGAAACACTAGAAGAAGAACCATTCATTTAACCCGAACCTCCATCGCAAGGATGACTTGAGCAGGACGTTTCAGTGATTCACTACTCAGTTTGAGGTAACTAATAGCCGAGCTCTAGCGTGAATGACTGATGTAACATAAACATTGGTAAAACAAATCTTGCTTCGTGCTTAATCTTTCCTCAGTAGTTTAAGTAGTAGTGAGAACGACAGACAATCTGCATTAATAGACAGAGTTTTATGTAATAGTGTCCCACAGCTGATTAGCTGACTCGATATTTGAGAAGCAGTTGTCAGTAAAATAAAGGTAGCAGGAAAAGTTTAGGATAATACTGCTGTAGTATCATGGTAAAGATTAATTTTAACCACAGATTCTTCACATGCTCGTCCTTGAGCAGTGGAAAAAAATGTCTTTACCATCACATTGTAGAGCACAGCGTCTGCTCGACATGATGCTATCCAGTATCCACAGGATCAGCTGCCATTTAAGTTTAGGTTTAAGTTTCCCCTAGTGTATCTGCGCGTGCAATAAGTGGGCGGCTAATGTTTCGTCTTGACGTCACGACGAAACGGCTTATGACTCGTTTGAAAAACAATTCATTTCATTACTTTTGGAAGACAATAACATTATATACGGTGCACTTTCAGATTTAAAACTTTGCAGGATGTTTTTATTCACTTAGAGCTATATTACACACTACAGTACATGAAAGGTCATTTTCAAAAATCCATGATGGCACCTCAATGTATGTGATTCAGCGAATAGAGCTAAATTGAAGAGGTTTGAGAAAGAAAACAAAAAAAGTATTTTTTTAAACATACAAAGGAACAATCATAACCTTGTTTTATGTAAAGGTGAAAGAACATTCTAAAATCCATTACAGAGGTAAAGGTCTCTGAAGGTCTCTCAGACAGAGAGGTTTAGAAAAAAATGCATATAGAGTGAGAGAAAGAGAGAAGTGTACAGCACTATAGAATGGCAGTATTCAGCACTATAGAATGCCAGTATTCATTCAGAACAAGCCTCTCCTTTCACAACACTTAATGATGGTCAGAGCACAGAAAAAGGTGCCGGCAGGAGTTTCAAACCTGGGAGGAACTGAACATTTGGGTTTATACACTTTAAAAGAAGGATGATCAATGTAGGACTCAACTCTAAGGATCATTTCAGCTGGATGATCTTGGCTTAGTTTTTTTACTTGCCCTACCAACAATTCACTGGCCTTTTTCAATTTTTATCAAATAACAACACATTATAGAAACACATGCACAAGATCAACAAATGCACTGTCATGAAACTCTCTCACACTGGCCCAGGCTGAAATGTATAAAAACATCAAGCTAAAAAAAAATCTAATATATTTTATGCATTTATTTGTTTTGTATGATGGCATAATATTTATTAAGGAATGTTTCTCTGTTTTGTTTAAAAGGGTGGCATTTGTTACGTGTCACTGACCCAAGGCCAGCAGGGGGCGCACTCTGTAACAACAACTCATGACGCAGAAGGAATCCTCAAATGACCCCATCCCACAGCACGGTTCACATACATAAACCCGTAGCTGTGAGTCACGCTTCTCTCTGAACCATCTTAATGAGCAACATTTATACATTTTTGCATCTGACCTCATTACTGTTTCTGTCTAATGAGAATCAAGAATGCTTTATATTGCTCTACATATTAGAGCAGAATTTAATTATATTACAGGATGATTTAGATAGCATTTTAATACTATGGCTAATTAAAGAAGTACATCAAATATAAAGCTACTGGAGTGGATAATGCAGCCTATTAAACTACAGAGTGTACACAAGGCCATATGTATTTGCCTTTTATCAGTCTATAAATCAATACACCTAAATGCTGATGTATTGACACAACCGACTGTTTCTCACCCCTAATTTGATCGTCCTGCCAATTAAGCTTTGGTAAAAGTAGCATGAGATCGTTTCAGAGAACGGTAGAAAATTAATTCCTAATTGACATGCTGCCTCCCCCATTTTTCCCAGGCTGAAGAGGGACGGCAGCTGAAGGGAAACTCTGCTCCGGCCCCTCACTGTACAATAGAGAGTGGATTTGCCTTTCACACTGGTCAGTTGACCCCTTGACATCCGATGACTACAAAGTTCTGAATTAGAATAAAGGCCAGAGACTTAATCCAATTCCCACAGTGCTAGTAAGCAGAGTGCGAGAACACCCAACTTTTCTTGGAATCAGAAGCAGGTTTGTGTAACATTCTAGGAAGAAGAAGAAATTTAAAACTCTGCTATCGGAAAAATTCAGACCACAAATACAATTCCAAGAGAAACGGCGTGTTGAATGTATGAAATGACACTGATGAAACTAATTCTGAATACCACAATCCATAAGAAGACAACACATTGGTGGATGTTATGAAACCTTTTAATGACATGGACAGTATTTCACCTGTATTTCAAGTCACAGTTTGCAATCCTTTCATGACAATTACGTACATGTGACTCCCAATTGTCAACACAAATGTAATGGAAAAATTCTTATTACTCTAATGCAAAATGTGCTTAATTTTATTATCATTATGTATATATTGGCCCCTAATTAAAGTAGTATCAAACACTGCATTATTACAGTAGCATTAGTATTAGTAAAAGTAATAATAATAATAATAATAATAATTAAATGTTTAAATTAAATATTATTATTTTTTCTAATATAAAATAAATTGTATACATAAATTATGGTAATATTTGTTTACTACCTTCAGCTTAAGCTGAATAATTTTATTACTACAATATAAAAATCTAATGAGAATAAAGGGAATTAAAATTTGAGTCTAATGTGACCTGGATATTTCCTTGACAGAACAAAAAGAAAATGCCCCTTTAGTGGATTATTTCATGAAGGCACATGACATTGCAAAGTGCATTCTTTTCTAAGTCAGTGAATAGAAAGCATCTTCACAGCAATGTTTGCTAAAAAAGGCCACTGTGAGAAGGAGATGTAAACATGACAGTTATGCAAACAGGCACAACAAATACATCTAATCTCTTTATCTCAGAACAAACTGGGTAGATTCACCTGTTCTGAGCTAATTCAGTGAACAGTAGGTTCTTTCTGATAAAGACACAGAGACATATTGTGAAATCCTGTTTCTTTTGTAGCCATTATGAAGGAGTCCGTTTGGTTTTGGTGAGAATGACAACAGACAATTTCAGAGTGAAAAAGGATGAATTTCATTTATCTATATCAAGATGGATCAGTGAAATATTAATTTTAATATAACTTGAAAATGAGACTTAAGAGGATTCATAACACAAAAATCAAATACCCATGTCTCCAAGCAACTAGAAGAGAGTTGAAGTGTTTCAGGATAATCCCAGCATTCACAAACAAGTCACTTCTTTTTGTTTTCCCCCCTCAGTCTATCAAAAAAAAAAAATTCCCACACTGAGATTCAGCCTATTTACATTGTAAACGACACAAAAAGGCAGCAATTTATTTAATTCAGCTCTCCTTAAAGGTCTCTGCAAACATCTCCAGAATCTAATTACATACTAACTACTTCATCTACTAGCACTAACTTTTGAATAGAGACACAGACAATATAGAAATCCTGCTGCTCTGACTCTCTTGGCTTGTTGAATCTCACGGAGAGAGGAATCACAGCCGGAGCGATGCACGTGAATATGTGTTTTTCCAAACAATGAGCGACTTAGGAAAAAACTGTGGACACCCCGTGATGCCAGTAGCATTTCATTCTGCCTCCTGACGGGCAGAAAGAACTTCATCTCCTTGCATTGAAGTTATAGCACAATAGGAATTAGTCACTGTGTGATGAAGGGGCATGCTGGGGAATCTGCCACTGAGACAATCAGTCTTATCTGAGCCGGTGGGGGTGCAACCTGTTTAGCTGGTCACCGTGATTTTGCCAAGACAGACATGCTCCCGGGTCAACATATTTTGTTGTTCCTGGAACAACATTCCTGTCTGAAAATTTAGTCCGAACCCTATCCCTACACCTAAACCTGACACTACCCATTACTTATCCCTAAAGTCATAGGGAAATGAAATGGGATGTAGAATCACCTAATCCTGGTTGTAAGCCTAAGTTTGATTTGAACTTATCTCTCAAATATGATTGGTTGATTGGAATGTCGTTCCAGGATCAACACAGATATTGATCCAGCAACATATTGAACTTGGTGAAATCACCTGTTTGTTTACGGCCGGGTCATGGTAGAAAGAAGGTGGTCTATATCATTGAAAATATCATTGAGGCACAGAAGAACTGAATCAGTCTGATTAACAAACAAATCATTCAGGTTGTTTGAAACTATATCAACTGATTAATTGAAAAGATTCAACTCAGAAGAATGATTTTGACAAATGACAAAAATATTTTAGACAATAATCTATCAAAAATGACAGAGTCCCGCACATGACAAACAGAAAAATATATTTATAGTGAATCAATAAATCAATAAATTGAGGGATAAAAGTCTTAATTCGTGGTTATTAACTGTTATTAACGGATCAAACAGCGCTGACGTGGAAACCAGGAAGAAACATTGTGTCATGAATGAACTATCCACAGAGTCCACAGATCAGCAACATTCACCATGGATTTACTGTAGTAACATTAACTGTAACCTTGGAAGTTTGGCAGGAATAGTAAGTTATAGGCTACAATGATTTCAAGTAACGTTACTTTGGTTTTATTTCGGCATTATGCTCCTAAGAAGGGTCAAGTATAGCTCCATCATTGCAAGTAAAAAATGATCATAGTTTATAAATAAATAAATGAATAAATAAATGAAATCAAGGAAATTTCTCTGGAATTTCTTTCTTTTTGCTGTATTGAAAACGTACCGAACTGTGAATTTTGTGAACCATTACACCCCTAGTCTCCATTGATTTTCATTACATGGAAAAGAGCGACCCGGATATTCTTCAAAAATTCACATTTTGCATTCCTCGGAAGAAAGAAGATCACATGTTTGAAACGAGCCGTGGTGTGCACGTGTCCGAGGAAAACGCATGCGTTATCATAAACGATTCCTTTAAAATGTATCAGAGGCACATGAGCTCAAATGTATTTGACTAAATATAACCCAGTCATTCCAGATTGCTCTGTGGGGATGACTTTGACACATCAACTATACCTCAGATGACCCCTGAAATTCAATCGGCTGCAAAGTGAGAGACAGACGGGCCAATCTAGCAAAGTAAGGAACGCTCTGCTTAATAATTAACGCAACAAGAGATACATTGCTCTTGTTTAACCACTGTTTATTCTGTGGGCCAGATCGCTGAAGTCACAACGTGTTCCGGTGAGTAATTCTCAGTGTGCCCTCACCCTCACTGTAGATGCAAGTCACTTCTTGTGCAGCGAGATGAGCGTGATGGAAGAGTTTTAGGAAATCTGACGTCATAAGCACATAAGACAGATGGACGAGCGGTCGCCCCTTAGGCCAAAATCGTTTAAAGGCAAATCGCTTCTATCCCGGTCTCAAATAAAACCCCTTTAATAACATTTTTATTTCTGCTCTGTGAAGGATGCGATAAAGCTCTTCTCCGTCGGGAGGGGAGAAGAGGAAAAGAAAGCTGTGATGTGCTGGCCTGCTTTTCCAGCCTGCCCGCCAGTGCATCGGTCCAGAGACACAAGTGAGTTTTATTTTAGGAGGCTTTTAAGTAGGTCAGCTCTCTAGTAGGTCTCGTCTATGACAGCACAGCGGCTGAGTGTAAACAACAGCACATGATGTTGTTTGTCTCTCGCTCTGTCCTGGCACCAAATGCCACCAGCTTCCCCCCTTCAGCCGGCCCCTGTCCCACGGGTCTCCCACAATCCTCTTTTCCATTTGCAACCCTAAAAACCTCAAAGAAGCAGGCCATTCACCTCTGACATTCTCACATATGCTGGCATTTGAGGACAAACGTCCTGCTTAAAGGCTGAGTCAGAATTAACACTCGAATGCATGTAAAAACAGCCTATAAAAAAAACACTAAGTTACTCACCAGTTGGCTTCTTTGTGCAATGAGGAACTGACAAGAGTGATTCAAATCAAAGACATACAAACAAGCTAATAAAAAAACTAGGGATGCACAATATATATATAGCAGATATAAGATATTTTTTCTTTAATTATTGTATTGTACTATTTTTACATTTTGCTGTAACCTAACAATCAAAGTTAATCCATAATTTAATGACAGCATTAAATATCAAAATAAATATATATATTTTTTACTGTATATTATAATGTTGTGATGCACTTGTAGCATTTAAACTGATTTTAGTGTTTTAATTTTTTGTATGTATTTAGAAAATAGTATAAAATGTTAATATTGGACATTTAGTATTTATTGGCCAAAAAAAAAAATAACACAAAAATAATGAAAATGATCAGTATTGACTCCCCATTCAGAAATTTATTACATTAGTGGAGAATTAACCATCAGAAGTTTTTAGATGTTAGTTTTTTAATTTTCTTCAAAACTCCAACTAGAAAAATATGTGAAATATTCCTTGTATTGTGCCACCAAAACAAAATATAAGGAGAAAAAATTGCCACAACAGAATGCAGGGATCTTGAGACACATATTCAGTGCTGAACTACTTTAAATATTTAGGGCTGTCTATCGATTTGAATTTTTAATCAAATCAATCACATGATTAAAAGTTATATTTTTGGGGGAATTTTTGACTTTATTGGAGAGGACAGTCAAAGAGAGAGAGGAAATGATAGGGGAGGAGAGAGGGGCAAAGGACCACGAGTCGGGATGCAAACTTGCGGGATGCAAAAGTGCTGTTTCGCTATATATTAGAGCACTGTCCACAAGGAAAACTGTTTCATGGTTTCTGGTTGGTCTTAATGCATTGAAATGAAATGGCTGCTTTAAATGGAAACAAGGCCCTAGTTTTTCTTTACCATTTGGATATTCATATAGGAAGGCTATCTTGGCTCCATAGCGTTTTTAAAATTTAAAATTCTAGCTTGGTTAAGTCCAGAAAAATGTATGCAAGTGATGAAAACATCTCTCACTTCAGTGAATGATGGCTGGTGCCCAGCAGTAAAAAGGTTTTTTAAAATGGATGAGCTATGTCCTCCCCTCCTCTCGACTAAATGTGCTGCCAAACTGAAACAGAGAGCGGGATGTTTACAAGTTTGGGAGAGAAGGTATAAAATTCTGGGCATCATTAACACCACCTCTATGTCGACATGCATTAAGAATTTATACAGTGTGTGCCACAGCGAGTTACAGTTACATGCCAACGTTTTAGAGAGGGTTATCGTCTTTCTCCCTGTGGAACACAGGCGACAGATATTGCACCCTCATTGTAGTAGCATCAATGTACACTACTGCAAAAAATAATAGAAACAGACTGATTCTGATCCATCAGAAATTCAGAGATAATATGAGCTGGCTGCCATGGAAACATTTAGCACCTCAAATCCACGCAGATGACAAAAGTATGGCACCTTGTTTTAATTAGGACTCAACCTTTATATAGACTCAACATGTGGATCATTAGCCCCATGAAACGCTTTTATACCCAGAGAGCAAATTAATTAGTGCAGTCTGGAATACCTGTGACAGACTGTATCCTCGGATGGCAGTCTCATTAAGTAACAAAAGTACAGGTGGAAATGATGGTTATACAAGGTATAGAGATCAGAGTGCTGTTATTGGACTAAAGGCCCCCCGAAAGTGTTTGGACACTTAAGGCCCAGATATAGGCCCTGACGCCGCCTATGCTGTTGGGAGCAGCATTTAAATGAATATGTGATGCACACTTTCCTCTCAATAACAAAATAATCACAACAAAAATGACAGCATCATTGTCATGTCACGTTTACTTGTAAGGCACTTTATACCTTAGATTGCTAACATAGAAAAACAGTGTCAGTACCTCTTTCAAAAAGAAGCTTCAGTTTCCACCATAAAGCAGCTCTCCAGTGTGTTCACGTTTTTTACTTGTGTCTGAACTCGATGGACTGCACAGAAGAATTGATAAAAGAGTGTGGAGCCTCAGAGCCACACCTACCTATTACGTAATCGCCATGGACCAATGGTAGTTCGAAGGCATTTACCAGCCAGAGCGAACTTTTCCGGAAAGTTCACTCTTTCAAACTCCTGAAACAAACTTAATTTCGGCCTGCTTTTGTTCGAAATGACGTCACACCAATTCGTTCTTCGATTTAGCTTGAAGTGTGTAAAAACAAATGATGTTGTAATGTTTCTCAGAACTAATTACATTACAGTATGGCTTTTTTTAATCATTTAAAATCTAATCTTTTTTTTGTATATATATTTTTATTGAAAAGTGTGCTTGAGTTATCTCTGATAAATAAATGCCACTTTGTTTGACTTTTTTTTGTTATTTAAGCAGTGACATTTAGACATTTTAAAACATAGCTTAGTGTTCTTTCTTGGACCGCTGTTTATAGATTCAGCGACATTTGTGGCATTTTCTCACTTTTGTTTTATTAATATGAATAGTCCAGTGAGGACAAGAAAGATGTGTGAATGGGATCAGGAAATGTCACAAGCTGCACTCAAACTGGCATTTCATACGACTATGGCAGTTAAACCACAAAAATGTATAATTACAGATCAATCACACATTCTATTTGAGTCTAAATAACTTTCTGTGAGGAACAGCCTGAAATTTATATCGCTATTCCCTCCAGTGAGCTGTTAACTCAAGAACTGCTGTGACTGGATCATTGATTCAGTGAGCTGAACTCATGAACGAATCAGTTCAATCAATAAATGAATCATTCAGCCTGATTTGTGGCTCATTCATTCAGTCCAATTGGATCATTGAAACTGGATCAAAAGAACGATTTGTTTAGATGATCCAGTTCTTGAGTTCAACTCGCTGAATCAAAGATCCAGTTGCAATGGTTCTCGAGTTAACAGCTCACTGGAGGGGAAGATGACTTGGATAATTTCTGGCTGTTCCTCACATAAAGCTATAATTTTGCTTCTGAAGACTTCGAGTATGACATGTGAAAAAATAACAAGGGTAAAAACAAAGTAAATCATGAAAGGATTTTCATTTTCATTAGACAAGTAATACGCCTATGTACTGTACATGCTTCAATCTGTCCTGACAGAGTACACTCAGGTATACAGCAGCAAAAACAAGTTTACACAATATATTATCCCATGCCAACCCCTATCAGAGCACACTATTTACGTCACCTAAAATATGATTATTAAAATGTCTGTAGTACAACTGAAACCCAACCTTGCAGTCATCAGATGTCAGTAAATATGAATATTTGACAGGAGGGTGGCAGCTGAGCGCTGTTGGCGTGTTAATGAACGTGCCAGAGCGCCGATGACTCACAGGCTCTGGTAACTCAGTACAGTCTCTCTAATAAATGTGTGTGCCATGTTTAGACAAAGTGATGGAGATTGGTGAAACATGGCACTACCGCAGTGCCAAAGCAGTGTGCCGCCCTGCCCTGTAACAGCACATATTATTGGCTGAAATTTTAGAGGGCATCGAAACCGTCCCTGCTGAATTATAGAAGACCATTTTTGATAGGGTCATAAACATGATTGCTACTGGTACATGCATGACGCATCTCCACTTTACTGGTGTTTTTTTCCACTGTGGTGAACTAGTGTTATTTAAAGAAGTGGCTTGTGGTTAGATGAGGAAAGAAGGATCGTACCTGTGTGAGTCTGTCGATGTGCTTCCAGGGCATCTTCCTTGGAAAATTGAGCCCCACACTGATCACATACTAATGCTTTTGGTCCAGCTGGAAGGAAGAAGTAGACAATAAAAGTAATCAGTTGGCTAATTGCTTTATTATGGATGGCAACATTACACAGTATCATTTTAGTATTATATGTATATTATATATTACATATAAAGTGTGCATGTCACAACTGACGTGGTAGTTCACAGAAAGATGATGATGCAGATTAAATATTAACTTGTTTAACTTTGTTGAACACAAAGAGAATACATAGATGAAGGCATATAGCAACGCAACATAAACACTCACATAAGGCGTGAACCGACAATGAACTGAACGAGACGGGGAGTATAAATACACAGGGAAACTGAATGTTCTTTACCCATTTATCATCATGTATGTGAAACATGAACACATGTACTTAATAGGAAACTTGTACATGGCAGTAGGGTTGATCAGTTTTTTTAAGCTCATGTTTAAAAAATCAAACCATAAAATGAACTGAAAAGAAAACAGAAACAACGCCAAAGGCTGAAATTGTGTTATTTCAAAGTATGAGTTGTTTATGCATTAAACAACATTCATCCCCCCACACACACATCAACAGGGTAACATACTGTCCCTTGACAGAATCAAAGAGATGTTCTTATCTACAAGGGCTGGCAGCTTTCTCTTGTCTTGTCTTGATAAAAGTCTGTAAACCATAAGCTGAGGCAGAACAGACAGCAACATGTCCTAAAGGATATTAAAACCCTTTGTATCTTCAGACTGATTTATGACATGTACAATGAGTCTCTTCTTACAAACTAAACACTACATCCATTTATTATGTGTTCGTAGAGATAACAGTAATAAATGATAATCATATAATAGTGAGGGTCATATCAGGTTGACGTACCCTCAGGCAGGTACTGCTTATGTCTTCCTGTAAAAGCAGATGATTTTGATCAACCATCATTTATTTATCAAAGCTAAGGTTGGTTTCTTCAGGGTGAATCTCACAAAGCCTGTCAAGCCAGTTATATTGCATACTCCCCTTTAAAAGGTTTGGGTCAAAAAAATGTTTTTTTTTAAAGAAGCCTGTGCTCATCAATGCTGCATTTGTTTGATTAAAAAAAAATATCACAAACAAACAGAAATATTGTGAAATATTATTACAAGTTAAAGGGACTGTTTTCTATTTTAATATATTTTCAAATGTAATTAATTTTTTTTAGCAGCCATTATTTCAGTTTTCCGTGTAAAAAAAAAAAAAGGTTAAATAAATTACTTGTGTAATTTAACGTCGTAAAAAATATAAACATAAATTAATGATTTGTGTATATATATGTGTGTGTGTGTGTGTTTGTGTGTGTGTATGTTTGTTTCTAATTATATATATAATATATATAATGAATAAAATATACTATAAAAATATAAATACAATGTAAATGAATACTCATATCAAATAAATAAATGTCCCAACCAATTCTAATTGCTAAAATGCATGGTTTACTTTTGAATTTGTTTGTAATTTGTAATTTTTATTATTCTAATCACTGTATTACAAGATTATCTTGTCTGGGCACAATGAAGACCGTGCATCATGTACAGTATTTTTTTTTTTTTTTATATATATATACATATTACGTAAATGGGAATGAGAATTTTTCACATTAAGATAACTTAATCATCATGAAAATAATGTCAAAATGCAAAAAAAAAATCTTAATGGTCCTAAAAATAGGCGATGCCAAAATCACCCCATTAAGACATCATTAAACATGAATCACCTACACAGATGAAATTACATTTACAAGGTGCATAAATGCTCACACACACACGCACACAAAGAAAGAAAAGAATCATTTAACCCAGTTGCAACCACCGATCCTTAATAACTGGACTAAATAACTGTTCTGATGGCCATCAACCGCCTGAGGGAATCCATCTATTATTAGTATTAGATCCACCTGTGGAGCCGCTGGCCCATTATGAAGTAGGCCAGGATGTTTCCATCACTTTAGAAACACTTTCAATAAACCACACACACTCACCGAACAAGGAGAAATGGACGGCTGACGTTGCTTTCTCTGAACAATTCATGAGGGACAAGGCCTCAAAAAGAGAAGTAAACAATGTCTTCCATTCACCACACATGGCTTGGACACAACACAACTATGGGTTCTGCCAGCAGGTTTTCACCATTTCCTCCAGACTTTATATCTCAGACTCACAGAAAAAAGAAAAGAAAAAAAAAATCAATAAAATCCAAATGTATAATGACTATCGGCTCATCAAGTATCTATTTTCACTCAGCTGGCCCGAAATGGCTTTATTATGACTCATTAAAGCACCCACAAGCTTCATGAAGTCAGCCAGCTAGCACCTAAAATTAGCCTCTTTCCACATACACTTTCTTCTCGTTCCTTCTGGACGACAACCAAAGCCCTTTAAAATTTAAAAATGCTCTCATTTACAGAATCATTACAAACCACGCTCAAAAATACTTTGATGGTGTGACTCATCAGCGCCAGCGTAAATTGCGCCTGTGAGAACATTTCTGATGTGCGTGAATTAAAAAGCTCTGTGTTTTCCGTTTATTATTGTCTTATTACTGAAGGATAGTAGCAATGCCCTAAATTCTAGTGAGCTATCTATAGACAGCATTTCAGCATATCTTATTTGTTCTGTTGTGATGCTGACAGGCAAGGTGAGGCGGGACTGTCTCATATGTCTCTCCTCGCACATATTTCCAAACGCTCAGCACACATTTAGAGACCACAAAGCAGATCCCACATTCAATCGGCTTGTGTTCTGTTTCAGACGGCACATTGTGCACTGTACTGCCCATGATAAACAGCCCAAACAGCCTCCAGACTGGCTGCAATCACCCTCCATCAAAACACTTTGCCTGGCATACAAAAATAAGATTCAATCTCATGCTGAATACCAAATTAGAGCATTAGAAAACAAGGGCTTCTGCTACTTGGCAACCGTTGGGATGTAAAGCAGCAAAATCCAATGACGGGCCAGAAGATCTAGGGCTTTGATGCGCTATAAAGACTGAATTAGATTTTTACTTTTATTTTCCCTCCATTTTACTGGCTTGAAAATTAAAGACTCAAGTTAACAATCATAAATTGTAAGGGTTTGGATGTCAACACTGAAACAATGAACGTTCTCTTGTAATTTGTGCGAGTCAGTCGAATAATAGGTCACAATGGAAAACAATCATTAAATAATAGAGGCACAAATGTCATAATATTAAAGCAGCTCTATATACTGTATAAACACAGCCAATCTCTGTGACAAAGTACAAAGAAAGGTCATTTATTAGTATGCTGACATCTTCAGGTCTGTGAGGTATGAGTGGTTAAATCCACCTGAGAGAAGACTGAACAGAATGCACTTCCATGAATAAGGCATCAAATAGGGTCTGAAACTCTTACAAAAGTTTTTTCAACCAATAAGTCAGCAAAATGAGCTTCCTAACCATGGTCAAATAATAATAATAATAATAATAATACAATATAAATTACAATAATAATTGTTGTATTTATTTATTTATATAAACTTTATTTTCTATGAGGTTTGCAATTTTTGCAACCCTGTTATCAAAATCTAGGATATGAATTTCTAGCAATAAGCATTAAACATCAAAATTAAATCAAAACCTTTTGAAATAAAAGAACAAAAAAAAATAAAAAAAAATAAATAAATAAATAAATAATAAAAAAAAAGAAATATATAATATTAATATATATATATATATATATATATAAACCGATGCCGCTTTGTACATTATATAAAAATATATAAGATATATATTATAGTACATTATACGATATGTATATAGTACATTATATAAAAATACAGCATTCCTGTAAGATACAATAACAGGTTTGAAAATTTTGCTGAATTGTCAATTTTTTTTTGCTATTTGTTTAAAATTTAAGGAAATTAATATTTACCTGGGTGTCACAATTTTGAGCAATGACTAAATATGACATTTTTGGTGAATAAAATTAGTAAATAATTAAAAAATATTTAATATGAATTTAACACATTATGTCAAATTTTTTTATAGATTTTAATTATTGGATACCGTTGGAAAAGTCAAGACCCTTTTAGGCTAAACAGGGAGGACGTTATTTTTCACTTTAGGGTTGTGTTCACACACTTGATGTTCAGTTACCATGGTTTGTTTGGTCCGGGCCAAAAAACAACAACATTTTGTCCTGGTCCGCTTAGCGTTCACATTAGCATTTTAACACCAAACATAAAGATAACGTACCTAAAGGCATCGGGATATGTTCACAACCTGATTGGTCGGCTTTTATTATGTATAGTTTGAGACGGAACTTACCGAATATCCAAAACTGTGCTGTGTGCTGGAATAAATGTGCTTGTTGTATGTGCGTAGCCTACATATGATGGTATTTTGACCAGTTGAGAACTCGTGAAGAGTTTATAAAATGTGTAAAGGAGTCAAAACAGCGGCAGGAATCCCTCCGTCACACACAAACGAAGATCTGGTGCGAGTAGACGCGGTTCTGATGCATGTACCATGACTATGATGAGAAAAAACAGGCATGCTTGAGCATTATGTCCTTTTTAGGGTCGCATTTTGTGACATCACATCCTGTTTTTGGTTTGTTTACATGTCTTTGTTCCATGCTGCGTTCATATTTCATTCAAACCAGAAAGCGGACCAAGACCCTCCTTTTTGGGGATCTCGTTCCGCTTGTTTTGTGCGCACGAAGGTTCAGATGGCAGCATTCACACTTATTCAAATAAACCACCCTAGCAGGGTTCGTTTTAACCCAACCAAACATACCAAGTGTGAACACACCTTTATTTTACAGTCCTGTTCCCCATGCACATTCTATTATAGTACAGGTAATTACAATACTAACCCTGAAACTACACCTATACCTAACCTTAACCCATGTGGTTCCCTTGTATTACCCAGTACTTTCTTTGGTAAGAGCATGTACTGTCAAATAAATGGCAAACAATTTTATATTTATCGAACATATCTAGAACATAATAAGTGACAGAACAGAATACTGTATTGATGGGAACTGTCAGAAACCGGCACGGAGGCACATGTACATGCCCTCGGACGTAACCTTTGAACACTTTGACCACAGTGCAGACGTCTGCTCCATCCTGTCGAGTCGGCCTCTAAGGGCCTGCAGTCAACATTTCTGTTTTCTTTCTGCATTTTTGTTTTATTTAGGACTCCACCAGCGTCCTCCCTCCACCCCAGTGCTCACGCTATTTTGGAGAGCAGTGGCTTGGAGAGCAGTCAAGTTTGATTAATTTTGGGATTTGGGTACAGTATGTTCCTGGACACACATCTGCGAGCAATCATAAATGCTCCAGAATGCTGGCAGAACATCCAGACCTGCCGGCAGCTGATGATGTCATCAGTGCGAGGGAAGAGCTGGCATGTCGCCAGGCACAGAGTGCAGGGCTTCTCCCAGACAGAGAGAGAAAGACAGAAAAAAGAGAAAGAGACATTAAGAGAAAACATCTTGACAAGGCTTTTCAGCCCAAACGTCGCACATGTTGAAGATTCGCTCTCGTTCATGTCGTGCGTGAACAGGTGCGACACTGGATTACGTGCAGATTAAATGTGGGAGTAACTGAATATTGTTGCCAGGGTTTATTGATTCATAATAGATTAGGAGGGTAGAATTTGGTGGTGGGGGGTGGGGGGGGGGTGGTAATACACCCTTTCCTCTCGCTTTCATAAACACACAAAAAAGAGACAGACAGAGAACAAGACATAAAAGAGAAGGAATGTTTCAGTTAATTTGGAGAAGAGCACTGTCAGAATCTTGACAAAAATGTGAGCTGAGAAAGTCAAGTGAGGTGGGCTTGACAAACCCTCTAGAGAGACGACTATAGACTTAATCAGATGGACAAACACACACGCGCACACACACACACACACACACACACACACACACACACGCACGCACACACACACACACACACACACACACACACACACACACACACACACACACACACACACACACACACACACACACACACACACACACACACACACACACACACACTCTGCTGCCAGTTTGAGTGCATTTCCTCTCCACTTGAAACAGGACATTCCCCTCTAAAGCACAATTTAGTGTGGGCAACTACTGAATTCAATAAGCATCAATCACGTTCTAGGATTCCTGATACTGAACCCGGAGCCTTGGCTTGAAGAAGCAGGTTTGAATCCTGCCTGCAACTTGTTTCAATGTCATGCCTTTATTTTACCCCAAAAATGTCCCTTCTCCGCCATCATAAAGGTGAAAAAAACGCTTCCTGATATTTAAAATCAATCGTTGAATAAATAGTAATAGGCTGATTTTGTGGCTGATATTTTAAAAAATTATAATTTTTTTTGTAAATATTGTGTTAAATAAGTGTTATTTTATTGTTGACAAATATATTGTCCAGGCTGATTTACTGGCTGATATTTTATTTATTTATTTATCTTTCAAGTAAATATTGTGTTTAATAAGTGTTCTTTTAATGTTGGCATAATGGTGTTCATCTAATTTGCTAAACTGTAATCATACGATTAAAATTAGCCTGTATCATATATAAAGTGGAGTCAAATTATCACTAAAATTGTTATGCTGATAATATAATTTGTAATTAACAACAAATGTTTACATTTTTAATTACATTTTGTAATAAAAATAAGTTGTATTAAATAGCAGCATTTTCACTAGAGACATTTTTATATGAAAAACCTCTCAGATTACGTATGTAACCCTGGTTTCCAGAGAGGGAACGAGATGCTGCGTCGAGACGCGGTGGGAACGCCCTGCGAACGCCCTGCGTGATTGCGTCGTGAAGCACGTGTATAATCAGTCCAATGGAAAGACGAGACGTCATAGGCGGGTGACGTCATCGACCAGGAAGCTATAAAGCACCCCTGAAAACAGACCGCGTCAGCTTCTGAAAAGCTGAAGCAAGTCGATCACAGGCATCCAGGGAGTATGGCAAGGCGACGCAGTATCTCGTTCCCTCTCAGGGAACCAGGGTTACATACGTAACCTGAGAC
The DNA here is from genome assembly GCA_031834385.1 of Semotilus atromaculatus. NCBI lineage: Eukaryota > Metazoa > Chordata > Actinopteri > Cypriniformes > Leuciscidae > Semotilus > Semotilus atromaculatus. The sequence continues at coordinate 9,702,721 of JAULUF010000015.1, forward strand.
TTTCCCTTTCAAGGGAACTTGAGCTGCGTAGAGACGCGGTGGGAACCCTATACCCACAACGCCATATGACAAATGCCTGTTCTGTATGAAGACCATGCGCACACTAGGAAACAAGCACCCTAGCCCCAGGAGTGGAACTAAGGTCAAGGTCATAAAACCTGACGAACGTAAGCGGCGAAGACCAGCCTGCCGCATCACAAATGAAGGGAAACTCCTGAGATTAATGCCATAGAGGGAGCCATACTGCCATATGAGCCTGGACAGTCAAAGGTGAAGGCTGTCCGGTCGCTTCATAAGCAAGTGAGACCCTGTCAGCTATCCTACAACCTCATCATCTGTTTTAGATGCAGTGCAACCTATCTTAGGTGACCTGAAGAAGACAAATAATTGCTCTGATATACGCAACAGAGTAGCTCTGTGGACATAAGCATTCAAAGCCCGGACAGGGCATAACAGATTAAGTTTTCCCTGATCTGGAGTATTAAAGGTGGAGGACAGAAGAACCCACAAAATAATAGGGACCTAGCAATACAACCTGACCTGGGGTGAAGAAATACTACCACTATACCAGGTGCAAATCCAAGTACGTGCAGGCCTCAGCCTCATGTACCACGGAGAAGATGAAATGAAGGATGTCTCCTGAGAGATAACCCAGCAAAGAAACATTCATTACAGAAATCAAGTACTGTACCAACAGGGCAGAAAACAAGATTCAGAAGGCAATCTCTGCACCAGGCAGAGAACAGTTTTCATTTCAATGCATATTTAGTCTTCTCGTGGAGGGAGCTCTAGACTGGAGCAGGGTCTCTATGACCTCGGTCGAGAGACCTGAATCTATGAGCTGGGCCCCCTCAGAGGCCGAGCCCACGGTATCCATAACTCCAGATGAGGGTGAAATATTGTATCCCCTGATTGGGACGGCAAGTCCCTCCTGATCGGAATCTCCAAGGGAGCCGTCTAGAAGGGACACTAGGCCTGAGAGAAACACTCGGGCCGGCCAGAATGGGGCTACTAATAATAGACGAGCCCCTACCCGGCGAACCCTCTCCAGAACTCCCGAGAGCAAAGATATAGGGAAATGCGTACAGGTGTAGCCTCAACCACACCTAATACATCGCATTCAGTCCAAGCGGAGCTGGATGCGTCAGGGAGAACCACATAGGACAATGCGTTGTACAAAGCGATGCGAAAGGTAGACTTGAGTTTTGACCGAAGTTCTCCCAAAGAAGCTCCACCACCTCGGGGTGAGGTCTCCATTCCCCGGGCCTCAGCCGCTGCCTCAACAGGATATCTGCTCTGATATACGAGACCATCAGTGTGTTGCACATGGCACATGGTTACCTTCTCAGGTCTGACAGGAAGTATTATTACTTCTAGCCAATTGTGCCAAAAGGAAGATGGTCCTGCCAAAGACCCTTTGCCGAGCGACCACTCATGATCACTCCCCACTTGAGAGGGAAGCATCCGTCTATAGCATTATGCGTCGACAAGAAGCCCCCAACACTGGGCCTGGGCGAGGAACCAAGGTTCTTCCACATGACCGAGGCACGTAGGCATAGCCGCGTGATCTTGATCATGCGAAAATGGGAAAATTTGGATTTCCCCTCAGAGAAAACCCCTTGGTCCTGAGCCACCACTGCAGGGGTCTCATGTACAGAAGGCCAAAAGTAATTACGTTGGATGCAGCTGCCATGAGACCCAACAGTCCTAGGCTGAGTGGAAGAACCCGATACTGGCATGCTTCTCCCCCGAAAACAAACCTCAGGAACCTCCTGTGATGAGGATGGATAGATACAGGGATGCAAACACATGTATGGTCAAAAAAGAGAGAGGTAATCGAAGCTCTCGCCCCGCAGCAAATATCTTACATTGCCACCAACCCCTGCCATCCCCGGCCCACCCCTAGGCACATAGTAAAATTAAATTCAAATAAAGTTTTGACAAAAAAGGTTTTATAAAAAGATAAATCTCACATTTTTCAGCCTTTAAATAATTTTTCACACAAAAGGTTTTATAAAAAGATAAACCTCACATATTTCAGCCTTTAAATAATTTTTATAAAAAGAATGAGTCAAAAAAGAGAATTACTTGACATTTACATTAATGCACATTAGCTTATCTTTTATTATTAATAGTAAAATTCGGTCTGATTTTCCCGTGGCGTCTGTCGTTGCTATGCAACCATGCACTGCGCTCTCCACAACAACAAAGTTTTAGTAGCTAATAGATTTCCACCACGAGAAACGCTTGCTGTAGCTCTGCTACCAGATTTATTTACGGAGAAGAGAAAAACACCCGTAGTGTTTGGGTGCACCCCCATCCTTCATGTTGACTGAGCTTTCAATGTTGTTACTGAAAGGGTGAAGCTGATTGGTTGGTTCTTGTAACGTGAACTGCGGTGCGCTTGTGGCATTTTAAAAAAGTTGAGGTGTTTTCATCTCGCTGCGCCTGAGAAAAAATTAGCGCGTTGCTTCAATTATGAGCGCGCTTTCCGCGCGCCTAGATTTGAAAGAACAACTTGAGAGGGCAAAAGACACGATATGTGTGAACGGCCCCTTGCCGAGCTACCTCCAATCTGAGGCACCGCACTGGACAAAAGCGAAGCGAACTGCGCGAGCGAGCGATAGCGCGCGAGAGAGACCGAGGGTGTGTAGCAATTACTAATGCTCGGACACACACACATTCGGTCTCTCTCTCGCACTATCGCTTGCTCGCGCAGTTTGCTTAGCCATTGTCCAGTCCACCGCCTCATACCAACCAGGCAGTGTTCTGATTTGCTTATTTATTATTTACTTGATTAGTGTTGGTGAAATTATAATCAGATTGAGATTCTGAAACCTGCTGATGAATTTACACAGGTCTAGAATAGGACGCAACCCCTCATCCTCTTTCGGAACAATGAAGTAACGGCTGTAAAACCCTGACTGTCTGCTGGACAGGAGGAACCACTTCTATAGCTCCTATAAAAATTCTACTAGGGGAACCAGTCTCTCGAGACTGGCCACTGGATTTGGTTGGCACTGTCATACCATGATACTTAATACCCATAACATTACTATAGTTAGAGGTTTGGAGATTAAACACAAAATAGAAACCGTTTTATTCCACGATCTCGACACCTGACAAATGTCAGTCCCCGACGAGGAGACAGAGTTTTCCTGTTTTTTTAGATATATTTCATCTAATAAACTCTTTTTATTTTCACTCTCATAATGTTCAGCTGGCCAGTAAATATTTAACTAGCAACAGCACTAGATAAAACCTCCTTTTAAAAGCTCCTCTTTATTCAACAGAGTTATGAGCTGACTTATTTATTTATTTATTGAAAACTCATAAACATCTGCCTTTTTCTTTTTCTTTTTAATTGTTTTGCTCTCTTTTTCTTAACAAAACACTAACGATACCAATTCCTCTGAACTAGAAAATTGCACACTGGATCTGGCAGGTGAAAGCTGAGATAGGGCGGGGCCCGTCCCAACCCCCGCTGTCAGATCCGTTTGCGAACCCCACGATGTGAGTCGCCGCACCTCGGGGAACGCGAACTGAACCGTCCTCCTCGAAGAACGCCCGGCGGGAGCGGAGCGTCCTCACGGACAGCTTCTCAATGCTCACAGTCAGCCCCCTCGAGAACTGACTGTTGGCATGCTCCACTCCCAAACAAGCAACACAAAGCTGATGTGTGTGTCCCCACCTGTGATATAATGTGGGAAGGGAAGAACACAACGCTTGCTTGCTCTCTTTTGCCATAATATAAATATATTGCAACTTGACAGACAACAATAAATATGACAAGGACAGAATACAAAGATCGCTTGCTGAAGGCACAGAAGCTGTCGCGGTCTGTTTTCAGGGGTGCTTTATAGCTTCCTGGTCGATGACGTCACCCGCCTATGACGTCTCGTGTTTCCATTGGACTGATTATACACATGCTTCACGACGCAATCACGCAGGGCGTTCCCACCGCGTCTCCACGCAGCTCGAGTTCCCTTGAAAGGGAACAAATGTCGGTACACTCTGTAAAGCAAAAACTGAAAGGGAAAGGAGCTTTAAAAAGGAGCTACAATAAAAAACAGGATGACAGCTGGACAACATAAGCCAAAACTAGAATTCATTTTGCAGTCTGCGTCTAGTTTATTTTATGTCTACGGTTATGCAACAGACCCTTTGGATAACCAAAATCTGACGGCAAAAGTTCGAACTTAATAGCACACATCGGCCCCAAACAATACCACAGACTTACATAACATGTAACAGCATCATTTCAACATGATCGCTTGATTAAGGGTTTGGATGTGTATAAACAACTGGATCCGTCCCCTCCCTTAAGCGAGTTTCTGTCCAACACCTCCTTATGACAATGAGAAAAAAAACAAGCTGGCAAGATTCACTGTACATACTGTACTAATAATGTGGCAAAGTGCCCAGATTGGATCTCTGCCAGGCTTGAAATGTAACTGTTGAGACACATATGAGACTGGAAAGGGAAGTGGGAAGACGGGGATAACCAAACACTGCGTCACTAATAGAAGTGCAATGTTCCATCTGTTAGAGCAGGTTAAGTGTGCGGTACATGGTGGACAAACACAGGGCAACAGGGGGCTGACACTTGTTGCACAACACCGATCACGTATCACTTGTGCAATGACACTGTAACCTATGTTTTCATCCTTATCGGGACTTCATTTGCGTGTGATCACGAGGTGGGGGTGGGTGAGGTTACCTGAATGAGACAGCATGTGCATCCTCAGTCGTAAACTATCCAGGAACTGCTTTCCACAGAACTCACAGCCAAAAGTCTTCACTCCACCGTGCAGCTTCCTGTGGATTCAAGACATATTGAGAGGTCAAACAGGTGTAGCTACACAGTAACTACACACTTTAACCATTGACCAGCTCCAAGCCTATTCATTTCCAACCCCAATGTAATCCCAAATATAGCATTTTAATCAACAGTACATTTTTTGTTAACATATTACCATATGTCTTGGAGTATCGCAATAATTTCATATTGTGAGTTCAGTATTGTGATATGTATCGAATCATGACATGAGGGTATCGTTAGTATAACTGCTCATTTGGATTAGATAAATGTAATTCTTTCATCATATGATGTGTGCCTACATGAATGAGAGATATGCTGCAAGAGGAAATTTGAACATTCTCAAAAACACTGGAAGTAGAAGAAAGAAAAGTATTTAGTTAAATGAACTATCCCTTTAAAGTTAAAAATGCACTTTTATTACGCAGCTTCAAAAATCCACGCTTGATATTCTTAACACGCCTGCGTCTGTGGCTCATAGTTTATTTTGATGATACTCTCAACAGGGCGCTGTGAAAGGTTTAGGGCACATACTTCAAAGACTTCAGGCACTCCAAATATTCATCAAGCAGGTCTGAATCAATTAGACCTAATACAGAAAAAGCTATTAATGAACTGAATAGCATACGCCATCATCTAATGCTTAAAATAAAACTAGTCTTGGGTTCAAGAAACACAACTAGCTTGTCTACAAATGAACATCCGTACCAGAACTAGCTTCAGCAGAGCTATGAAATATTTACAGTCCAGACGCTGTGACCTGGTGGCTTGAGAGAAAACATTTATGGCTTTGTTTTATCAAAAATTAAACACGCCTCAGAGAAAGGGTACACAGAGAACCTGAGCAAATATATACACTCCATTTCAATGAAGTAGCCAGGCCGGGAGTGAACCATAAGGCCAAAAAACATGCGTCAAACCCAAGTTAAACATTCAGATTGTCCATTTAATCTGTCCTCTCGCTCTGAATATTTGTTTTAATTGAAACGTATTAAATGCTTCTGAAATACCCCAGCAGTTCTGTATGTTTAACTGAGTCACGCTGTACATATCAACGACTCTTCCCCCGCCCACTCCTGTTCCCTTCTCTCGCCCGAGTCCTTTCATGTGAATTCCAGCCACACACACACACACAGACAGACGCACCGTCGGCGCGTGCGCTGCATCAACGAGCAGTCGAGCGAGCCCGCCGCAGACGTAACCTTTATTCCTGCTATAGAGCCCTTAATTATCACCGCTCCGCAACCGGGGCGCTGCCAGACATGCACGGGCTCATTATTAACAGGGGCATATTATTTCACCTTGAAAAAAGCTATTAAAGCCAACTCTCGCTACCACCAGGAACGGCCGTGCTAAAATATTAATTCCAGGACATTCTGTTGAAGATCATTCAGAGTAATGGAAGCGAATTAGCTTTCTATTCGGATTCAAAGACTAGAGTCAACACCCTCAGGTACGGTCATTTTATTTGACCAAGGATGTTTGCTCAGGTCATGTGCCCTTCGGTTGAGGGCGCAGAAAGAATGCGTGTTAGACGCATTTCACAATCTGTAGCATCTGCTGCGTCGTCCCCCTTTGCAGCCACAACACAGGGTCTGAAATAGACCGCCTGACAGAGCCCAGCATCCCATAAACAATATCCACTCAACCGCAGTGGACACGCTGAGCACCGCTGTCGGCAGCCAGCAGACGTTATCTACACATTTGTGTGTTTGCTGGAAAAATACTAGTTATCTTACTAAATGTTGCCTTTTGGCTTGAAAATGACATATTATTGAACAACCAAAGGTTTTTAACAGTCCCACATCAATGCAGACGTACAGTTGTAGATGTCTATTGTAGATGACTAGCTGTTTATTGAGGTTGACTAGTTAGTTCATCTAGGTTTTTCTCTTTGTTTAGCATTATATACAGTAGCTGATATGCTGTTTTTAAGGAGATGTATTAAGGAACACACCTTCTCTAATGGGGTTTAGCATGCTAGTAGTATGCTTTGCTTTAGTGTGCCAACGGTAATAGTAACTGTTACAGTATCTCTCTCTTTATCCAGTTTATAACATTGCTGCCATAGCCATCAAAACACCGTTAAAAACACAGTGAGAGTCACGTGTGTGAGTTTGTGTATCGGATGAAACCGCGCTGTTCATTCACACAGAGACATGCAGAAATCCCTTATTAGAGACATGCACTGACTGGCTGTTGAGGCATTTATTTCTGCTGTGTTTCGGCTGTTAGATTAACCCATATCGAGTAAAAATATCCAGAGCTTATCATCGTTATCAACGCAAATATTCTCACGATAACGATCTCGATATGATATTTTTTATCAACCACCCCTATCTTAATGTTTTATTGAGCAGTTACTTTAACATATGCTGTGAGAAAATCCTTTGAACCCCGTCAAAACCCTTACTAAATAGTTAAAAACAGTTTACTGTACAGTATGTGAATGCTTCTCATAATACGCAATTGAACATTTTCATCTAATCAAAGTTAATTGCGAGTTGCAATAATTATTAATCGTACCGCCACACCTGCCCAACAATTTCATTGCTCAGCAAAAGAGCACCTTTCAAAAACCCCTATAAATCTCATTTGCTCTGTCCCCTTGAAAGACACGAAAGATTGAACTACACCGATCTGAGATGTGGAGAAATACTTGGTAAATGGAACAATAAGAGGAAAATCAATACTTCTCATCTTGATCCCAGTCATTGTCAAAGCAAATCCAAATAGACACATGACATGACAACTCACTGCATTATTCAAATAGAATAGTTTGTGCTCCGGTATCTGACACTGATATGAAGATGCAGACAGTAACAAAAGAGTATGAAATAATCGTGAAGTTAGATCAATGTTAAATCAACGTTAAACATGGAAATCGAACCGTTGAAAGAACAAAGTGTTAAAACTCAATCTTCTGGTCGATTTAAGTACACCTGCCCTGAACAAAACAGTTCAGACGAGGTTAGAGGAGAAAAACCAATCTGTAAAGATGATGGTCCATTTGTCTCTACAGGCCGCTGTTATACATTCCTATTAAAATGCAGGCATTAAAATGTCGACTTTCTCTAAGGAGACAAATTGTCGAGCTGTCTGTTTGAGACAGGGCAAGCGCTTGTGTTTCTGGAGTGGGCCACTGGAAGTGGCTTTGATTAATGGCAGGCCAGAGCAGAGCTGCTAGAGTACCTTTCCCACTGAGAGAGCAATTCAGGGGCTGATGTGTGCAATCGGATACTAGAGCACTGCCAAATTACCAATGAGGCGGCTTTAAAGGAAGTCTTCCCCAATGCAGTATGAGAAAACCCTATGAAGCATGAATGAGAAAACAGAAACACTTCACACAAACCCACAAACAAATGTCCATTTATCAAGATAGCTGGGGTGTTCTGGGTGAAATTTTTTTTTTCTATTCTAGAGGCAGATCACAAAACATTCTTAAGAAAAAAAAAAACTTAACAGCTATTTTCTACCTTTAAAATAAAGATGACAATATTTTACATTTTTAAAAATCTTGTTCTAAAGACAACACTAAGAATTGTAAATAAAATGAAATAATATATACAAAAACATAATATATAGACCTTGAGTAACATCGTAACCTCTTAAGAGTTTCTCAGGATTTGTACTTAGGGACTGTTCGTTATTTATTTAAGGGGCCACCGGAGGAGATTTGAGATCTGTAGTCAAAAAAGACTTGACCCTCCCTTCGCCAGCAATAATTTTTTTTATGACCCTCCAAAATGATTGTGAAAAAAGGCTTGACCCTCCCCGATAATTTATTGATTACTTCTGTACTGGTTTGCGCTTGGCAAAGATGTTCAGATAGCCATTCCACGATAAACGACTAAACTCCTGCTTTCTCATCTTGCTAAGGCTGTAACGATAGACCAAACCTACAATTCGGTTCGTATCACGATTTTTGATTAAAAATAAAATCATGTTTTCGGTGCTGATGCAGTGGTGACGCGTTCATGTAAAATGTAAGGGTGGCGCTGCCCCAGTATCTTAAAGCTGCCACAAAGAACCGGCAAAAGTAATGATTATGAATAATTTCAAGGGGACATTTTAATTGTTTTATATTAATAAACATAGACATGTCAAGCTTTCTATATATTTATCAGGTCTGTGAGGCAAGTAGCCTATGCTGAGTTTCGGTTCATTTATTAGACGAGAGTCCAGTTCACGCGCCGGCGCCTCCGTGTCATGATGATTTTCTACTATATTTACTTCTTATTTATTAAATCCAGGCAATTGGTTGATGAAACATTGATTAAAATTAAGATACAATTAATAAAAAACGAAATTCACTTTAAAGAAAGGCTTTGTGCTTTCTGTTTGAGGTCTCTGTAAAAGTTTTAAAGTCACTTTCAGAGCGGTCATGTCCGTAACGGAGAACTGTCACGTCAGTAAAAAAAATGTTTCCTCATAAATGCGAACACGAAAAAAATAAAAAGAATATTTTGTGTTATGTGTATTAACAGTCTCAAACCAGGACAATTCGATGATTGTTGTGGTTATGTCGTTATTTCAACATATGTGTGCATGCAACAATCAAGATGTGCATTTGTAAATCCAGCTATATTTGCTTCTTATTAATTAAATCCAGGTAATTGGTTGATGAAAAATTTATTAAAATTAAGATACAATTTATACAAAACGAAATTCACTTTAAAGAAAGGCTTTCTACAAAACAACACTTAATGAAGTGGTCAAAATCATGTCTGGACATTTCTCCTGACATATTGCGTAGGCTATACTTTTCATAATCAACATAGATGAAAAAAAAAAAACATTATAATAAATATGAAACTAAATGCGTTTATTATGGCTACAACACATATAGGCTACACGAGGCTACATATAGGACTCTATTTGTACAAATTGCTGCACATTAATTTAATTCAGAATGTTGCACACAAGTTGAAAGGCATTTGTTTGTGCATAGTAAAACATATCTGCAACATTTATCAAGTTCACTGATAATTGTGCATGCATTTATTAATCAATATGATACTAAAATCATAATAAAGTAGTAGGCTAAAAATGATCATGAGGTCGAGAGGTTCGCCTCCGCTCGCATCTTCCTAGCACACGACACGAGCCGCAACATGTGAGCACAACCGATTTCCACGCGATTTCTCCCAAATGAAAAAAATCATCTGCGAGCTCGTAAAATAGCAAAAAATCGCACCATGTAAGAAAGCCCGCCTTAAGAGAGTATGGATAGTATATAAACAGACGTTTCAGTATTAAATGCATTTTCTGAGAATTTATATTTCAAGTTTTGACTGGAAATGTCACGTCCATAACGCTGGAATTGCCCAATTTTAAAGAATTTATCCTCAACTAGTGTTTTTTGGTGTAGGTCTACGTATTTTATTATGTTAACTTCAAATAATACGAATAGTAATTTAAAAATATGGTAGCCCTATGTCCAACACATCACACTCCACTGTTATTGTGGCAATTTCAGTAGATTTGCTCATTAAACATTGTTGTGGAAACACAATAAGAATGGAAACTAAAATAGTATCATGCTACAGCGCACATCAGCTGCAGTTCTGGCGCCTCAGTCCCATTACTGTAAAACTCGACGTACATTCACATCACATGTTAATGCAGCGGTAGAGTAGCACTCACAGGACACTGCACTTATTCGCAATCCCAAAAGTTCATTATTTGCTCGTGCTTTGCCGGGTAAACATTTCATTGGCGTTCTGTTCTAATGCACTTTTTCTGAGCGCGTACTGAAGCGCCCGCGCACTGTCAGACAGTGCCAAACTCGATTTTTGTTGGGTCAGACCCATCTGATAGTGATGGGGGGCCGAGACCGAGAGAGCTGTAGCTACATGGAAAAAAATATGCACCAAACAAGCCACTTTGAAATTTTGCTGTTTTGATGAATACAAAAGTTGGGTGACCCTCCCCTATAGACTAAAAAAAAGTTGGATGACCCTCCCCTCAACAAAGAATAAAAAGACATGACCCTCCCCTATTTTCCTCCGGTGGCCCTTTCCATAAATACAGAACGGTCCCTTAGGAACTTATAATTTATTTTAAGAAATTAGCTTATTTAGCTTATTTCTCTACAGTTTTCATGAATCCGGCCGCTGGTCTCTCAAGGCTTGCGCCTCCTATTAATGTACTGTAAGACTATGTGATTTTGCTTTATCATCCACCAGTCGAAAATTGTTTGTTAATCACTTTTTGAGTAATAGCACAACTCTACTCGTGACTTGAGGCATCATTAATGTCTGCATAACAAACAGAGAGGGATAAGTTGCACACAGATGTTTAATACTTTACGTTGGAATTTGCTGTTTTTGTTAAGATACCAAACAAACCACAACAAAATAATTCAACATAATGTGGCACAGGCTGTATAAATAGTATTAAAACCATGTTTGGCAGCGGCTTCAGTGACATTCTTCCTTGCAAGGCTAGAGAGGGAAACTGAAAAGATTCTCAGCAAATTGGGAAGTGTTCAATTTACGCGTGCATTGGATGCTCAATGACCTTACAGCATTGTGCGAGCGAGGCCAGTGCCATTACGACAGCACGAGTACATCCTCACAGCTGACTGTGCTTCCCTCAGGGTTTACTGAAAGATTGCCTCTGGTAATTTCAGAGTTCTGTCTAGAAAGCTTCTAACGCTGTTATGAAGGTTGGAAAAGCTGCCAAATTTTGTCTGGGAACATGGTGTAACAACAGTGTGGTGATCTACTATCATTTTGTACTGAACATGTAGATACTTAGCGGAGCACCATGAATCACGGCCTCTCAAACAACATTATTATTCTATTAAAGTCAGTTTCCAGGTAAGGTTATTTGTTTCACTCAAGGTCAGTGTGACACTGCACAAATAAGTACTATGGCAGCAATAACCCGTCTTTTTTTTTGTTTTTTTTACACAACTGCTCAAATTTGACTCAGTGGCCTTGATAGTATGCTGAATCCCTGACCTTTAAACTTATCTGAGTATTTTTCTAGGTACTCAGTGAACTGGAGTATCTCTCATATGTTATTAGTTTAAATGGGTAATTCATAACAAAAAATTGAGCCTAATGACACTAATCTATCTATCCATCCCATATATCTATCTATCTATCTATCTATCTATCTATCTATATATATATATATATATATATATATATATATATATATATAGAAATAAGAAAATGGTTCAATTGCAGTGTTTACATCAAATGTGTGGTCATCAATCTCAAATTGTTGTAATGAATTACCCAATTTTAGATAGATAGATAGATAGATAGATAGATAGATAGATAGATAGATAGATAGATAGATAGATAGATAGATAGATAGATAGACAGACAGACAGACAGACAGACAGACAGACAGACAGACAGACAGATAGATAGATAGATAGATAGGATTTTAATCATTTTACTGGAAAACAAGACAAAAATACTGATTAACAAAATGTTTTTAACAGTGTAAGTATTCAAATATTGTGTAACTATTAAAATATTGAATGGCTTAAGTTTTACAGTAGTTACATTAAGTGAGCAGCAGTAATTTCTGACATCTTTGTAAGACTATGAATGATTCAAAGCCCATCTTTAGCCAGAATACTGTGTATTTTTGCATTTTTCTTCAAGCTTACATCCACTATAATAAGCATACAGGTATCCTCGTGTAAGACTAAAATCCAAGACTAAAGCGGCCACTATAAACACTTTCAAAGGAAAAGGGCTGGATGTAAACTTTGACTCTTTCTCTTAGTGAGCCAACAAGAGCTCTGGCACAAAGGCCACATTACGCTAACTGTGTGGAATTAGTGTGAAATGTAGGCTACTGGTCATCATCAGAGGATTCAACTAACCTTTTACTTTGATCAGGAGTTTGGGTTACAAGGGCACAGACAGCAAAACATGTGGCCGAGCCAACAAAATCAAAGTTGTTTATATTTTGGCATATTACGCTAGAGTTTAGGAACTGTGACTAAAGTCACTGTTTACAGCTGAATCTCAGAGTCGCCAATCAATAAGTCACCCAACCCCCAAGGCTACGGCCAGAGCTATGAAAACAGGCGCGCACACACTCAAACACACAAAAGAGGGTCTGAACACAAGAACAATGCGCGAAAGAGAAGAAAAAACACCCTCAGGGCACCAAAGGTCAGAAGTTTGACCCGACCCTAAAGAGTTGACCTGTATAGCCGTGATAAGGGCTGAAAGAGTCCTGTCTTTGCCTGATAGCAGGCTTTGGGGTGAAAAGATACTAGAAGGCTTAAAGTCTTGACCAACTGAATTCTAGAGGTATGCGGAGAAGACAGAAGTTTAAAGATCACTGGGTGGCCATAGTCTTGTGGGACAGGAAGGGCTTGAAGCGCTAATGAAGCTTGACCAGGGCAATGCTCTCTGAAAACATATCTTCTCCGGAGGTTGGGTTATCCATTAATGGGCTCAATGTGTTTTCTTTGGCCCCTTCTACATTGTGGATCCTTATAAATGTCATGCTAATCTTTCAGTGGATTCATGATCTATCACTAGAGCTATCTTTAATACAAATCTAAAATAGTTTGGGGAACACATGCACCATTAACTATGACTTTTGCCTCAATGAACTCCTAATTAACTCCTTATTATTTAGTTGTTAGTTTAACGAATTGGGTAGGATTAAGGGATGTAGAAAATTGTCATGCAGAATAAGGCATTAATATGTGATTTATAAGTACTAATAAACTAGTTATTAGTGAGAATTATTCCCCAAACTAAAGTGTTAGCAATATTTCATTTATTACAGGCATTAATAGGCAAAACTGAGTGAGGTTGATTCTTAAAACACTATTTCCCAGACAATTCTGCTTCTCAAGTGAATGGATATTTTAATAAAAATACATAATTATACCTAAAAAAAATACACCTATTGTAACCTAAAATGGGTTGTTAAATGTGTTATTAAAGTAAAAAAATCAAGGTTCAAATCAGATAAGAATAGCTTTTCACGTTGTATAGTCCATTTTTTTTTTCTTTATCTTGCTGTTATATAGACTTATATTATAAAGCTCAGATGCCAACATAGATCAAATAAAATGCAGCATATGACTACCTTTGATAATCTTAATCAGGTCAACCAAACTTCCTGCTAAGAAAGGACAGTGTCCTCTCAGGAGACTACTGGTATGTAAGTTAGGGCTGCAGTTGTAGTTAACAGAGGATAAAGGGAGAGGCTGAGTAAACAAAAGGTCATCTGAAGCAACAGTTGAGAAGACAATAGATGAGCTCTGAAGCCTGGTGTGTGAAAGACACTCATTATCTCTGTGCTTTAGTTTCTTTACTATTGAACAGTCGTACGTGTACATTACTGTTCATGAGTTTGGGATTGGAATTTTTTGAAAGAAGTCTCTTATGCTCACTGAGGCTTCATTTATTTAATAAAAAATACAGCAAAGCACAGTAATATTGTGAAATATTTTTACAATTTAAAATAACAGTTATGTATTTTTAATATATTTATTCCTGTGAAACCCAAGCTGCATTTACAGAGGTCATTACTCCAGTCTTCAGTGTCACATGATCCTTCAGAAATCATTCTAAAAGTGCTGCTTAATATTTTTATGGAAGTAATGATAGACTGGAATAATTCAGCTTTTCCATTACAGGAATAAATGACATTTTAACATCATAAAACAGAAAAAATATTTAAAATTATATTATTACTCCACGTATTACTGTTGTTACTATTTATCTTTGGCATAAGATAAATCTGTTGAAAACATTAAAAATATATATATTTGACAATATATATATATATATATATATATGTATATATATATATATCAGTGGCGTTCTGAAATAAGGAGGCAAAGTTTTTCAAACATTTAAGTAAAAATACAAATAGATTTTCATTGTTTTGATGTATTGTTTGTTTAACCAGAAATATGTTACAACATTAAGTGTAACAAGGACATGAATTAATTATTTTTTGTTTTCGACAGAATTCTCTTATGCTCCCCAAGGCTGCATTTAATAAATAAAAAAAATGCACTAACAGTAATATGAAATAATATATACATATAAAAAATGATATATTGTATGTTTACATTAACAATGTTATTAATTTTCTATTTATTAAAACCAAGTATAAATCTTATCAAGTTTTAAGTGTTTTTAAGTGTTTTAAGTGATTTTAAGTGTTTTAATTTCCTCTTGGGTATTAATAAAGGAAGTCTAAGTCTATTAATTTTTTACATATATTTTATTTGTGAACTGATGTTCAGGTTCAGCTGTTATTTTTTATAAGTCAACTTATTTTCGGACCATCAGTCATCACGCTCGGTAAACACTGGTCACAGACGTTTTATTATCACCAAGCTGATTGCTCACAGAAACCACCAGTCATCATGTTTTCAGGCCATTTCAAAGTTAATTTGGATGTGACATAGCTGTGATATCTAAGTGGGAGAGTTGTTTACTTATTTTTTTTAAATAGTCTTCCCAATAACGGCATCATTTTGTTCATTTAGATTGATTTGTGAACGTGGAATGCATGAAAACAAGAGGCGGAATTGATCGTACCATCCAATAATATCAAATCATATGGATATTGGCTCCTCTCACCTCTTCTGTTACCCCCCAGCAAACCCAATAGTATGCACTGCCTCCTTGCCTCCTATATATATATAATTTTATATATATATATATATATATATATATATATATATATACAGACACAGGAAGTAGCTCTATTTCATCTGTCTTTCTTGACCTCTCTGTCTCTCAATCTCTCTCTGTTTGCTCTATAACAAAAGATCTAATTAGAGCTGTGAGCGCCGAGGCCAATGCGAGTGCTCAAGGATCTCCCACTTCCAGGGATTCCTAAGCAGCCGAGCTGATCTGTGTCCCTAGAGCCCCTGCACACATCACTCGTCTCCCTGCCGCCCACGGTAGATTGTGAGTACACGTCAGCGGCAGATCAAATCCACTCAGTGGAAAGCAGCACATTCCTCGGCTCGACCACGGGGCAGAAATGACATGCATGACAGGAGCGAGACCAAGCACAGCGGCTTGCATAGGTCTCAATCCAGAGGAGAGTGTGTTTGTTGCACGACTGTTGTGATGTCCACCGCTATCGCATTTATGTCAAATGGTTGGCTGTGTTTAGACTCGTTCCAGAGGCCCGGGAAGGCTTTGGTGGGTGCATCTGGGTTAAGATTCACGACTTTAAGGGCCTCTTGCAATTGGGGCAAAAGTTTAACTGTTATTGGTATTGGGTCGCCTCACCGTGACCACAATGACCCTGTGGGGCCCCGGGGCTTTCATAACGTCCTGTGTGCAAGTCAGATGTCGGCGGATCTTAACATCTGTCACTGTTCACAAACCAGAAAGACCGCAAGTTGAGTTTATGCACAAATATTAGCGACTGACTAACCTACTGACCTACTGTCTGTCTGGATGTGTTTACTGTACTGTCATCTTAACCTTGTTACTAACTTTGATTTGGCCAACATTTAAATATGTATATATTATTAAAACATAACTTTTTTTCAAATATATTAAGAAATAATATAATACAAAATTGTACGGTAACACTTTAGTTTAGGGTCCAATTCTCACCATTATCTAGTTGCTTATTAGCATGCATATTACTAGGTTATTCTACTTATAAAGCACATATTAATGCCTTATTCTGCATGACAATATTCTACACCCCTAATCCTACCCAATTCATAAACTTAGCAACTACCTTACTAACTATTAGTAGCAACTAAGAGTTTATTGAGGCAAAATTCATAGTTAATAGTTAAAATTGTGACCAATTATGTTAAACTACTAGATTTTCTAGATTTCTTTTTAACAAAACACAGTAGAAAGGGTGTTTTCAAGTCATTGTATCTACTAGTTGATCTTTGTATGTATTTCTAAATGCATTAGACCGGACAAAGAAGGAGCACCATGTGCTTTAGCGCCACACTGGAATGGGGAAAATCTGATAGGACGTGTTCGTCAGGTCTCAGACAGGAAACCCGGGTCGGTGTCACTGGGTTCAGCTCAGCATTTGTGGGAATGAATGAAAGAGTATCAGGTGCACTGCAATACACACAACGTGTGGCCACTTTATCTGTGTCTGACAGAAGGCTAAAGTCACTATCAGACCATCTTCACCACAGAGACTAAGGAGAGCGGTGCAGGGTTATCTTCCACTCTGATAAATACAGATAAAGCACAACCTACTGTTTGAGAGTCCAAGTTTAAACTGCACGGCCATCAGTCAAGCCCAAACCAATAAAACTGCAATAAGGACAGCTTTGCTTGACGAGTAATGGGTTTCATATGTCAACTACAGCAATAAATATTTTATTTTGACATATGGCTAACACCATTTGGAAGTGAAAGCGTGAGGACATTTTGCGCAAAAACAAAAACGGACCGATTTTATGAATATGTAGCCTATTGGTTGTTTTAGCTTAGAAAAATAGAGCTTCTAATCCATCTGTTCATCTGAGCAAAGCTGGTCCTGGCTGATCATTTTGACAGAGTCAAGCCACAGGTTATGGAGGGAAGGTCAGGGTCAAGCTGTACTAAGCAGAACTTCTTTTCTGCACAGGAAGACCTCGCTCTTTCTTTTGTGAAAAGACAAGGTCTTCCTGTGCAGATCTGGCAGACATTTCTATCCTGCGCAGCACTGCTTTCAACAAGCCTGAGGAAGTACATTAAAGGGACAGTTCACCCCAAAATGAAAATTCTGTTGTCATTTACTCACCCTCATGTTATTTTACAGTAGACTTGTATGACTTACTTTCTTCTGAAGACCAAAAGCACAACATTTTGTTCAATAAGTCTTTTCCACACTATATACATGTAGACATGTGCTAAATGGAAGTCTTCCAATATTGTGCTCACGTCTTTTGCTACGTTACGTGAAAATAAGAGAGACTTTGCATTTTTTCGCATTCCACTTTTTCAACATAAAAACGCCTTCACTAGACGGATGACTTTCTTCCGTGTGTTCGCATCTCGCAGTGATCAAGTTAAGTTCAATTTGAAAAAACATGTCTTCAGGACCTTGTGCGTTTCTGTTTTTTGCCGACAAAAATATATTTGTCATTATTTTTGGTCACCATTCACTTTGATTGTATGGAAAAGAGCAGTGTGAACATTCTGCTAAATTTCTCTTTTTGGCTTCCACAGAACGAAGAAACTCATAGGGTACCACTCCTTATATAAATATAAATAACATGACAAGCCAACAGGAAAGCCTCAAATAACTTCACTCACCTGTGTTGTTCAGCAGCTTCATTATCAGGCAGTTCCATATCACACACCTCGCATCGTTCTTTCTGGGTTTGGACCTCGTGCTTCACACTGGCTGTGAAATTGCTTAAGAACTCCCTCTGAATCAAGCTCTGGTGTAAAAGCCCCCCATATGCACTGAAATCCATCGACATGGCCAGGGAGGATGGCACATGTAGCGACGAGGCCATGGATACAGGCAAGGGCAGCATGCTTTCGCTCTTATGGTTGGACGGGATAGAGCACAGCGAAGCGAAATGCCTATCAGCCAGACTGGCCATATTGACCAGAGCTGTTTGGCTGTTGTCTCCTTGGGAATCAGCAGAACTATCGGCGGAGTGGAGCTCGCGGGCGCTGGTGATGACGCTGCCTCTGGTCGGGGTTCCAGGAGTGTCCCGGTGCTGCCTGGAGTCTCCGCCGCCCTCCCCATTCCTGGGGAAGCCGCCTTCGTGTTGGTAGTCCTCGTCTACCTGCATCATCTCAGTTTTGATCTTATCTAGCAATGGAGATGCCTTCCCAAGGTTATGGGAGAAACGCTGGGCCATGTTGCCTTGGAGGACGGACTGACCCATGCTCATCAGGCCCTCTACCGCTGCTTTAGTCGGACTGACGGTTGAAAGACCCAGCTGGGCGGACTCTGAAGATCTCGTATCGACCATGCTAACCAGGGCCAGGCGATGGCGGGCGGCAGCACCATAGCCGGCGTCCTGTATGGAATGCTTTTTAGAGATAAATGTGCTCTTAAGGTACTTGATCCTACGGTCATCGACATCTTCTGCACCGTTCTCATTCATGTTCACATCTGTGTCGTTCTCTTCGGATGCCTGGATGGTTTCCAAGATCCTCAGGCATTGCTCCTCCAAGTATTCTATCTCTAGAATCTCTGCGGCGTACAGCAGGTCGTCCAGGTCTTCCAGCCTGGCTTGGAGCGTGGCAGTGTAGGCATACTCCAGAATCTGCTGGAAGGTCTTTGGTGAGAGGAAGTCCAGAGTGTAATGTTGGCTGTTGCGGTGGAACAGGATCTCAAACATCTTACTAGCACATGCAAGCACGGTTCTGTGGGCATGGAACTCCTGGCTGTCGACCATGATGACCACATCACACAATGTCCCAGAGAGGCGCATCTGGTTGGCCTTCTGCAGGAGCGATGCGGGGTGGCCGGGGTTCTGGAGGTGGATCGCACCCATTTTAGTCAAATCCATTACATCGACATTTACCGAACCATCTCACAGATTTGCTTCTCTCCTTGAGTGCTCCTGTAAACGTCAATCAGTCATGTAACAAAAACAAGAATGAGCACAAAATACACTATGTGATATGTGCAATGCTCAGTTCATTCATCTCAGTTACACAGGTCATGTTAATCATCACTCAAACAGGTTAACTCAGTGTTTTGAGAAAAAGACAAAGGGGCGTTGTTGTTGTTGAACCTCCTAACAGAGGCACAAGCCAATCATCACAAAATGTACTTAATGTTATGCAATCGCAGTGATAGTAGTGGAAAGCTGCCAGGTGAAACTAAACTGACGGCATTCGACACATGCCTGAGAGGAACTTGCAATTGTAATATTGTTCTTTTGGCAAGAGGCATAATTTGTTTTAACTGTGCCTTTAATTTTGTAGTAACACTGAGTGACATTCCTGCGGTAGAAAAAAATGAAAACTCACCGCAGGAGTGACATTTTAATCGCACATCTATTGTGACTCTGCTCTATAAAAACTGATAAGGCTAATTGTCTTAAGTATATTACTTAAAGGTTAATCTTATACTAATGCCGATTTTTTTATGATAAAGTGTTCAATAACCAATTCAGATCTTTTTTCTGACACAACGATAACTAATAATGATGGTGAGAATTTTTTTGTAAGTTTCACATAAGCATGAATGACTTATGTACAAAGCCAAATCATTTATAAAGAAAAAGACTAAAAAGTATTAATAAAATTATTTGGTTATGTTTAGAAGCATTTTGTTTATATGTGGAACCTAGACCTGGGACGTAACAATTTTACCTGAGATTGCTGAGAAAATCTATTACAAATAAACCAATACACAGTTTTATACATATTCAGTTTTCTACTTCATCTTTTTTGATCTCACCAAATGGTGCCATTAAATGTTAGTCCTGATATTAAGGAAGTGGTAATAACTGATTAAGGAGAAAAGTGTGTCAATCAAAAGATTATCTGTAATATCTGTCATATTCTAATGCATTCTCATTATTGTATTATTTCAGTATATCAACAAGTAGTTAGAAATTTTTTAATATATAAAACGTAAAAAGTCAAATTCATGAAGTAGCCTATTGCATTCCGCTTTTATATCAAACCTCAAGATTAGATTTTTATTATATTTTTTTCGTGCGCGAGTGAATTGCATTCGAGACATTATGGGCATCTGATCTGATATGGTATTAAAAAGCTGTCGTTGGTAATAAACACTTTATTTAAGAACAACGACATGAAGGGGGAAAAGGTACGGATGCACCTTGTCCTTCATGACAACCTCGAATAGGTTGAACACTCATAATAACCACACAAATAGCCTACCGAAACCGTGAGTTACATTTTATTGAACTCACACATTTATCTATCTATCTTTGAATATATTACATTTACGATCATATTAGGCTTGCAAATTGTGCCAATGAGCAACAGATCTGAGGCAGCGAAGACAGTCGTGTTTCCTCGGTGCAACAGTCTGCTTATATTCCACATTGCATGCACCTGATAGACAAGTTGTTTTAAGCAACATTTACAACTGTTTGTTAATAAATGTAATCATTTTATAACACGTGTTCTGAAAGCATAAATAAGCATGCAGGAGACAAGAGCAGTTAGGCGCGTGCTGTATCTTCAAAAGACAAGAAACAAGTTGCATCCTCAACGCAAAATTAACTGATTCTCGCAGCACTTTAACCAACTAATAAGCATTTATATTGTCGGATTCAGTATCTGGAAGAACGGGTTCTTAACAGGAGGCTTAACCGGTGAAGTTATTGTCACTTACCTGCAATTGGCGCGTAAATTGAACACTTGTTATTAAGGCATCAACATACTGAGGTTCACAGGAGCCGCTTCACGCGCACTACACTCGCCGTTCGGATTCCAATCATCATCATCACCGTGACGTCAAAGCAATGGCTCGCCGTTTTTCACTGAGGCGCGCCAAGACGCCGCGCGCAGGAACCCTATGATTATTAGGGCTTTTAGGATGGTGCTGGTGAACAAAACATCACTGTAGTGCTCCGTGCACTGGAATTAACTCAAAACTTCAAGTCATTTACATATGACTGATGTGAAAGTATTGGAACCAACTTACAGCGAAATACAGCCTGGCATGCAGTCCACTCACACTTCTCTCGGAGGATGTTTAACTTTAAAGAGCATGACTGCATTAAAAGAGCTTAGCTTGACCATGAATAAAGATTTAAAAAAAAAGAATGCATGAGAAGAATAAGACCACAAACGAAAGCACCGTGTTAGTGCAGTGAATGCAAAGACCTCATCTTGCCTCATTTCCCAGTCTTATCTGAAGACACGCTGCTTCATTCCCTAAACGTGCAATAACAGTGAATAATAACCTAGAGAACATAGAGCCTCAGTATTATCCTGTGTACTTAAAGCGGAAATTCACTCCAAACCTGTATGATTTTATTTATGCTGTTAAAAGAAGATATTTTAAAGAATGTTTGTAACCAGACAGTTGACGGCACCCATTGACTTCCATAGTATTTTTTCCCTACTATGGAAGTCAATGGCTAGTCCTTCTGGTTACATACATTCTTTAAAATATCTTCTTTTTAGTTCAACAGAAGTAACAAGCTCATACAGGTCTGGAACTACTTGAGGGTAAGTAATGACAAAATGGAAATAAAAAAAAAATTGCGTGAACTATCCCTTTAAAATGACAACCCCTTATGATTACAGTATGTTGTTGTCTTTAGTTTTTGCAAAAACAAGAAACCACAAAAAAGTATGATCTTCGTATCCAGCCAGCTACATACAGGTTTGCATTATTATCATTTTACTTTAAGCATCACAAAGAGCAATAAACAAACTTACTTTTAAATCAGAAATTGAAAAAAAAAAATTTATTCGACATAAATTGAACTGCATAAAAAAAAAAAACTATGAGATTATGACAAAAATAGATTCATTGTTCCACGTACGCCTTTAGTATGTTTATGTGGAAGCACGTGCGAATGCGTAGTGACCTCGTCTACTAATATCTGAGGCTGATTAAATAGTGTCACCTGCTGGGCGAGATAAATAATTGATACGCTCTTAAAAATAAAGGTTCTTTTATAAATGGTTCCATGAAGAACCTTTAGATTGCAAAGAAGGTTCGTTTTGGTGGAAAAGTGCTTGAAAAAAAGAAGAAAAATTGTTCTTTAATATATTTTTTTAAATATATTTTTTAAGATTGTTTTGACTCAAAGGTTCTATGACCACTTTTGGAACCTTTTTTTTCTTTTTCTTTTAAGTGTATGTAGATATTTTCTCAGTGTCAAGAGGGTCTCAGTGAGGGAATAATCCAAACAATAATAATAACAAAATATTAGTAGTGAAAAATAAATAACCCATTTATTCCACTACTATCATCAAAATGGGATCTCTTCCAAACAGTGAAGTAAGTCTTCAGAACCTTTCTGCCCCTTTAATTTTATTTTTGATGAGTGCTGGCCAATAGTTACTGCCATTATATTGTAGTAACAATAACCATAGTGACTATAGTAGCCTATTTTTGATGGTATCCATCAATATATATATATATATATACACTGTAAAAAATATTTGAGCAATTTAGTTATTTCAACTTATTTTTTTTTTGTAGAGATAACTAGATTGTCCAGACAACAAGAAATTTAAAGTTTTTCTTGTCCTCAACTTTTCGAAATAAGTTAGTTAAACTAAAAAAAAAACATGCAAAAAGATAACACAAAATAATGAGTTAAGTTTTTTACAGTGTATATATATGTGTGTGTGTGTGTGTGTTTCTAATGCTTAAATAGAAAAACGAGTGTTGAACACATTTTAAAACGTTCATAAATCCCCTAAATCAAAACACATCATCTAACCATCTGGTAGCCTATTTCACAAACACAACAAACTACGAAGATAATCTTTAATGTTTTAATGAGTTTAATCAAAATGTGTTAGAACAACACAATTTACAACATGTTCTTTGCTTATCATTGTAAAGCTCACCCATACTTCTATGTCATGGGTCAAATCCCCATAGGCTATACATGGAACGATTTACATTTTTGGGGCAAACTGGCAGTGAACAACTTGTGTACAGTGGGCAAACAAAATTATCTTCCATTCTCCCCAAAACATTATAGAAAGCATAGAAATCATGAAAGCACTCAGAACAGACACCATTTCTCTACCAGACTGCCACGAACTGGCTCAAATGAGGTCGCACAATTCAGACCAGAGATGGGCAAGCAGGCGGGCATGCAATGAGTGATGGCATAAGAACTCTTGTCAGAGTCACGTGTCCTATCAGTCCTGTTAACATACGTCATGTTATAAAAGGACAATCAGTGGTTACTGCAAAGCTATGCAAACTTTCTTGAAAACAAAACAAAAAACATCTCAATAACACAATCACAGTGCACGCTTGCAGGTGACCGTGAGAAACATTTCTTCAGAGGTACACGGTATAAAAATGAGCAGATATTTAGTTTAAGTCGATGCTTTTTTTAGAAGCATGTTTGAAGAATGATTAAATGTATAAATCCCAAATATTAGAAACACGCGATAACTGTAAAAACGGATCTAATAAAGACTCCAGTAGAGAATCAAATGGATAATTTAAAAATCTTTATCAGACTTTCGGTAATATAACAGTATTTTAAAATATCTTATGATATTTTTGCTCTTACATAACTGCCATTATGAGTAATCATCATCCAAGATGCATCCAAAATAGTGTCAATAAAATATAATGGTAATAAAATACAAAACTAACGAATCAAACCTAGCCCTCAAACACTCAGGATAAAAAAATAAGAGAAATCATTTACATTTTAACAATGTACTATGCAAATAAAATGTTCATGTATACTGAATAGATAATTCTCCTGAATAACTTGATGCCCTGTTGTAATAATCATCCTTTTGACGGAAACATGAATGAAGAAACACAAGAACCTCTATAAGAACATCTTTGAATATGAATTTGATATCCGTTTAACTCCTCAAACAGAAATGTCTGAAAGTGTAGCCTACTCAAATCCACGAAAATGAAAGGAAATGCACACATGACTTCTGTTTGTAGAATATACACCGTTTTGTTCAGAAATTCATTAAGGGCACTGTTAAACAAACACGTTCCTGGTCACCACGACGCTTCTACTCCTCCATTCTTCTTTTCATGCTTTACTTTCAGTGTTGTTTGTTTGCGAGAGGGCGTTGGGTTCCGCTCCCGTGCCGGGCGCAACTTTCTTCAGCTCTGTGTTTTCGGTCGTCCTCCACTCATCATCCACAATTTTCCTGGGATTAAGACATTAAAGGGACAGTTCAGAAAGAAAAGAAAAAAAATCACATTTTGTCATCATTTACTCACCCTCATGTCATTCCAAACCTGTATGACTTCCTTTCTTCCGTCCGTTTCATGAATGAATCGGTTATTCAGGTTGACAAACGGGTCTGAAAGATTCGTTTACGAATTGAGCTGATCCATTTCTGAAACTCAGCTCACTGACTCGAGTGGTTTGCGAAGGTTCACGCCTCACTGAAGCGACGGTTATCAACCATTTCAACGCTGATTCACAAGCTCTTGTTTTGGTTTGATTCGAATCAGGGTACAGGGTAGTGTTACAGACTGACTTAAACTTGACTTTTTGAACTATATGAAATGTTTTTATTCTATTTGTTAATGAATAAGACCACACTGATGGGTTGTACTTTAGTTAAACCATCTGACCGATTAGATGAAAACAGTGATTCGTCTGCAAATCTGGCATCACTAGTTCTGATTCTAAATGTCTGATAGAAAACTCACATGACTTGATTGCAAAAAAAATTTATCAGAGAAAATGATTATCTGGTCAGTACAGTATCCTGTAATCTGCATTGACAGACAAGGATTTATCAGTAATATTTTACTTGGGCACAGAGGTATTTCACCAGGACGCGTGTCCCAATAAAGAGGCTCCAGCGATACCCCAGGTCAAATAAAATAAAAGATTGATTCTAGGATTTTAAGAATTTTTCTCAAATTTGGAACGATATGAGTTAGTAAATGACAGATTAAATTTTTTGACAACTTTTAAATGACTAAAACCATATAATGCATGCACATTCACCCATTCAAATGAACACATGCAGTGAAATTACAACAAACAAATAATGGCTACAACAAACACACACACAAACTAAGAGAACATCTAGAGAGCATCTAGAGATCCATACTCGTCCTGTGCTGGAGCAGATGGGCCACTGGAGCCAGCTGTCCCCACAGCATGTGACCCATCCTGCGGGACGTCTGTGTCTGGAGCCAGTGGGAGTTCTCCATCAATCTCAAGTTCATGATTCACTAAGGGGATAGCGACACTGCCCTGTGGGCTGATGGGATTTAAAGTGGCATGAGATGCACTCTGAACAGACTCGGGCGACTCTAATTTGTTTTCTGTGACTTTTGAGTTTACAACGGCGGGAAGGGAAGGGGGTCCTTCTTTCGGGACCACAGGAGGAACCTCAGCTTGTGTTTTTGGGGCATCACCCAGGTCTACCAGGAGAGTAACATTAGCCGGGTCGGAGGACGAGGGAGATGAGATGGAGGGTTTGGTGTGAGTTTTTGGTGTGCTGCTGTCGGGTGGTGTCATAAGGATGGGGTTAGGA
Source organism: Semotilus atromaculatus (assembly GCA_031834385.1). Taxonomy (NCBI): domain Eukaryota; kingdom Metazoa; phylum Chordata; class Actinopteri; order Cypriniformes; family Leuciscidae; genus Semotilus; species Semotilus atromaculatus. Next base: position 9,728,659 of record JAULUF010000015.1, read on the forward strand.
GGGTCACAAGGGGGTGCTGTGATGCTGGAGGTGAGAGTGGTGCTCTCGCTAACTGGGCTGCTCTGGCTAAGGTCAAAGGTGTCAGTGTTTGTGTCTGAGTTAGTGGGCACGGAAAGAGGCAAGTCCACCACTGCGGCGGCAGTTCTTGTCCCTTGCCTGTAAGAACAGGAAACAGAGACACAGACGGGTGACGTCGGCACAGAGGGGAGATGCTGAGGGAGAGACACCAAACCATTGCAGGTACAGAATGCGGTTACAAGACATGCGCAATACTGATTTGAAATACAGTATTGCATGCATTGCAAGAGAGGTGATACTATCAGTGGTCACTAGAGGGAGTACTTGACTTAAAATATGACATATGGGGAAATGAGTGTAGGAAAATTCAGGATGATGTCAAAAGACAACATGAAATCAAAATTGATTCCATTTACTTGCCTGTGCACATAAGTACAGAACTTTTGTCAAAGTTTGTTTTCATAGTTTTTCCATTAATATAGGTATTTCTGCACATTCGAAATGGCTACTTTTTTCTGCTGATACAACAAACAAGGCATGAACATGTTTTTTTAATGTTTTTTTGCCTTTATTTAATTTAAAAGTGGAGAGGTGGCAGGAAAATGCATTGAAAGAGAGGACGTATATGACCCCAGGTCAGACTCGGATTCGTGTCTCCAGTACAAAAGCTGTTCATGTCAGTCCCATTTCAGATCATTTTCCACTGATTATTTCATTAAGCTAAAAAATACATCAGATTACGGATGTTAAAGCTGCAGTATGTAATGTTTTACAATTATTAAAATGCTTTACACAAAGAAATAATTGTTCAGAATATTTTAAATCATGTATACTACCATTCAAAAGTTGGGGTAGAGAAAGAAGTCTCTTATGCTCGGCAAGGCTGCATTTATTTGATCAAAAATACAGTAAAACAGAAATATTGTGAAATATTACCATTTAAAAGAACTGTTTTCAATTTTATTATGTATTTGAAAAAAAAAGAAAATTATTCCTGTGATGCAAAGCTTAAGTTTCAGCATCTTTACTCCAGTCTTCAATGTCACATAATCCTTCAGAAATAATTCTAACAGGCTGCTCAAGAATGTTGAAAACAGTTCTGCAATCTAATATTTTTGTGGACACCCTGTTCAAAAGAGTAGCATTCATCATTTGAACAATCTATAATGCATCCTTGCTGAATAAAAACCTAAACAAACCAAAAAAATATCTCACTGACCCAATACTTTTGAAAGGTAGTCTAATAAAAAACGGTTGAAATCACCAGACCGGGACACCTTTTGCTTGTTTAAATGACTAATAATGGCACAGAAATTTGAATTTTAAAAATGCACTGCAAATGTGGTTTCATGTTGTCTTTAAGTGTGAGAAATGAGAATGAACAAAGTGAGGCGGTTTGGAATGGGTAAAGTCAGGGTGTAGGAAACACTGCTTTAATGGCATCGAAGATGTTCTGTGATAATGCCGATCAATAGCATCAGTTAAAAGTGATTAAGCACGGTACTATCACATAACATTGAGCTTACTCTGGTCCGGTCAGTGGGGTGGTCTCATTGGGCTCAGGATGTCCTTCTGCGTCGTGATTGGCTGTGGCCTCTTCCTCTATCCTAACTTCCACAATGGGTTCTTTAGACACATCTTGACTACATGCAGAGAGAAAGCACACACATCTGCTCATTATACAGCAATGAGTAGAGTTTGATGAGGTCACTATAGTCGTGGCATAAGAGGAGCTCTTTCATGGTGGTTTGATACTAGAACAGCTTCTGTGACTGAAAATAATTCATGCTCAACATCCATATGCTTTACAATGCAGGGCCCTTGACTGCTCTCGATGAGTGGTATGAGCTTGTTTGAGTGGATTAAATATAGTATTGTGGATACTCACACAAAGGCAGCTTTGCCCGTCTCGATGTCTTTGCCCTTGGTGCCTTGGCCGGGTTTACCGCAGATGCACATGAGGATGCCACACTTGTTGAGGAAGCAGCAGGTGGCGTCCACGATCAGCAAGAGCAGCACACACACCAATATAAGAATACCAACAATTACTCCAGTGTTCATGCCCGTTCCATCTTCCATGGAGTCTTAAGGAGAAAGAGGAGAAATACAGAGACACAGACAGAGCAGGAGGGATCATCAACCCAAACTGGAGATGCACAAAATGCATGAAATGTAACAGTCAAGCAAGCAAGAGTTATTTTCAGACCACAAGACTATGAGGATTCAGCAAAGCAAAGATAATTGGTGAAGCCAACAAGGCAAAGCTAACAACTCCCCCTTCAGATGTAATTGTGCACTCACTGAATATAATACACATGTTTGGGGATAGTTCACCCAATAATTCTGAATGAATTTACTTCCACTTTAAGTCCATTTAAGTCCAAACTTTTGGACTTTCTTTTGCAGAACAACGAGAGTTTTTGGAGAATGTCCTGACTGCTCTTTAATATAATGAAAGTGAATGGGGACTGAGGCTGTTGAGCTCCAAGATAACAAAACAATAACTCTTGTGAATGAGTCCGACTATGAATCTACTGAAAACTGAATGATTCTTACACAAATAAGGCTTGAGTTCTCACTAGAGGGGAAGATTATCAGTCAATGACTTCGATTTCAATGCATTACTCACACAAAGCTACCATATGACTTCAGAAGACTTGTGCACAAGTCACACATTATGTACTAATTTAATGTGTGTGGTTTTTTTTAAGCTTCAATCCCCATTCACTGTAATTGCAGGGAAAAGAGTGGCAAGCACTTTAATTAAACATTTATCTTTTGTGTTCCACAGAAGAAAGCAAGTCACTCAGATTGGAACAACATGAGCGTGAGTAAATGAGACAATCTTTGTAACATTATGCTTTCGTTTGACCACCAGTAGTAAAAAAAAAAAACACTTACCAATAAACACCAGTGACAGTTAAGATGATGATAAGATGACAACTGGCACAGCATAAACACTTTTTATGACATTAATAATCTTAGTGTATCATTTCAAATTACAAATACACTATTGTTAAAAAGTTTTAAAACTAGTAACACTTTTATTCAGCATGGACACATGAAACTGATCAAAACGGACAGTAAAGACATTTGTAATGTTCCAAAAAAAAAAGCTTTTCTTTTGAACTTTCTATTCATCAAACAATCCTGAATTTTCTCAGTTTCAACAAAAATATTAAGCAGCACAGCTGTTTTCAACATTGATAATAATTAGAAAAGGTTCCTGAGCTTTAGAATGATTTCTGAAGGATCATGTGACACTGAAGACTGGAGTAATGATGCTGAAAATTCAGCTTTAACGTCACAGGAATAAATTATATTTTAAACATATATTCAAATAGAAAACAGTTCTTTTAAATTGCAATAATTTCCAGATATTACAGTTTTTTACAAATTTTTAATCAAACCAATGCAGTCTTGGTGAAGATAATATACTTTAATGTTAATGTTTAAAAAAATCTCACTAACCCCAAACTTTTAAAGATGTATAAAAAAAGACACTACACCATTATATATATAAAAAAATGAATTTAATAATGCCACATGTGAACAATAGCCCCAGTGATGACTAAAATACATTGGGTCTCATTCACTAATAATTGTGTGGATGAAATGAAATTGAATTATTTATGAATTTAAAATATAATATAAATAGTCGTGATAAGATGAAATATAACTTTTTAACATTATTATAAGGCTGCACAGAGTAAGTGCTTTTTGCGTACGTGTGGTTTCAGTTGTTCCTATATTCTTCGGAAATTTAGCATAAAATTTGAGTACAAACTTTTTGGTGAATCATTATTTGTTCGTGAAAACATTCATATGCAGCAGATTTGACGCACAATTTTGTACGTACACTTAGTGAATAAGACCCATTGCTATTTTTTTCCAAAATATTACAGTAAGTAATTCATGTAGAAGCCTCAAAAAGTCTTTTAAGTAATAAAATAACATCTGAAAGTTTTTGTTACAAAGTTTGTTCCCAAAGGACTGGTGCCGTTTTAGTTAAAACTTCCGCAGAGCAAAAGAAGTTACTGAATATCACACAGACAAGACATTTTCTCTCTGCTTTTAATTTAGTGTTTCTCTCATTATTTAAGGTGAAATTTGTCATTTCTGCATCATAAGCAGCACTACATGGAATTGCAAAAGTAATATCCAAACATATAGAACAATAGAGGCCCACACATTATCATTATTCTGACTCTAACAACTTATTTTATGACTTCTATGGCTGTTCTTCACTGTTTTTGCAACTGACAAAGCTCTGCCCTCTAGGTTATTGATCAAATGCAATTAAAACTACCCAAAAAAACAGATCCTCCATAACCTTCCAAAAAGGTATGATTAATAAGCACGCTTTTATGGCGCTAAGTGTCTAGTCAATTCCTTCTAGTGCCACTGAAATGACACATTGTTGCTTTACTTCAGAAATACAGTGCAAATGTCTATAGACTGTATGTGATAGATTTAAAAAAAACAACTAAAAAGCACAGTCATTTTAGGCATTTGGTCATCTAAAACTGATTACAACTAAAGAAAATACAAAATATATTTCAGAGTTACTTTGTCTATGTGGCTCAGTGTTCCCAGCACATTAGAGAGATACAGAAACAAATCATGCAGAGGATCCTCAACATGAGGAGAAGACATTTCCTCAACTCTATCAAAGCAAAAGCAGCAATAACGGAGAGAGCAGGAGAGACACTAGAGTGGAGGAGACTGAAGAACCACTCAGAGTGACTACAAAACAGAGACGGACACAAGATCACAGGCAGAACAAACATTAACACAATAGTAACAACAACAACAAAGGGAAGGAGGAAGATATTGGCACCAGGACGTTTGCGTTATGAGTGCATGTGATGGTCCGTCCATATCCAAGCCCAGGAACAACGACAAGACAACAGAGAAACAAGGTAAAAGGGAAATGGGAAGAAAGAGAGAGAAAGAGAAAAAACAAGAGGCAGAAAAATAAGTCAAACACAGAAACAAAGTTTCAAAAAAAGAAAAGAAAAAAAAAGTAAGGTGGGGATAAAAAAGGAAAATGAATGAAGGCATAAGCTGAGGGTGAAAGGGAATGTGTGACAATAGTTGGGTCATTCTCAGTACATGAGTATAACTTACAGCTGGCGAGATGCAAGTGCCTCATTACGCTATTTTTTTTTTAGGTTCCTAATTTTGTTTTGGTTTCCTACATAAATCCAAGGTAAAAATGTTCTCATAATAAACATTGCAGCATGACCTCTCTTCTCAGTGTCTGATACGGCTTGATCAAGGATCCAGTCTCTCTAAACCCCTGCTTTCAGAGAGCCTGCTCTGATTGGTCAGTCAGATGGCCCAGTCTTTTACCTCTTACATTGTGTGTTGAAAATTTCCTGAATTTCAGCTTCAGAGACTTACTCAGCACTTGTATACACAGTGATACAATCAGTAAGTTAAGATGGTGTCGGTTTTAAATACTATCCCAAGTCCTTATCCTTCTAAAAAAAAAATCACGTGACGTTACTCGATGGGATGGCATAACTGGACTAACCAGTGGCCCGATCTTTTTGCACAGCATCTGAAATGCTGTTTTGGTCGTTCTGAAATGCCTGAGCAAAGTCTGTTGTCAAAGTGGTTCAGTATAATTACCTCCAAGAACTGTCTTACACGACCGCAAACAGCAGGCATCTGCCTCCGAAAGCAAGATAACACAGTTAATCGTTTGTTGCATTTCGTCTACGTGCTCTGAGATGCAAGTAATTTACTAGATAAATACACAAAAATTATTATAAACAGTGGCTTCTCCTACTTTTCTTTTATATTTAGCACCGGTTTGTCAGGAAGTGATGATATCATTCTCTTCGATTCAATTCGCAAATGTTCTATGCGATATTCCAATATTGTGCATATTCGCAACTTTGGATGGAAACATCTAATGAAGACCATCGGCTGCCATTGAGCTTATTACAAAACTAGGTTTGTGCAGGAAGTGAGACGAATAACTGATGACTTGTTTCAGGCGGTTCAGAATCGCTTCTATCTTTTGGGAGACAATAAGAACATTTATAGTGCATTTTGATCTCTGAAACTTTGCAGTCCTTTTACATTAACAAATGGTTATATAACACTGCATGAAAGATAATAGCCAAAAAAGCATAATAAGGGCACTCTAAATTCAAATGAAAAAACTAAAATGATACTATCATCGATTAATGCCACTGAAAACCTGTATGACTTTTTTTTTCTTTCATTTAACACAAAAGGAATTAAGCAAAATTATTTTCAGTGATTATAACCCCAAAACATTTAAAATATATTTTAAATCTCTACTATCTATGGTGATACTATGTCTATGGCAGTTACGGCTTTAGTACTTTGGGCCTGAGGTGACTTCAAAGGAAATTATGATCAATACAAAATACAATGAAATAGCATTGAAAATGAAATGAAGAAATAAATACAAAAATTTCCTGAAATGTTCTTGCATAAATGGCACCGTGTCCTGAGGAATGACCCAGTTATCAAAACAAGGCATGCAATAGCCCAGCAAATAGTTATGATGGGACAGTAGGAGTTGTTTATTAAACCCTAACGAGAATAATACTGAAGATTACGCAAAACACGCAGAATTAGCACTTCACTTTATAATGCGGTCCCTACCACACAGCCCACACAGTTAGAAGCAAGCTATTCATTATATTTTAAGCTAATTAGAGAATACATTTACCTCACAGTACAACTTCTTAACCTCAAAAATGGTCTGAAAAAAAAAAAGCCCTCGAAGACTGCAAGGCGCTGCATTAAACAAACAGCGCTCTACTGACTCAGACAGCAGTTGATGAAGATGTCAGTACTATGTCTCGTTGTGCATCATGAACAACTAGTTGTTCAGTTCGGTTCCGAACTTGACAACCGAATTTAGCTGCAGTGTGTAAAGACTTGTTTGAGATATTTCGCTTTGCGATTTGTAAATGAACAATTACACATTATATATTCATTAATAACTTTTACATAAGTAAAACGATGCTATTTGGTGGTGTCTGGGCTGAAAATGACCCACTGTGGCCAAAAACGTCATGCACAAACTATTAGTATGGCAGACAGGAACAAAAAGTCTGTATTGAAACAAATTATTTCCCACAAGTTTTCCATAAGCAGGGAACAGATTTGTTGTGAAGGATGTGCAAAATGGGCCCACATTAAACAAATCTCCATTGTAATTGGAACAGTTGTGAAATATGCCTGTACTAACATTGTAGCTCCAAGATGTACACAGTTCATTAACAAACAGCAGAATAATGCATGAGTTCTTATAAAATATTCAGTTAAGAAGTTATGAAATGCCAAATATGATTAAATAAACAGAAAACTTGCACACAAGTTGCTGAAATTGTTATTTCAAGCAAGTATGTGCTTAAATATTACTCAAAATTAATAAATAAATATATGAATTGTAGTGGTATTAAATCACTGCAACACTGCAAGACTTCTATTACGCCAACATCCAAGCTGTTCTCGGCTTCTCGGATTTAAAAAAAATAAAAACACTTGAAACTTGTTAGTGCCAGCAACTTTAGTAAAGTTCTAGTGAGGAGGTGATGTGGTCTCATTAGTATGCAGCAAGGAGTGCGCTTCTGTACTAGGAGGTGTGAGTGAGACAAACAGCCTTTGGATGTGGGCCATTCGCAGCCTAGTATGCCAAAGAGAGCGCCGATTCAGCCCTCCTACGTCCAGAGGGCCGTCTCAGAGTGTTAATGAGGGAGAGAGACAACGAGGGACAGACAAAGTCTCTCTGCATTAAGAAGCACCAGATGCTTGTTACATTACAAGTGAAGAAGTGAAGCCCAGCTGTGGCCCTGGCATGCCTGACCAGAGCGCAACCCTCTCGTCTAAACTGCTGCCGCACACTACGCAGGGTTCGTAAACAGGAAGTGATTCTCCATCAGGAACTACTGCCCTGCTGCTAATGCTGAGGGTTAGCCTGGTCACAGGTGGATGTAGGCCAAGGCAATAACATTAAACACACAGAGACTCAGAGTGTACCTGCATGTGAATGCAAGGGTTCTGTTGATTCGCTCTCTGCAATTCAGTGTTAGTTCAATAGTGAAAGTGACCATGCAAGTTAAATTTAAGATTAAATGTTTTTGTTTTTCAATAATCAATGCTGATTTATTTACATTCAAAATGCAAAATAATTAGATTAAACAGGGAACATACAGGTACAATATCTGTTAATGGCCCATATTAGAAAAAAAGTGATTGTTTTCCTTTGTGATTTTTTTAATGTAATATTATTTAATAATATTAATAAATATGTTAAAACATATATACAATAATCTATCAAATATTTATTATATATAATAGTCTAATATATATATATATATATATATATATATATATATATATATATATATATATATATATTTATATATATATATATATATATATATATATATATATATATATGTATACATAATACTTAGTCCTGTCAAAGCGATTAGTCACCAACATAAAAGTTTGTGTTTATGGTATACAAGTTTGTGTGTATACCATATACATATGTTTGTGTATATATATGCATACATATACACTCACCGGCCACTTTATTAGGTACCCCATGCTAGTAACGGGTTGGACCCCCTTTTGCCCTCAGAACTGCCTCAATTCTTCGTGGCATAGATTCAACAAGGTGCTGGAAGCATTCCTCAGGGAGTTTGGTCCATATTGACATGATGGCATCACACAGTTGCCGCAGATTTGTCGGCTGCACATCCATGATGCGAATCTCCCGTTCCACCACATCCCAAAGATGCTCTATTGGATTGAGATCTGGTGACTGTGGAGGCCATTTGAGTACAGCGAACTCATTGTCATGTTCAAGAAACCAGTCTGAGATGATTCCAGCTTTATGACATGGCGCATTATCCTGCTGAAAGTAGCCATCAGAAGTTGGGTACATTGTGGTCATAAAGGGATGGACATGGTCAGCAACAATACTCAGGTAGGCTGTGGCGTTGCAACGATGCTCAAGGGGCCCAAAGAGTGCCAAGAAAATATTCCCCACACCATGACACCACCACCACCAGCCTGAACCGTTGATACAAGGCAGGATGGATCCATGCTTTCATGTTGTAGACGCCAAATTCTGACCCTACCATCCGAATGTCGCAGCAGAAATCGAGACTCATCAGACCAGGCAACGTTTTTCCAATCTTCTATTGTCCAATTTCGATGAGCTTGTGCAAATTGTAGCCTCAGTTTCCTGTTCTTAGCTGAAAGGAGTGACCCGGTGTGGTCTTCTGCTGCTGTAGCCCATCTGCCTCAAAGTTCGACGTACTGTGCGTTCAGAGATGCTCTTCTGCCCACCTTGGTTGTAACGGGTGGTTATTTGAGTCACTGTTGCCCTTCTATCAGCTCGAACCAGTCTGGCCATTCTCCTCTGACCTCTGGCATCAACAAGGCATTTCCGCCCACAGAACTGCCGCTCACTGGATGTTTTTTCTTTTTCGGACCATTCTCTGTAAACCCTAGAGATGGTTGTGCGTGAAAATCCCAGTAGATTAGCAGTTTCTGAAATACTCAGACCAGCCCTTCTGGCACCAACAATCATGCCACGTTCAAAGTCACTCAAATCACCTTTCTTCCCCATACTGATGCTCGGTTTGAACTGCAGGAGATTGTCTTGACCATGTCTACATGCCTAAATGCACTGAGTTGCCGCCATGTGATTGGCTGCTTAGAAATTAAGTGTTAACGAGCAGTTGGACAGGTGTACCTAATAAAGTGGCCGGTGAGTGTATGTTTGTTACACACACACTACACACACATATTATATAAACACAAACTTTTGTTAGATGCAATCAATCATGATTAATTGATTTGACAGCACTAATAATAATACTATTACACATCCATCCGTCCATCTATCATTCATATATGTGTGTGTATGTATATATATATATATATATATATTAGAGGTGGGCATAGATTAATTTTTTTAATCTAGATTAATCTAGATTAATTTTAAAATTAATCTAGATTAATCTAGATTAAAATGGCACATTTGAATTCTCCCGAAGGCATTCAGAATATGTGTGCTACCCAAATAATGACTAAAAGTAAGTCTTTGAGAATAGTTCGCCTCGCATAGGGATGTGCATTTCTGCCAAAAATGCCATTCGACAATCGAGGAACAAAAGTCGAATATCGTTAAAAAAAAACAAAAAAAAACGCAATGACAGAAAGGGAGGCCAATTTCATCTTTAGCGATTTGTCATCAAACAAACTGTTTATTAATTGAACAAGTAACATGTTTTCTTCGGTTTTTTTAACAGTAATTGGAAGAAGAAAAAAAACAATACGCACCACAGTCCGTTTTTGCATCGCCAATGCTCGTTAGATAAAAAAATAATGTCATCATATGTCATAATGATTTTATGTGAACCTGCCTTGTTACTGCAATAGCCTCCTTTTTAAACAAATTAGTTTCAATCAATGTAAACTATTCGTGTGATTATGCCACTGCGCAATGCACATACATTACCGCGGGATGGCGGGTGTTCATTTCATAAACTGTGGACAATGGTAGCTTATTTAAACCTGTTAACCTTTGCCAGTGCGCCGACTCTCTGAAGCTGTTTTTTTTGTAGCCTATAAATTAATGTATGTCCAAAAACCGGATAATGTCATACTTTTTAGTAGTGCTATCGTGGCGTAATAATCTGTTGTGAAATGTATTACCTGAATGAAATGAACTCGAATGTATCGTCCTGTGGAATCATTCATTCACAGACAGCTTACGAAGATGTTCAACTAATAAAGATCTTCATCGCTGACAAAGATATGATGCATTTGCAGATTTGCTTTCACTAGACTAAACTGTAGATCCACGGCCACTTCATCCAACGCTCTTGATGTTCTTAAATCTTCCTGTTATTTACGAAGCGCTTTCAATTCACACTCGAGGAGTCGTAAATAACAGGAAGATTTAAGAACATCAAGAGCGTTGGATGAAGTGGCCGTGGATCTACAGTTTAGTCTAGTGAAAGCAAATCTGCAAATGCATCATATCTTTGTCAGCGATGAAGATCTTTATTAGTTGAACATCTTCGTAAGCTGTCTGTGAATGAATGATTCCACAGGACGATACATTCGAGTTCATTTCATTCAGGTAATACATTTCACAACAGATTATTACGCCACGATAGCACTACTAAAAAGTATGACATTATCCGGTTTTTGGACATACATTAATTTATAGGCTACAAAAAAAACAGCTTCAGAGAGTCGGCGCACTGGCAAAGGTTAACAGGTTTAAATAAGCTACCATTGTCCACAGTTTATGAAATGAACACCCGCCATCCCGCGGTAATGTATGTGCATTGCGCAGTGGCATAATCACACGAATAGTTTACATTGATTGAAACTAATTTGTTTAAAAAGGAGGCTATTGCAGTAACAAGGCAGGTTCACATAAAATCATTATGACATATGATGACATTATTTTTTTATCTAACGAGCATTGGCGATGCAAAAACGGACTGTGGTGCGTATTGTTTTTTTTCTTCTTCCAATTACTGTTAAAAAAACCGAAGAAAACATGTTACTTGTTCAATTAATAAACAGTTTGTTTGATGACAAATCGCTAAAGATGAAATTGGCCTCCCTTTCTGTCATTGCGTTTTTTTTTGTTTTTTTTTAACGATATTCGACTTTTGTTCCTCGATTGTCGAATGGCATTTTTGGCAGAAATGCACATCCCTATGCGAGGCGAACTATTCTCAAAGACTTACTTTTAGTCATTATTTGGGTAGCACACATATTCTGAATGCCTTCGGGAGAATTCAAATGTGCCATTTTAATCTAGATTAATCTAGATTAATTTTAAAATTAATCTAGATTAATCTAGATTAAAAAAATTAATCTATGCCCACCTCTAATATATATATATATATATATATATATATATATATATATATATGTATGTATGTACAACATGTCAACTAACTCTAATTAAAGTATTAGTAGACTGTTAGTGGAATGTGGAACATTGAAATAAAAATGTTATCAAGTATTGTTTTTTTTGTTGTTGTTTTTTTTAATTCACAAAGTAAAACAAATTAAATTTTTTGTCATGCAGAAACAATTCTCTAGTGAACATTTGCTGGATAAGTGTCATCACACTTTTTTGTGATCAAAATTGCCCCTGTCTCCCCACTTTATACATATGGCTAAACCTAAAACAGCATAAATGGCCAGCTCGAAGATTGCTATCGGCGTCTCACACCATCTTATGTTATACAAATATGGCATCAAGAATCCCATATGAACAAGCCAAATGTTTTGTCCGTGTGCTTCGTGATCTGCCATGTAGCATGACTCACTGTTTATCATGCAGTGTAAGTGATGGCACGGACTGCATTCGCATGTTTGGTGTCATTACAGCTCTGAGTCATCTGTTAAAATCAGTGCGCTTGATATTGGCGGCGAGGGTGAACACAGAGAAGGAGGGATGGAAGGAGAGACTGAGGGAGGGATGGTGGTTACCTGTGGTAGCTGCAGGCTCAGGTGAGGTTTTGAAGGTCATGGTGCCTGGCTTGGATTTGCCCTGCTGGTTCTCTGCCACCACAAACACATCATACTCAGTGTCCCATTCCAGACCGGTCAGCATTATGTACTCGCTCACGTTGGGAAGACGGATCTCAGGCTTCCAGTCGGGGTCTTCCCTCTGTGTACCAAAAAGCAGCCATGAAACAGTCACAAAGTTGCAAAAAAAGAAGGAAAATATTAAATATAATCTATTTATTTATTTTGAACACTCACAGCTTTGTATCTGACCAAATAATGGGTGATTGGCGACCCTCCATCGTCTTGTTTGATCCATTTTACTTTGAGAGCATTGCCTTTGGAGTGCAGAGTTCCCTCGAGTATAGGAGGACTGGGTTCTCCTACAACAACAAACCAGTTACAATGATGTGAGGAAAAAAAGCGCCATAACTTAGAGATAGTTCACCTAAAAATACTCAATTTACTCATCTTCATGTTGTTCCAAACAAATAAGACCAGAATGACCCACCAATTGCGGGTCGGCGCAAAAAGGAGGCGTGTTTCAGCGCAAACATTCCCTAGTGCTATTTTGCAGTTCCAGAAAACAATTCTGGCACTGACCAGAAAAAACCTAGTCTAAAGTCAGTGGCGCGTTGCTCATAATGCTATTTTAAGCGCACATGCTTGGCCATAATGTAGCGGGTGCAAAACGCGCATACACTTTGATTCACTCATCAACACAGATGCAGCAGTTTTTATTTTTGCAAATCATACATTATAACAAGGAAAAATATTAACACATGAGGGAAATAATTGTGGTGTCCAAAAAATTAGGCCTAAATTTAGCTTACACATTTACCCAAATTCGTCAGGCTAATTGTAGTAATGACGGATCAGACCTGTTTGCCCAAAAGTGGCAAAACACATATGTATGTAAGGACATCTGACAAATTAGTTTGTCCGTCAAGAACCAGAAAAAAAAAATCTGAAGGCTGCGAAATAACCTATGTGACCCCGAACCGCTCCTGGTAAATCCACCGTAATAATAACAATCCGCCATGCAACATGCGCACCTGCTTTTAAGGGTATGTTGGATGACGCTCTGATTGGTTTATTTCACGTTACGCCCAAACCACACCTATGAATAATGAAGCTATTTCAGACCAACCCCTTTTAAACTTGCGTTGGGCACAAGAGTCATTTATCCCGCCGGTAAAATAGCAACAGCGCCCAAGACCCGCCCACAAAGTTACTTGCGCTTCGCGCTTTATACTTGCGTTTCAGATCGTTAAAATAGGGCCCTTAAAATGATTGTGTCTCTTCAGAACACTAGGAATAAAGAGCTTGATTCATATTGATTGATTGATTTTACAATGTCTTTATTAACTTATTAAAGCATTAACGTTTTGGTGGAATGGACTTTAAATGGAGGAACAGATATCTTTCAGGTTTTAATCAAATTATATTTGTAAAAAAAGAAAAAACTAAACAAAACAAAAGTCTAATGGGTTTGGAACGACATGAGGATGAGTAAACGACATAAGACAGAATTTCCATTTTTGCATGAACTATTCATTTGATAAAGACGACGTGGAAAAGACGGAAAGTTCTGAACAAAGAAACAAAATCAGCATTAATCATTGGTATTATGTGTAGTGACAGGCTGATACACGTGCGATATTTGGCTATTTTGAGATTACCAGCACTGACCAATAACAATGTCAATCATGTTGTTAAATGTCAACAGCAGTGTTAAAAATGAACTCAATCTATCTTGACAATTGTTAAAAAAAAGAAAGTAACATCTTCCTATAGTACTTCCTTCCTATAGTTTCATTTTAATAATTTCTGTTTAGTTATTTCTGTTATTGAAGCAGCAATGTCTAATTTCCCTGCCAGTAACTAAAATAAATAATTAGGTATCTTAAAGAGTCCTTCATATGTTATAGTTCAAAAACTCAGATAGTCGATCCAACACTACTCATAACAACATTAATAATGCAATAATATTATCAACAAATGCTGAAAATAAAATTCAGCTATTTTCTAATTAATTAAACTATCAACAGATTAATCATCAAAATGGTTGCAGTGCAACTGCAAATTCATGCCATTGATGTTTGAGTCAGAAGTTGACATATGAGGCCAACATCGAAAAATTGATATGCCGCAGCTTTAAACTGTATTATGCATACATCAGCATTATACCAGCTATTGGCCACCCAGGTCGGTAGACATCAATTCTGGCCAATGAAAAGCCAGTCAACCACTAATTATGTGTATTAAAAGGTGTCAATTTTCTAACTCTCATAAATCTAAGCCTTCTACACACCAATGATTCCATATAGGCAAGTAATAGAATAATATGACACATGGTGCTTGGCTGGGCCTCCTTAGATGAGTAGGCTGATATTTGGAGGTCACGGTGAACTGTGAACATCCCTATAGAGCATTCATGTGTATGAGCGCACTGTGAATTGGGAATATTTCAATGGTGCTGTTCACTGAGGCCTCTCCTTCACGGGCCATCATGATCCATTTCATTTTAATGACCAGCGAATGCTCGTTTGATTCACTACATTAGTTTGACGCCGCGGAGTGACACGTAACAACATTGCAGGCAGAAGCTACGCGTGTTCACGGTGGATTGAAAAATGGAGGCATTTTACTCTCATTAAGGGAGTAATTAGCTATTAGCCTGTACGAGGAAGACACTTTCATTCGCACAGCCTAACTTTTCAGGTCTTTTTTCTTTCATTTGGTCACCCTGATTTAAACGATCAACACTTCATTTTGTCTGCTGTAGTGAAATAATCAAATGTCATCAATCAGTTGCTTCACTTCTCCAATGGAGGAGGATACATATTTTCAGAGAGGTACACTGCACATTTAATTCTCTTTGGATCTTCTGCTACAAAGCACCATCATAACCGCAAAAACTGAACGAGATGCGATAAAAATGCAGTAATTAATCTTAATGTGTTACGAGGTAATAAAAGTGCACACATAAAATGGTAGGAGCACCACTAACTGGTCTGAGGAGTTCCAATCCCAAACTATCAGCTCAGTTAACAAGCAGATATTCTACTCGACTGACAGTTTAAAGGGTCATCAATAAACACTCATCTCTTTAATAATGAAAGCGCAGCACTGCATGATTAATTCCATCCTCCTTAGCTATCTGTCCCTACAGGATACAGTTAATGAAGTAATCATATACACAAGGGAGCAAACAGCAGTCAATTAAATGAGACTAAAAATAAAAGTTTTACACGTTTGCAAATTCACTTTTAATGATATTCTTGGGGGAATTCACCAATAATTAATTGAGCAGTTTATTTGCACATGCTGTCTGTGTTGTTTTAGAACCTGATTCGGTAAAGGCATTATGTAAATTGGGTAATGAGCCAGCACGCCCTAAAATGACCCAATTTGCAGGCTCTGGTTCTGAGTGCTAGGTTGTTTACTGAAAGAATTGCGAAAAAAAAAAAAAAAATATTGGCATTTGAATTGGCCACACTCACAGGAAGTTGAATTAGAATGACAGGAACTGGAATTCAAAGATGATTGGTTGGTTGGTGTTTTAATGCCACGCCAGTATCCATGGCTATTAACTTGGAGAGTAACAGGTTTATTAAATATAAAAAAGGTAAAACCTTTAAGGTAAAGGGTAAAGAAATGGAAAGTGCTATTAGGCATTGAGTATATCTGATCTGATGTAATCTAAAGAAATTCAACACAGATGATGTATTCTAGGAAAGAAAACATGAAATACATAAACTAAGATCATATTGATTGAAGGCCTAAAAACCTTTACAACAATAAAAGTTTGTCTTGACACATAGCTTTTCTAGTAAAACATTTTTTAATTCATTTTAATTACTTGTATTCCAATTCAATTTGAAATTCTGCATCCTGTTTGCTGCCTCAATCCAAATTCAGGAATCGAATTGGAATTGAAAAGGCATTGTCAATTCAATTTCACCTGACAATGTATTATGGCCCTTAATTTACATAGAAAGGAGGTGTGTTGTGCTAAAAATAACTATTACATAATAAAGGGTTAGTTCAACCAAAAAGAAAATTCTGTCATTTACTCAACATCTTAGGATCATGCTTACTTTACACGATAGAACCAATATGTTTTGTTCTTGAGGGTCAAGCAAGCACGGTTGAGCTTCTGTCCATCATATTTGATGTGCTCTTATGTATGTGTGTTAATGTTTATATGTGAATAAAAGCCTAAATTAAATCCAGTCATCATATAATGCAACTATGTCTTAACTTGGATCAAAAGACTTAACTGCTCAATTCATATGGATTACTATGAGCTTTTTTGTCATGAAGATTTTCAACAGATGGATAAGATAGTCCATTAACATATTTACTGACATATTGCTTGAGACTTACTGATATAAATCTTATAATTAATCTTTATTTGGAGTACTTTATTGCACAATGCACATTTCTTAATATTAAGTTTAAAATGTGTTTTAATATCACTATTAGTAAGGATAGTAAAGTATACTTGCAATAGTTCCACTTTAGCACAATCAAATATACTTAAGTATATCTCTCGTTGGACCACAGAACTACTTCTGGATAACTAAAGTGCATGTAGTATAAAATTAGTTGTTCCATTTTAGTAGACTTTAATTTAATAAAAGTACAATTACAATTATTAAGTACATA
This sequence comes from Semotilus atromaculatus, assembly GCA_031834385.1. Taxonomy (NCBI): domain Eukaryota; kingdom Metazoa; phylum Chordata; class Actinopteri; order Cypriniformes; family Leuciscidae; genus Semotilus; species Semotilus atromaculatus. The sequence continues at coordinate 9,745,903 of JAULUF010000015.1, forward strand.
AATACAGTATGTAAAAGTAGTTGTAGTATACTTGGCATAAAATAAATGTATTTCAAATTAATTTCAGAATATTGATTTTTCACTAGATTACTTTAATTTAAATATGCATGGCACTACTTCAGTGTATCACCTGGTTAAACTGGATTGCACATGGTTCGTGGAAAAAATGCAAAGTGGCGCAATTGTTAAACTGTTAAATTGCCTCTTTTACTCATAAAAAGACAAGCGAAATGCAGCTCAACATACTCCAATCATGGAAACATCGTAAAACCTATAGAAATAATCAAGGTGTGTATGCTCAATAAGCAACTCGCAAGAGTTTTCTGTATATAGAGTCATCGTGAAATTTACATGCAGGTAAAAACAACCAGAACATAAAGGACGTCGTTTGGAGAGGACGGGAGGAGCCCTGTAAAAGGTTCAAAGGTATGTTGAAAGGAAACGTGGTACTGTGAAAGTTACTGAAACATGCTTGAAACTGGAGAATAAATAAACCATTGAAATCAACCACTTGCAGCGTCTACTGTAACATTTTTAGGGATTTCCTAATTTGGATATAATTGTACACTGGTAGCAGCATATCCAAAGCAGCACAAGATGAAAGGACGTCAGTGTAGAGCGTCTGTAAACTCGCTGCTTGTCAAAATGTTTAGACTGAACATAAAAGACTGCGATTGTCGTACCCAGCGATCACCCTGGGGAAATGTTTTTCAGCTCCAGAGCTTTTGATGTCATTTCCATGGTTGGCAGGACACGGCATCAACTTTTCTTTTTTTTTTTTTGATTCCATATTCACCACGGAAGATAATTTGTGCAGTCGGAGCGCAGTGGTTGCTCAAGGGTAACAGTCTCCGTTAAAAATTGGGAATGGATGAATTTTCATGACCTGTCTGAGGGGATTTAATTTTAGAAATGTGACAGGAGTGAGTTATAATGGCTGGTTAGGGATGAATGCAGTGATCCTGATGTGAGTGAGGGATAATCCTGTACATGAGAGGATGAAGCTAGGCCAGAGTGTTTACCTTCTGCTCATCAGTGTGGATGACATCACCAGCACCATGCAAGCCACATGACACAGTCACATCATATGCACGCACATGATTGGTTGAAAGGAAATTGGAAGAGGTTGCATGAAAGATACAAAAATACAGACACAAATGTAACTATGTAAAAAAAAAAGTCAAGGGTTAGAACAAACTGCAGAGAAACATAAAACCAAGCAACTTAAAATGGTTTTAAATCACAAAGATCACAACATTGAGCACAGAAGCAGAAACACACTGAGCAGGATTTCCTCTGAGAGATTGAGCATATGGTCTGCATTTAAACAACTGAAAAGCTAAAACTATATATATATTTGTTTTGTTTTTTACATATTCTAAAAATAATGTGAGTGGTACTGCCTTATACAAAACATGCAACATAAGAGTGTTCTGTTATGAGGCTGTTATATTGTTCCTAATAGTTGTTAGCATGTTGCCATGTTCTTGGTGGTTGCTGAGTGGCTGTTTTATATGGTTTCTCAACTCCCAAATGACATTCTGTTCTCTAGATATGGCTTTGGTTCCCTTTCTTAAAGGGTTAGTTCAACCAAAAATTTCCGTTCATCTTCGAAACACAACTGAAGATTTTAAAAAAAATCTGAGTGATTTCTGTCCCTCCATTGACAGCTAAAAAGTTCATAGAGATCGTAAAACTAATCCATTTGAATTGAGTGATTTAGTCCAAATTTTCTGGACAAAACTCTCTTTATTTGTTGAAAAGATTTAATTTAGGAATTTTATTAACATATAAACACTGACAGAAGCTAAACCGAACCTGCTTGACACGTGAGAACAAACCTCATTGGTTCTTGCTGAAGCTCAAATGTGCTGCGAAACACGAATATGAAACTCATTGGTTCTCGCAAGTCAAGCGAACATGCATGAGCTTCTGTTTACCACACCTGTGTGCGTTAATCAATTTTTAAATGTGAATAAAAATGTAATTTGTTCATCATATAAAGTGATTGAGTCTTTTAAGAAAATTTGGACTAAACCGATCAATTCATAAGGATTAGTTTTACAATCTCTTTATGAACTTTTTAAAGAGTCAAAGTGGTAGTTGCGTAGGAAAGCACAGAAAGAACTCCGATTTCCGAAGATGAACAAAAGTCTTATGGCTTTGGAACGACATGAGGGTGAGTAATTAATGACAGAATTTACTTTTTTGGGTGAACTAACCTTTTATGGATAAGTCCTTATGGGACATATGCACCACCTGTTTTATCATCTGCCATGCAGAAAAATCTTATTGCTTATTGAAGTAATAGCAGTCTTTTTGCCACATGATTTGAGGTATTACTCATGTGCTCAGCAAAAACATGTGCAACTGTGATAGTGACGCCTGCTTTAGAAAACATACTAAAAGTTGTTTAACTAACAATATATTAAAACATATTTCTCAATGAAAAACAGAGGAAACACTGAAGTATTCATATAATACTGGGGGATCGTGCATTAGTTTTTGGACAAAGCATGTGATACATTAAAGCACATAACAACATATTAAGAAATATTAAAAGTTGATCAACTTCAAATGCTTCACGTGTACTAATAATTGGATTTACTGTGTGTTGCCTAAAGATAAAGACATGTGGAGGCATATTTGCAGCCACAAAAACACATAATAATGTAATATAACTCTTTATATTACATACAGAAGGATCTTTATGGTTTCTGTTTTAATATAAAACAATAATAATGAAGAGCATCATTCAGCTGCATAACAAACCTGTGTCCTCAGTATGAAAATGAAAAATCCCATCTAGGGAGCATATGAAAAAAGAAAATGTTCACTTTTATTTAGTTTGATAACTGTAACTGAGGAAACAACTAGCATATTAACTTAAAGACCCCATGAGAACATAAGACGAGTCCAGTTTTCTATAATGCCTTTAGTTTACAACACAGTCATGTTGGTTTGATACTTGGGAGGGACATTCTCATTCTAAAGAGCATTTGACTGGGCAAAAATGTATATACTGTATATATGGTAATTTGCTCAACTTTTACAATAACATACATATGCTCTCATCTTAAACATGGACTTAAAGCCACTCAACTCTCATTTTGATTTCATGGGGTCTTTAAATCCTACAACCACTAGAAATTCTATTAACAAATAATAAATATAAAATATAAAAATATATAAAAAATTATAAATGAATATGATGATCACAATGATCACAGGGTAAACACTTACTTGTGTAAGAATAACCTAAAGGATTCCGTGTGAAAAATGAAGAAGAAAAAAAAAAACACAAATGGGAAACAAAATAGGGGAAAATCACATAAAATGACAGGATGAAAAAAAGAGAAGTCTGAAAATGTCAAAGAGTAAAAGCCGGTAACAAGATCAGACAGAAATACTTTCTCATCACTCATACATTACCTGAATTAGAGTCATTACTCTCTCACACTAAATGGGTTTTGTTTCATGTACTGACAGGAAATAAATCCCAGTGTACAATGTGTTGAGTGCATTATGTGGTCACGGCATCTCTGGAAGTCCAAAACATCCCGCTGATCACACAAACAACCACCAGGAGGAGTAAGAGAGTAGATGTGTGTGGTGTGTGAATGTGATGAGAATATCAACACAAATCACAGAAATATTCATGTAGTGTGCATTGTTATGATTGATTTTTATTGATGTTTTGTGGAATGTTAGCAGAATTTTATGTCCTGAGTGTGAAGATGATGTTCAGTTCTTACCAGTCAGATTTCTAATAGATGGATCAATTGTTGCTGTAAGAAATCATTTATGTAAGGTGTGGCCAGTATATATATAAGTATATATACAGCATGAATGTGTTTAGCAGCAGTAAAACTGCCAAGTATATATTATTAATATGCAGTGATTTGCAAATGCATCACGACCATTAACCAATGATCTCAATGCGCTGAATTACAAATCTTACATTATTTTTAGTCCTCTGTGATCTTTATTTCTATCCAACGGAAGTCATAATTGGCTATTTTTAATATGTCACATTTTTTATATGTCCTTGTCAAAAATAATAGAAATGTGCTGAAGAAGTTCTTAGCTTCCATTAATAGTACATCCATAAGCTTCAACCAATAAATGATTAAAATAACCACCTGGTTTCTCTTGATGAATAATAACCTGCATAAGGTGCAAAACAATGGATAGGTTTATTGGTTGTCAAAAAGAGGCAGATATATTAAACCACCCAGGTATCGCCTAGAAAAGGTAGTCCTTCAAAATTCAGAGAGACTCCACAGAGAGGCTAACAATTACTCTGAAGGAGCGACAGAGTTCAGTTCAACTAATAAGAGAGTAAAGGTGAGCCAGTCATCCATATCAAGAGCTCTACACAACACTGTCCTGTATGGAAGGCAGGCACAAAAGAAGGCATTGCTCAACAAGATGTTTCATGCTGTGCTTCATTGGATTTGTAATTCAGTAAAATGAGAGAATTGTTCAAGGGACTGAAATGTTAATATTCAAACTACTTAAATCATTAGGGCCTAGTCTTTAGCACCATGAGCACAGACTGTATCTTTTAGCAACTGCGTCAGCCAAAGACTTCACACTAGCTGGTTGATAAGGTGTGTGGGCCGTCACGCCACGCTGCACTGCTGTTGTGCTCCTGAAAGAGAGAGAGAAGCGTGATACTCACGGACTTGCTCGGTTTTGAAGACCAATGACGGGCTGCTGTCGCCTTCGCCCTTGCCGTTGATGGCAGACATCTTGACTTCGTAATCGTTTTCAGGTTTAAGGCCGGTGACTGTGACTGAATTCAGTCCTGTTGGGAAGCAGCGAGAAGCAGATTTAATCAAAAACCCATTAATTAATTCATAAACAACAACATGCAAGTTAAATGGGCAACGGAAAATACGTCACGGAAACACGGCGGAAATACAGTTGAAGCTATTGGCAATACAGTGATGCTGACATTATATATCATGGTGGTAAAAAAAACAACAATCTGCCCTCATTTACTCACCCTCATGTCATTCCAATCCAAACCTGTATGAATGACTTTCTTTTGAGGAAAAGATATTTTGAAAAATGTTGGTAACCAAATAGTTTTGGTTACCAAAACTAGTTTTATTGTTACCAAATATATTTGGTTATCATTGACTTCCATTGTAAAAGAACACATTTGCATTTCTCAAAATATCTACTTCTATGTTACACAGAATAAAATAAAGTCACACAGGTTTGGAATGGGTGACATTTGATCACAATTTTCTTTTTTGTCAATCTATCCCTTTAATATATTACATGGTCAAAGTTATTACTATTGGAGCATTCATGAAACATGAGCAGAATACATTTCTAACAAATTGTGTGTAAAACCATTTGGTTTCCTTCCAAGAGTCCTTGTTACAGTGTAATTAACTGTAAAAAAAAAAAAAAATCACTGAGTGAAATTATTATAGGGGTAAAGGTTAGGATTAGTTGAATGTAATTATGCATAATTAAGTATATGTAACGTCTAACAAGGACAGTAGCTAGGTTTCCATCCACCTATTTTTATGCAATATAGGGATATTGCATAAAAAAATTCTGAATGGAAATGACTAAATGAGTATAAATTCTAAAAATGTGCATTTAAAAAAAAAAATGCACTCAATTAAGACGGTTATATTTTTGTATTCAATAAGAAGACATGCGCATACTGTGTGTGCACTATGACGGAAACTCATTTACCAAATAAATCCTTCAATGCGCAACACAAAACTTAAGTGACATTGCCTCAACAATGGATGTGATTGGATGTTGGTTTGATCATTCTGCAATGCCTGAGCCACAGTCTGTCATCAAAATGATTTGGTAAAAATGACTTCCCAGAAGCGTTTCACATGATTGTGTTCCCAAACACCAGGCACAACAGCGCAAGATAACATGACACAGTTTATTGTGCTTCATCTGTTCGCTCTGAGATGCCAAAAAAAGAGCGACAATGGCTTCCACGATTGCAGCAATTTACATTTCTATTAAAGATATTTTGCGCCAATTTCATAGCAAGTGATTTTGTTCTCTTGAAGGATATAACACAGCTGTATTCACAAATGTTTTATGCAATTTTCCAAATTTGCAACTTTGGATGGAAACATAGCTACTGTAAAATAAAGTGTTACCAACCATTCTTTTAATCAATTGTTTATTTTCTGCTTGTGTTTCATGAATAAACCCCATTACATGCAAACCAAATTCATTACAAAAGAAATAACAGATTCTGTCAACAAGTTCTTGAAATAATTGCATAAATACAGCACACTTTTATAGCAAGTAGATTTTTTCCTTCAATCCAGTTATAATGTCAAGGTTCTGGCACTAAAAAAAATACAATTTAGTTTATGATCATTTTACTTGAGTAATGGTTGCTGAAAATTCAGCTTTGCCATTACAGGAATAAATTATGTTTTTTAAATATATTAAAATCTTTAACACATTAGTGTTAATGTAACCATAGATATGTGACATTAATACCATAACAATTTCTGAATAAATCATTTTTAAAAGTATAGTTTCAAAAAAGTGTGATTTTAAAATATGAGGTCAGTATAGCATTTTAACAATGTTTTCCACCATATAAATCTACTATTAAAGTCCATACAGCAGTGTTGATATTCCATATAATACAGTTAGCTAACTGCTTCAGTTCGTGAGACAGTCTTACCGTCTTTCACCTCATAGACTCGCTGCACCCATTTCCCTCGGCCCACGGCTCTCCACTCGGCTCGGTACTTAAGCACAGGAACTCCTCCAGTGGACACGGGCTCTTCGAAAAGCACCTGAGCCGTGCTGGAGTACGGTTGCACTTGAGTGATGGCCGGCGCCGAGGGCACATCTGCACCACAGGGGAGACACTTTACAAGACACAGTGGGAAAGCTGCACTTTATCAGCTTATGCCCGATAATACGGCTGATTGTGCCGAGCAAAAGTTTACACGAGGAAGATTTGAGCTATTGTATTGCACTAACAAAGGCTAGAATCGCAGGTAGTTCCCAAAATAAAGAACCTGCAAAGGAAAAAGCATCCAAACACTCAATGTCAATGCGATATTCTACTGCCATAAATGACTATATTGTGTACATTTTGAGATCAATATAGAGAAACAGACCAGCTGGTATCATGATGAACTCTCTGGATTCGGTCCCGATCTCATTGGAGGCGGTACAGTTGTAGTTGCCAAAGTCGCTCTGAGACTCTGGACTGACCTGGGACAGATCAAGTGAACGCATTAACCTCTAGTCTCGATCTCATCATTTATTTTTTAAACGTGCATTTACCACTGTCGTTCCATTAGATGTGTATTTACTCCTGACAGTTTGCTCACTGTGCTAAAATATTGATAAGACACATAGGCTGCAAAAGGGCCCTACAGCAACCCTAACCCTTCCTGGATAAAGCTCATGATTCAAGTGACTGATAAAGCACACAAAATTTGGCGTAATAATGTAGCCTGCAAAAAATTAATAAATCACTGGGCAAATCAGTGTCTAAATCAAAACAAATCTGGTTCAAGGTTTAAAAGATTTAAGTCACAAAATCTTCATAGTCCCAAGACAGGCTTTATTAACAATAATATAATATAATATAACCAGCACATGTTCTTTGTCCAGTTTTGTTAGATTCCCCCTCTGGGTTCATGTGTACAGTATTTAGAATGATTATGTTCTTAGGAAGGCGTCTGTGTGGGCCGTACCTCCAGGTAGCTGGCGGAAGGCCTGCTGTAGATCTTGATATTGGAGGTGTTAGCGTTAGGCAGCTGGAGGCCGTCTCTCAGCCACGTAATAGACACATCGCTGGGGTGAGCCAGCACTTCACAGCTGATGTTGGCAGGGTTGCCCTCCCACGTATACACAGCTACTGGTCCCAAGATTTTTGGGGAGTCTGTGATGAAAGGCAAAGCATATACAACTGAAAAACAAACAAACCTGCTGGTAGCGATGGCCCATTATCTACAGTACCTACCGCCCGTCTCCATCCGCTAAGGGAGAACAAAGCCTGGACAAAGTTCTCATTATCTGTGAAGCCTTAATTCTGAGGATAAGGTGGTAAAAGATCAAAATGTCCATGGCTTAAACATAGAGCTGGGAGCTGAGTGCTGAAAACACAGCGCTTTGTGATGTTGAACACATCTGTTCGTGGCAGTACATAAAAGCCAATCACGCTTCACTGGCTTTAAAAAGGCCCCTCCTCCAAGCATTGTCCCTGAATAGCACGCTGGGGGCCGACTGCAGGCTCCAGTGACGTATGTGGTCGGGCCCGCGTTCCCTCACAGACTGTGTGTGAAATAACTGCCAGCCCGCTGAGATACTGTTCTCACATTCATCAGAGCTTCAGATGTCATTAGTCCCATTACGGCAATACACTGCTGGTACAAATGCACAAAACATGCGAAAAGGGAGGCTTGAATTTTCACAGCATACGCCGCTGCTAATTCGAAAACAAATACAAACAGGCACAGTGGGGGGAGCACAATGAGAGAGAAAATGGGAGGTAATGCTTTGCTTGCTATTGATTGCAATTAATAACATTGAGGGAAGGAGAGTGCTTCGTTTTTGATGTTACAGCAATATATGAACCGTAGAAACAAGTAAATTAGTGCATTTTTGGTCTGGAGTTTGCCTTATACAGTAGCATTTACTCAGACTAAAGTCTACTGACAATATCAATTGAGACAGACAAAAACGCCTGTTAGGATTTTTTTTGGTTCACTACAAATATATGCACAGTACTGTATGTACTGATTTGACCAAACTTCTTGCACTAAAACTTCTTGCCTCGTTTTGATTCAAATGAAATATGCTATCTACTCTGACACCATTGTCCTAACCAGGCATGACTCAACAAAAAATTAAATAACAATAAATTCAGTCTCTTCCATGTAAATCCTAACCATTATTTTACTAACCAGCCATAATGAGCAACAGGATATTTTGTCCATTAATAGGTATGAAAATGTATTGGAATAACATCAATATTAGTTTATATAATTTACTAGTGACACATAGTATATTGATAACATATTGGTTATCGGCCGATATTAAAGATTTTTTTATAATTTATTTACCAGTATTACACTCCATATTGGATATATATTGGCTGATATTGGATATTCAATTGTATATGCTTATTTATTTTGATTTGAAATGCTTTTATCATCTACTGTAACATTCACTGAAAGTTAAAAACCATAATTATTTATTATAATTATTAATGAAATTAATATTAGCCACCAGTTATCATGTTATTGGTCATAACATAAAAAAAATATTGGCATCTGCAAGAATTTTAATATGTATGTGCATTCCTAATATTCCTTTAATTTAAATTAAAGTGTTTTTGTGGTATTAACAATAAAACAATTATGACCAATAATGAAAATTGCTCAAAATTGACCCCTAGATGTCATGTAGAATTTTCACACTCAATGTGGACACACACAACCTTGTACTTGGTTAGGACAGCGTGATTTAAGGCTGTTTTCGTATCATGCGTGTCCTGTGGTGGGGGAGGGGGTGATGATGTTGGGGGGTGGCTGTAGTTTTGATGCATCGACTACCATTCTCTACCGAGTTGCCTTATGCTCTCTGGACTGCAGCCGTGGTGCAGTGCTGCTGTGAATTAAACATATGCCTCTGAGGCATATCAGTGTGGTATCCAACAGTACATGTTAGTGATAGGAGCTAATGAGGCTACAGATATACTATAGACTCACAGCGCACTTCCAGATACACGGGCTGTGACGTCTCTCCGATGGCGTTGCGGGCAGTGCAGAGATACTCGCCGGCGTCTGTGTACTGAGCGTACTTCAGGGTGAGAGAAGACACGCGGGCGTCACTGCGGACCAACACTTCACCATCAGGACCCTGAACACAGGGACAAGAAGGGAAATTCACTGAAACTATTAAAATAATAGTTTTCCCTCAAAAGAAAATTCTGTCATCGGTTACTCACCCTCATGTCATTCTAAACCTGCATGGTTTCTTTATTTCCAGCACCACAGGCTGTCAAACTCCAAAAAAAGCACCATAAAAGCAGTTTTATGGCTTCAGAACAATTGTAATGTACAAGACACATATGAACAATTTTTGGGTACTTTTATGGTGCTTTTATACTCTATATTTTTTTTAGCTTTTGGTCATATAATGCTGTCATTTTACAGAGAAAAGCAACTAGTATTTAATTTTCACAAGAATGAAAAAAGTCAGATGAATAAATGATGACAGAATGTTAATTATGGGTTAACTATTCCTTTAAATTAATAAACAAGTTTGCTATTATCTTCCTAAATGCACTATACAGTTTGCAAGTCCATTTCTATAAAAAAAACGTCTGAAAGAAAATCTTCGTTTTTAAGTATGTAAGAAATGAAACATATCAGAGAAGCAAACCTGGTAAAAAAGGAGGTTTGTTGAACGGCAGACATAAATAAGAGGCTTTTATGTGCTGAGTCTTTGGAGAGAAGATGTGAGGGGGGAACATAAATAATGCAGACCATAAGGTAGGGGAAGCCATTTCTTCAGCGCTGTTACGGTTACTTCATCAAAAGCTACGTCACATGATCTCAGCTGGCTTGGACCATTTTACAATGTCCCAGCGCTCATTTTAAAGACAAGCATAGATCTTAACAAGCCACGCTCGCACTTTCTTTTAGCTTGCTGTTCCACTTAACCTTGTGGATCTTATGAAGATGAGTGGGATCTATAACCAACGTTTCCTCAATGACTGTGCAATTTGCATATAGCAGGGGTGTCAAACTCATGGATACAGCCTGAGGAGGAGACTAATCTTGCCCATGGGATGATTTGAAAAAGAAGAATGTTGTAAACAATTTTGCTTTATACATAAATTTACAATTTTACAAATGTAAGATGTTTAGATATATTTACAGATTATATACACTACTGTTCAAAAGTTTGGGCTCTGTACGTGTCTCTTATTCTCACCATGGATGCACTTATTTATTTTTTAAAAAGCATTGTGACGTTGTTATGATTTAAAATAATACAAATATTTCTATTTTTATATATTTTAAAATTTTATTTATTCCTGAGATTCCAGAGATTACTCTAGTCTTCAGTGTCACATGAACCTTCAGAAATCATTTTAAAATGCTGATTTGCTGCACAAGAAACATTTCTTAATAGTAGAAATAATATTAAAAAAAATTAAGAATGTTTTTTGTATTTTGATCATTGTAGGAAAAAAAGTATTATTTTCTTTCATTTAATCAAACAAACAATATATAAATCTTACTGACCCAAAACTTGTTGTAAATGTTAGTATTTGTATATATAATATATAGTGATTATTGGAAAATAGTGATTTGTTCCAGCTTTTCAAATATTGTACAGTAAAGAGAAAAACTATTTGCGGTCCATTACATTGAATACTTGGGCTGAACAGATCTCAGAATGGGTGCAATGAACTCACTTTCTCTTTCAAACATTCTCACACACACACACACACACACACTCTCAGACAGGACGGTAATGAGGACAGGAAATGCATTGAAGTTTTGAAGACTTCATCAAGCACAAAATTAGTATTCCCCACTCCACTTGGAACTGAAAAAAACCCCCCTCTCTACATTTCGGGTCAGGCGCTGCCCCTCGCACAAACTTTGCTATGAATGAACTCGGCAGAAGCGTCGTGTCAGAGACAATAATTATGCCGGTGTTGTCCCAGGACTGAGTCACGCTTACATAATGCTGTGCCTTTTCATCCAAAAACCATCCAACAGCCACCCAGCAGAGCTGACTGGGCTAATTGAATAACCCCCTAATGGGAGTGCTGAGCCCTGTCCTGCCCACTTCCGGCCTTCTTTCCCACAGTTTTCCCTGTCTGCTGCGGTCAGATGGCCAGACCGTGACCCCATGTGCCATGGGACGTGCTCTCATCACTGGACTCTGGTTACTATGTGTTACTGGGGTCAGATCGCAGCCTGTGTCTTTGAATCTCTATGGCAAACAGCTATACATTTCAATCAGCACATTCAACTGACTTTATCTTCTAAGATAAAGCTCTATTTATTCATTTGCAACGTGAGAACGCTATATCATTAAAGTTTTAGAGCCATAGTTTTCAGCAGAAAGGTCTTTTTAATAATGCATGCCAGCCTTCTGCAAAGCTTGGATGGAGGTGGTTTGCTCAATGTCTATTTTTGTCAGGGCGGGAAAGGAAAAGTCTCAGTGTGAACAACAACAAAAAGCATTTTGTGCAACATTAAATACTTAAAGGAAAAATCCATCAAATCACAATAACACCTTTGGGGGAAAAAGGAACAACATGATCAGACATTATTTTTATTTATTTTTTAATATGAAACCTTGAGAATGCAGCCTTATGATGGCATAATGTAATAAACCAATGTCATAATGACTTAATTGATTAGACAGAATGAAAAAAAGAGCATGCACTGAATAGAAAGTGAAAACTACAACTACATAATTTCACTCTCAGGTGAAATAAAGACGTCATCATAATTCAGTTGATGGATCTGATGAGATTTCTGAGATTTGATCGGATAGGAAAGAGGAGGTTTATGGAGTTGAAGGCTATCTTCATAATTTAGTTTATGGAGTCATGGATATGGAATCTCTACCTTGTGCTGTTCGGGCCGAGTCCAAGAGGCCTGCAAAGAACAGACAAAACACAACACAAAGAGGCAAAGCAGTCCTTTAGAAGGAATCCTCTGTTATTGACAACAAAAGCACTGTACAATAAAGACATGTTTACTGATTTAGCATATGGGATCAAAAGAGCAATATTACAAAGTAATGCAAATTTAAAAAAATGTTATTAAATAAAATTAAGAAGCAGATTAAATGTTCAGTTGGTTTGCTCTTTTTTTTTTTTTTAGAATTACTTATTCAGTTAAACAGACTTGAATAGGCTGGCCATTTATTCTGGTTAATTAAAATGAGCATACACATTCATATTTTATAGTTCATAAAATAAATAATAAAAAAAATATTGTTGCTTTATGAAAAGGCATATGGGGGGGGGGGGGTCTCTTAATTCTGAAAGTCTTGAATTTGAACTTAAAAAAAAAAAAACATTTAAAAAATACAAACTTAATTGAAAAGCAAAACTGTGCAAGATAAGATGTAAGATAATATATATTTTATTAAGTGTGTGTTTTTATTACCCCATGGGCAATAAAATGTTTGTTTGTTTCCCAAACAAAATGTAGTGAGGTTTAAACAACTCTTACTATCTAAAATTTTGCCTCTCACGAAAATAGATTTTGTTTTAAGGGTATTTAGATATTTCCTGGAAAACAAGATGAAAAAGATTTTTGCAGAGCATTATAGTGACTTAAAAAGCAGTTCTTTAAAAATAAATCCAGTGCTACTAATAACAGTAAAAAAAAAGAAAAGGCTGTATGTAATAACTCCCTTTTCAATTAGCAGAGAACAGGACCACTTAATTTCACTGAATACTTTCATTAAACACAGATCAACTTCATGCAACACTTTCCCGATGAAAGTGGCTGAAGTTCTCTGTGGACTCATGTCACTTCACATGAAGGCTGAGCGTGCACATGCTTAGAACACGATGAGATGGACAGGAAATCACTTGACATGCTAGAACACATTGAGATTATCACCAGACAAAACACAAGAAGAACAATATAACACAGCGCTAATCGAACAATGCCTGAAATGGTCTATGCCCTGTTCACACCACCAGCGACATCATCTCTAGTCTCTGTACTATTGTAAAGACACTTCTAAGCGTTCCTAATGCTGTCGCTCTGTTCTTGGTAGATTGCATGTATGGCCATATCTTTAGAAAATGCAATCACAAGATATATAAAACTAATATATTCTAATTTGACTAGGAATTAGACTTAAAAGAATAAGTAGCATTCTGCTGTTGGAGAGTGTTGTGATCTAAACCACAGTGCGCTGTGAGTTAAATCATTAACCAGATTAATGATCTATCAATCAACTAATTGAACTCCATCATTGTTATGTCCTAGGGTGTAATTGTTGTTTTATTATGTGTGCAATGTTTTGTTGTTGTTGTTCTCCTCAACGTAAAGCTTAATGGTGGCCAGCTGACACTAGTTACCATCATCTCCTGGTTTCCACTGATTGGCTGCTGGGCGGGAGAGCTCGTGGATAAAGCTAGAGAGGAAACTCAGCTTGGAGAGGTCATTTTGTATCCAGGCTGCTAAAGCTGTCCTCTCCTGCCCCAGATGTTAGCATGTGTGCTAAGATTGACTTTATATCTTCTTGTTGGTTGTTGCACAATTTACTGTTAACCTAAGCAGACTTGGCTAATTGTTGCTAATCAATTTTCTTAAAGGACAACTCCGGCGCAAAATGAACCTTTGGTCTAATTACACATTGGTACATAGTCAACCGTTCTCTGAGATTTGTTTTCATGATTATCGAATGTAAAGAGTTTTATCTCTAAAAACTGTTTAGCTTATAACGCTAGTATATTGGGCATAGAGTAAAGAAAATAAAAATCGCTAGTTAATACCACTAACAAGGCTCAAAATAGCCCAACACTAACACGGTAGCATAATGAGGGTCCCTACCTGGAAACTGAAGCATTGAGAACGTTGTAAGTGTACAGTTGTAAGTGTCCGGTCCCTAGACCGGAGAACCATGTAACAATTGGGGGATCATCCGGGATTTGAACCCGGGACCTCACTTTTCTTGTCCCTAATAATCAACAATGCAGGGGAAGCTGTAATTATGAACTCCAGCAGTGTTTAAATGCTCACTGCATCATATAATTAACAACGCAAACTATCAATGTATGAATCAAATTCACTAAGGCTACGGTCAGACTGAAGGCAAATGTGGCCCAAATCCGATTATTTTGCCCACATTTGACTGAGATCTGTTATTGTTATGACAGTGTGTACAGAACAAACCACATGGAATCTGATCTTTCCAATTACGATTTGGGCCACTTCCATTTGTGGTCCTAAATCCGAAACAGGTCTGATGTTTTGCAATGCAACTTCAGTCTGAACAGTCATATCGGAATTCACGCGACTTTTACGTCAATCTACATTACTCAACATTCATCACAATTCTGTGCTCATGGAAGACACTTCAAAGATTTGACATACCCGACGTTATAAAGACAGTTGTGAAGCGTAGTCAGTGAAGGACAGTGATGTGTCAGAACTTATACGTATTACAGTGAAAGCTCACAGTACAAGCAAAACACGAGGGCTCGTATCATAAATGTTTAAAAAACTCTGCTCTCTTTTTTCCTCATCCTGCATGCGCCTAAATTCGCTGGCTTCGGCGGCAGATCACACTACAAATAAACAAGTAATCGATTACTTTAATGTCCTCAGTGTTTACTTCCGTATGACAGCTGCTGACCGTGACGCCTTTTTATCGTTCTTCTGAGCATGCGGGTCAGTCCAGGACCATGATCTGTTAACACTTGGAATCAGAAATTGGCCACATTTAAAACAACAATGTGAACAGCTATATATAAAAAAAGAAATTGGATCTGAGCAATAAACCGGAATTGAGCACTAAGGCTCGAAGTGTGAACGTAGCCTTAGACGGTTGACAATTTGTTGTTCATGCATCATTTTATTATGACAGTCGTCTTATTATGACACTGACAGTCTTTACTAATGTTGGTTGACGCTTGCAAAAAAGTAAACATTTCGGCACTTGTCACATGACTCGCGTCGCTTGACACGGCTACATTCTTTCGCCAATGGTCACTGTCGCTTGTGTCGCCGGAAGTCGCCGGCCCTCCATTACAAATGAATAGGATCATGTCACTGGCGTTGTGAACAGAGCTTTAGTGCACTTAAGCAGAACAATGTGTCTCTGTACTGTGCTTGCAACAACAAAAAAAGCCAAGAACTGAACAGCGCAAGTCATTTTGCTAGAGCATCAGAAAAAAAGCGAAACCCTTGCAGGGTTGTTATGATGACAGCAGGCTGAGTCTGCTAGGCTGGCAGCTTTCATTTGGCTAACTACTTCCCTGGAGACCTGCATGGGATAAACAGTTATGATCAATGCCTTTTATTCTGCAACGCCGTGTAATTGCTACTAATTAAAGTTAATATCTTAGTATAAACTAGAGCCCTAGGCTAATGACGAATGCTTGAACGATATTTTCAAGCTTGATAAAGTACTAAAACAAAATGAACAAGCTGCTTATGTAAATGAAATGTTCAGATTATTGTTGACATTATTACATGACGATCATTCTGATTATTACATCAGGTGCCCGACGCCTTAGGCCTGCTCTGATATCTCAACAATTGAACAAATTGCAGGTATGCATCTAGCAGACCTAGAACTTGGCAGCTTATTCAAAACAAGAGTTTATGAACTCCTCAATAACGCACATTAACCCGGAGCTAATTCTAGAATCACATTGTGTTTCGGCGATACCATGAGGGTATTTCCAAATGCATGAGGTGTTAATTATAAAATGCAAAAGAACACTTGGAAAAGTTTTGTGCAGTGGAGTGATGGAGTCTGGAGCACACGTGGGACAGAGGCATTAAAGTGCCTGTGTCAAAATTCATTACTTTCTTAATGGGGTTATATTATTTTTTAGTAAAGGTTTTTAGGCAAAACACTAATGTACTCATAATGCTGCACAAAACATTCAGATCATATTGAAATGATCAGAAATCTTGTTAAAATTAAATGCAGCTGCTTTTTGGGATCATTTGGGAGAATATACTACTGTTCAAAAGTTTGGAATCATTAAGATTTATTCATGTTTTTGAAATGAGTCTCTTTTGCTTGCCAATGCTGCATTTATTTGATAAAAAATACAGTAAAAACAGTAATATTATTACAACTTTTTTTATTTTTTGACAACTTAATGTCATTTATTCCTGTAAAGCTGAATTTTAAGCATCATTACTCTTCAGTGTCACATGATCCTTCAGAAATAATTCTAATATACTGATTCGCTGCTCAAGAAACATTACTCCGGGGTTCAGTGTCGAGAAACATATATATGATACATTTATTTTAAGGATTTTATGATAAATAGAGTTCAAAAGAACAGCATTTATTTGAAATAGAAATCTTTACTGTCACTATTGACCAATTTAATGCATCCTTGCTAAATAAAAAAAGTTGTAAAAATTTTAATACATCTTACTGACACAAAACTTTTGAAAAGTAGTGTATAAAAGAATGGAATTACATGAATATATCAAATTATATTTTTGATAGTTTTCTTACCAATAGTATTGTACATTGTCTTTATTTTATTGTGACTACTAATGTCTATTAACAAACATATATATATATATATACACATATATATATATATATATATATATATATATATATATATATATAAAATGTTTACAAAACAAATGAACCTCTTATACTTGTGATGGAGCGGCAACAGGGTGTTCTTTAGACAAGAGAAAATACTGCAGCTTTGAAAAAAAAAAAAAAACGCTTCAAGCTGAATCTTGGAACTCTGCTTCCACTCCACACTGCTCACTTCATTTATTTGGGAGGACATGCAGAGCAACAGCTGCTGCGCAGCCAGAAACAAAACAAGTTTTCAGCTGCTGTTTTTTGCTCTTATAGTGTTTTGTTGTTAGAAAGAGAATAACAACATCTATTCTGCTTTCTCCTTATAATCGTGACTAGGCATACCAATGATGATTTCAGAATGAGACATTTTTGCCACTTGGTTCTTGAAGTTACTGTATTTTCATAGAACAATGAATTTTTTAATTTCAACAGATTAAAGAGAAATGGACTTTTCTTTTGAAGTGAACCCGTTAATACATTTCTTATAGATTTCAAAATCTTTCATCAGAAATGCAATAATCAGCTACGTGCCACAGACACTAATCTTCCAGGTTGAATACAACTTTTGCGCTATTATCACTTTAATCTATTCCCTCTTGCAAAACAGTAAATATCAACAAGGCCGATGTGAAAATCTTAGGCTCCAGTGGAACTACCATGAGAGGGACAGTGTCCATATCTCGGTTTCATCAGATCAGCCACAGTTTGCCAGGAAAAGCGGTTTACCAAGCTCAGGGAATAGGTCGCTTTTCTCTCGCTGTGGGGTCACTGGCACGAATGGAAAAGGCTATCAATGACGGCACTACCAGAGGGCACTGATCTGAAAGAGCATTGTGTCTGAAAACAAGAGCTGCCCTACACATGCACTCTGGAGTGTGTCTGTGGGGTTTAGGAATGAAACTGCTCTTGTACGGTGTGATCTTACCACACTTAGTGTCTGTTTTACTACTCGTCTTCATTTATGTTAAAGGGACAGTACAGCCAATAATAAAGGATTCTGATTATTTACTCATGACATTACAAATCTATATGACTTTCGTTAATCGGCTATGGAACACTATCTAGTGGAGTGTTTTCCATTAGTGGAAAAGTGAAAGAAGAGGGAAAAAAATATTTGATCACAAATACAGTAAAAACAGTAATATTCTGAAATATTATTACAACTTAAAACAATTTTGAATATACCTTTTAAATGTCATTTATAACATGGTAAAGCTGAATTTTCAACATGACTCTAGTCTTCAGTGTCATATGATCCTTCAGAAATCATTCTAATATGCTTATTTAATGCTCAAGAAACATTTCTTATTATTACCAATGTTGAAACCAGTTGTGCTGCTTGTTTATTTATTTATTTAGGAAACTGATTCATTTTTTCAGGATTCTTTGATGAAGAACAGTCAAATGATCAGCATTTAGTGATCACTGAAATGATCATAAGTTTTTGCTAATCGACATAAAACAAAATAGATTGAGGCAAAATTGTGAATTAATAAAAATAATTAAATAGTATATTATATTAGATATCTAGCATATACAATACATAAAATAATATTACGTTTAATTTTAGTTTTCTTAAACACATTGGCAATTTATTTTAAATTTTTTAAGCATACATCTCAAATGTTATTATATCTTGTGTTTTAAATGACAAAAAAAAGAATTATTTGCAGAGTTTCATTGTATGCAAAGCAGTAGCTTGAACAGTCTGCTTAATAGCCATACAGCCAAATAAATAAAAAAAAGTCATACAGGTATGGCAAAACACACGGGTAAATAACAGAAGTTTCATTTTTGGTTCCCTATCCCTTTAATATGCTCTACACAGATTCCTCAAAGGAGACCCAGAAAGGGATGAACAACTGAGAAAAGACAAGAGAAAAAGTGGCTGATGTATTGGCTCTTATTCAGAGGTTGAAATCTCCTCTTGTCTTTCAACCGGATTGTGATAAGCTGTGGTCCGTGGCCAATTCTTTATCGCCCTGCGGCTCTTCTACCCTGCCATTTTTATGACCCGCTCATTTGTCTGGCACCTTGGTAAGTGTCCCAGAGACTGCAATATATGACAGTCCTCAACTCATTTTTTATTGACCCAACTATTACAATCAGAAGATAAGATATGAGCTGGGTCTTTCTGAGGGAAAAAACATTCATTTTAAAACGACAGGAAGCTCAAGACGCAGAACTATTTCAATGCATATACACACAGGTGTAATACATGACACGCAGCTGTGTAAAAGAGGGCAGGGAGAAGCTAGAAACATGCATCATGCAGAGCAAGAAGATCTAAAGGTCTAGTAAATATTTTCAAAAACCGCTCTCACATCCGCGAGCAAAGAAATTATAGCATGACATTGAGTTATTAAAAAGGAATTGCTCATCTGAAGCACCCAGTGAAATACTGTTTTGTGGAAAAAAAAGGTTGTGCACCCCAAAAAATTAAAAAGTCCCACTTCAAGCAATGTGATGTTCTGTATAACACTGTTGAAACAGCAAAGAAACAGCGAAGTGACACATTCAAAAATAATTAGCAGTGTTAAGGCAATTTGCTTTTCACAAGTGACTATTAGAAACATTAACTGTTGATTGTCTTTTTCCAGATTTCTTAGGCACTGTACAGTCAGAATAAAACAGTATTCGCATTTAACTTCAGTAATGTGACATTTCTGAAGGCGATTTTGATTTGCAACTAGGAAAAGAATAGAGTGTAGAATGAGATTTGATTTCACCCCAAACATTTTTGTTGTGTATTTAATACACCGTTTAGTTGTAAATGCAAACACGCTCAAATCCTGATAGCTATTTGGTGATGGATTTATATGGATATAATTAATAAAAAGCAAGTTTTTACACTGATGATTTTTCCCCTTCTGGAATAACATTCTCTGCTGAATCACACACAGTAAAACCAGGAAGGTGTATTGAGAAAGTAAATATTTGTATCATTTTTCTTTAATAGTACATCACTGTTTGGTTGTACTACATAAACACACTCAAGCAAGTTAACTATTTCATTATTTATATTTTCCAAATGGACAAAAAAAAAGAAAGAAAAAAAGCAATATACCAAACCTAACTAAATATTTTAAGTAGAGGATGTTTTCCGTTTTAATGCTTTTTTAACCCTCTGAAATAACATGCACTGATAAATCATGCCTAATAAAAACAGGAATGTTTATTAAAAAAGTAAATCAATTCTGATTTCATGTTGACTGAAAGACAATCAACAGAGACAGCTGGTCATACTTGATGCTAACAAATAAAATATTATACGGCCAAAGAAACCTGCTAATCATTTTTGTAACCATGAAAAAAATACGTGGTTATCAACACAGGCCAGTGAAGAGATGCTGGCAATCGTGACAACCCAACACCCACATGAGATGAGCAAGACTGGACAAGACGACACAGGAAATGACAAAGCGGTCCAACAAAGAGCTTATATAAAAACTGCTCCTTCAGGAACCCTGTGATGACGGTGACTCGGCAAGATCGAAATCAAGCTTGTTATTTGTATTTACCTCAAGGATAGAGGACAATGACTCCGTTCCAAAATCTAGTGGGCTGATTCACGGTTGTTAACTTAAAAAATAAAAAAAGATAATAAAGCTGAAATAAAATATAAATATTAAGTTTAAGTTGAAGCACTTAAATTGCCAACTAAAAACAAACTAAAACTGCAGAAACAACATTTAGGCTTCATTTATTTCTATTTCAAATGTAAATAAATAGAAAAAAACAAAAAGCACATAAAATTATTATAAATAAAAAAACTTAAAAAAGGAAAAGTGAAAATATGACACTAAAAGCTAATTCTAAACATTAATTAAAACTATAATAGTATATAAATAATAAAATAACACTGCTCATAATTGTTATGAACGGTCTATCTATCTATCCTTTCACACAAATATCACTTCTCCACTGATTTTCATATAGCTTTACATTAAAATGTTGATAAGCTAATGGTGTGATACTCTTACAAGTATAAAAAGACAGCACACATACATATTAAATGTTTTAGTTCTTCTCATTTTTAAAGGGTCGTGACATGAGAAATCAAATTTGCCTTGATCTTTTGAGAAGTAAGAGGTCTTTGTAAAACAACCCTGTATATATTTGAAATATATTTATAATTAACCTTTTCTCCACAATCTTGGATTTGCACTGAGATCATTGCAATGCATTCTGGTATTGCCTTCTCTGCAAAGAAGAAATCCTGTGCTGCCTTAGAATCAGGTTAAATAAAGGTATCTTAGGCAGCACCATAATTCATTTACCTAGCGTTTGGAATAGCCTTAGGATCGGGAGCGGGCCTACTGTATAATGCCAAAAAATCCCAAAGCCACAAAGCAGCCTCTGTAGCCATTGCACTAGGTTGTGGAACAGAGCAAATGTAAGGCAATTTTTAGAGCTCATCCATCATCACTTTTCCTGTCTGGAACCGTTGCAATAGTATTGCAATTTCCCCACCATGCACGTCTTTTTCACATATTAACAACTGCAGATAGCATCATGAGTTGAAGAACTTCAGGAAATCGAAACACCATACGGTCGATTAGCAAACGTCTTAAGAATGTAGACAACATCAGAGCCATTTTTGGAAAAATTGGAATTAAGAAACAGATCTAAGTGGCTCGTTACTATACCTGACCTTCTGATCTCATACCTGATAAATCCTCTTTTGGTGCTCCTGCAGACAAAAAGAATTGTATGCATGAAACAGCCAGAGGCAGGTGCACCACGACTCCATCATTGAACTGCCTGTCTGTTCGACCATGATGAACATGCTACACTTCTAGCCCCTGAGGAGACCCCATGCCTGTGCGTTTGGTGTTACCTGCTCTCCCTCTGTGAAGACTTTGGTGCCGAAGCTCCAGGTAATGGTGGGTGTGGGGTCTCCGGTGGCCTCACATGTTAACGTAACCCGTTCGTCCATTTCTGTGGTAGTCTGGCTTTCCAAATATGTGATTGTGGGTTGCACTGAGAGGACACATTTTTAAAAGGTTAGATGACTCCAAATTTATATTCAGTCTAATGTTGAAAGCCTACGGCTTTCTTTGTGGAACACAAAAGATTTTTTTCGCAGAATGAATATGAAGAATAATTCAAAAATGGCATGTGAAGACATGTCAGGCCAAATTTGAAGTCGATGATAACAAACGGTTTTCATGTCTCTTGCTAATAATTTTGCATATTTTTGGACATACGGAAGTGTGAATGTGATTTGAGAGCAACATGTTTCAGTCTGTCTCTAACTCAAGCTTTCGTTTGACTTTAAAAGATATGATCGTACGACTACTTCTAAGGTTCATTTTTGTCATTTTTAGACCTCTGCCGCATCCTTCTCTATTCACTTTCATTGTATGAAGGATATAAATATCTCCCTTGTGGTCCACAGAAGAAAATAACATTTACTTAATATTTGATAGAAATAGAAATAAAATAAAAAATAAAACTCTTTAAAAATGCCTTTCAAGAAAGAAAACAGTCAGTGGACTGTTTCTTAAGGTAAAAACAATATAGTCATGCAACTACACTTTTTTTCTCTGCAGAATAAAACTGAATTCTTTTTTATTTATTTTTTTGTCACTGCTGAATTTTGAACATCGACAAAGTGCTGTCAAACCTCTAGACTCCTGTGAGACTCCATCTCTCATGGATTCTTACCAAAGACTTTAAGGCTAAGTTCTTGTTCGCTCTTCCCAGCTTTATTCAAAGCAATGCATGTGTAATCTCCCTCGTCCAGCTTTGTCACATCTTGTATTGTCATCTCTGAGCCGTCTTCATTGAAGTTGTATTTATTCCCGCTCTCCAGTGGAATGTTGTTCCTGAGAGGAAAGAAAGTGCTAACTTATTGAAACAATAGAGCAAGGTGGAAGACAAATCTGAAGGGAAGCGATTTTTGTTCTGAGAGCCAGTTCTGTTAGGCATGCAAAATTATAATAATTATTATTAATAATAATAGTGCTGTCAAATCGATTAAATCACAATTAATCACATCTAACAACAAAGTTTTTATTGCATAAATCAATAAACTTGTGTGTGTGTGTGTGTGTGTGTTAGGCATAAATATGCATATATAAATATATGCATTTATATATATATATATATATATATATATATATATATATATATATATATATATATATATATATATATATATATATATATATATATATATATATAAATAAATGCATATATATATATATATATATATATATATATATAAAAATGCATATATATATATATATATATATATATATATATATATATATAATACAGTATATATATACACACACACACACACACACACACACACACACACGTTGGCGGTTACAGCCGCGGACTCTGTGGATAAACCGCAGTTCGGGCGAATGATGTGGCGAAAAATAATATTTGAATTAAATTCGGGTGGGTGGCGGTTGAACCAATCAAATGAAAAAAATATATATATATATACGTTGTTAAAGGAACACTCCACTTCTCCACTTTTTTTTGGAAATAGGCTCATTTTCCAACTCCCCTAGAGTTAAACAGTTGAGTTTTACCATTTTTGAATCCATTCAGCCGATCTCCGGGTCTGGCGGTAGCACTTTTAGCATAGCTTAGCATAGACCATTAGCATCTCTCTCAATAAAATGAACAGAGTGTCGATATTTTTCCTTTTTAAAACTTGCCTCTTCTGTAGTTACATCGTGAATACTTATGCATACTTTGCTGCAGTAGCATGGGTGTAGCAGGCCCAATGATATTACGCTGTGCCTGAAAATAGTCCCCAGCTTTATAACTTCCAATATGACCGGCACTAAGTTTCAGGCGCTGCGTAATATCCTTACGCCTGCTGGACCCATGGAACTGCAGCAAAGTTCCTTGATTATTACGCAGGAATGAAGAGAGAGATGCTAACGGTCTAGTCAGATTCAATGATCTATGCTAAGCTATACTAAAAGTGCTACCGCCAGACCCGGAGATCGACTGAATGGATTCGAAAACGGTAAAACTCAACTGTTTAACTCTAGGGGAGTTGGAAAATGAGCCTATTTCCAAAAAAACTGGAGTGTTCCTTTAAACATTGTTACTTACATCTGAAAAGTACATCCGTAGGACACAGTGTTAGCCAACCACTTTCAGCTGCATGGCTTTTATTCTACTTCTATTTGCCCCTCTATTAGCGGTCTTTGTGCAGACGCTCTTGAATTCATTGGATTCTTGACCATGGTGTCGATCCCTTGATTTAAGGTCAAAGAGGTAATAAATATCCCACAGCCCTTGTCAAAGGAGAGGACCCAAGTTTTTCTGAGTCAAATAAACACCTCCTCCACCTCCAGCCCCCCACCCCCAGCACAACCGAACAAAAGATCCTTGAGGCGTGCTGTATCATCCCGAGGGATTTGTGTCTAACGTTCTCTCCTCTATGAGCAGAGAGAGTACGCACACCCGCTGAGAACACAATGATGGTTGAGAAGAGACTCATACTTTAAAAGTACTAATGGTGTGCTTCACTATTCCATGTCATCCACAAAAGTTCTTCATGTATTCAGAGGCCTTTTCATCTTGCTTTAAACTCCTAATCCACAAAAAATGGTGCAGCAAAACCAGTATTTCGGTAGTGCTTTGTTTCTACTGGGGTGATTTTGCTTACCGCACCCAAGTCACCATCGGCTCAGGAAATCCATCAGCATCACAGGCCAGTAGGGTGGAGATGCCAGTGTCAGCGGTGGCATTCGTTTCAGCTTGACGGATTCTTATAGTGGGCAGGACTGAGCAGAAGAGAAGATTGAAGGTTTGAAATGAGGAGCCGAAGAAAAACTCAAGACTTAACCCTCTTAACACTACATAACACTTTTTATTCTACTTAAAATAGGACACTCATATATATTTTCAAATAATTTCTGCCTTAAAAGAGATATTGTACCATTCTCAAAAAGACAAAAAAAAAAAATTCCTACAAAATAAGAAATTGTTTTTTTTTTAAATGATATTATTTCACACATTGATAGTCAAATCAGTCCAATTAAATATAATCTAACATTTAATCAGAAATCAAGTTTTTACGTGCTGCCTCCAGGAAACACGTACCATTGCAAAACAAGAAATTAGCACATTACAGAAACCTCCTTTGGAATAATAATATAAATATGTGCATAATAAGCACAAAAAAGAAAGACAAAGTATGTAATGTGCAGCTTTGCCTACATTATGTTACAATTTTGCCTCAAGCCTCAACGTACATTTTCATGCATTTTCAATTATGCACATCACATAAACTTATTCAAAATAAATCTTTACTCTAGCATAAATGTGGATCAAATTTTGATTTAATGAAAGACAGCCACACTGTTCAAAGGTTCACTTTGATCCCTTTCACAAAGAGAATATAGCACTGCAGCACATCTAACACCTGCTGACAAAGGAATCAAATAGGCTTCCAATGGATAATATAACCAGTTTTTGCATTTCTGATAGTAAATATTTGTTCCTCCTCTCTTGACAAAAAGGGACTTGCAAATTAAGTGCTGCATGTTGTGTCTGTGACCTGCACCGTGGTCGCTCAAGCAGGACTAAACGACAACATAACGATAACCCACCAAGGAGAAAAATTAGACTCATACAAGAAAACAAACAGAAATGCAGAGATAAGAGGGGAAACTATATTACCAGGTTTACCGCAGGAAGGAAAAAAAAAATCAAAAGGAGATGGGAGAAAATATCAGTGGAGCAGCTTGACAACAGCTACTTCAAAAACCGTCTGATCCTCAACACAAAACACTGAGCTTTATACTCAACCTCAACACCAACACAGCTGCCGATCAAATACGTAGCTCAATATTGTGATATCTTGTTTTAGCTAATCAAAAGAGCCAGTTAACCCTATGGTAAGCTAGTATGCAAAACTGTTGGCATGCCAACTGAAAAGACAAAGAGAAATATTTAATTTAAACAATTAAGCTTCAGTAATCGAATCTAATTTAATGTAATCCACTAGTTAAAAGCATACAGTTTGTCATTTGAGACAAGTTGAAATATTCAAACCCAGTGCACTACAGGTACAGTAAGGCAAATAAGAGCTCACCGTTAACAACCACTTTAATGCTGCGGAAGTCAACTTCTCCACGGGCTTTAATGCGGCCCTCGCAAGTGTACACCCCCTCGTCTGTCTTCCTGATCCCTCGGATTTCGAGATGGTTGTTATTCAAAGTCCTAAAACGAACTGTAGAGCAGAACAAGGGTGAATTCATTTCTTGCGGGTTTGAACAGATGTCTCTGAAATTGTGATTTAAAATAAAATGCAGATTAATCCATTTTAACACTTTTTTCATCTGTTATCACATAGATTAATAAAGTGGCACATTTCTGAGAAAGAAGCATTAGGCTGCACTAATGATCTCATCAATTTATTAACGAACATAAATAGTGAGAGTTACGCAAAATAAATCAGCCTTCTTAAGTAATACATCATTTTTTTTTACATTTAAGAGTGGACGATAATAACTTTGACTAACCATCTTTTGCAAAGTGGATCTTTGCACCTTTGTATTTCCAGAGGACAGTGGGTGGGGGTGAGCTTACGACATCACACACAATAATGGCATTGTCTCCTTCGCTGAACTCTTGAGGTGATGGGACATTTGTAAACGTGATTTTTTCTAGAGGGAAAAAACGCAGGTCAGCAACAACTTCAAATTTATCATGCAATGATTCATTTAGCAGAAATGTAAGTGCAAATTTAAACTGCTGATGGCACTAGAGAGATTGAGATGGAGACCCCACAATTGGCACCAAGAATAGTTAGACACTCAAACTAGTGTGCCAAACTTCATTAACGTGCTTGCCATACAACTACATAAAATGGCACAATTAAATTTGTGATGTCAACTTTTAAATAAGCGTTTTCTATATATTCGGTCAACACAGATGAATCATAAACCGGGATCTTACGGTATATCTTCAGATTTACTGTAGCTTCAGCATCCTGATCACCATTGCTGGCCACACATCTATATGTCCCGGCATTGTCGACCTTTGCATTGTAGATGGTGAGAGTGGAAGACGTCTCGTCGTTGCGAATAACACTGACGTCTTGTTTGCCGGGCTCGATTTTCTCCCCGGTTGGTGCAAACCAATCGATTTCCTTGGCCCCACCGATAACTGCAACCAAGACCAAATGAACACATCGGAATTCGTAGGCTGGTCTTGTGTATTAAATGTGTCATCATATAAATCATTCTGTCAAAAATAAAGCTGGTTTAACATCCACAGAGCAGAGATGAATCAATCAAAAACGGATCAGGCCTGATGCGATTGAATTATTTGCGTGAATCAGTTGGGATTCGGTGTCGCTGGCTCAACAGCTGTCAGAAGAAACAACCTAAAACTTCAACCGATTCTCAGGTTACCAGTCTATTACCCAAATCAGTGGACCGTAGGACACAGCACTGGTGAAGACTCGAGTGTTGAGAGCAATTATCAGAGCCGCTGTTCCACGCCTTTGGGTCTTCAAATGAAACCCAGGAGAGTGTAACCACAAAAAACGGTTTTCAAAGTGAGATATACGCAGCACACAAAGGTTTAACGTATTCTTCTTGTAAGCCTTATTCACATGGGTCTCGTTTATTGGGTCCCCAGTGACACAGAACACCATCAGTGACATTACATTTGAATTCAAAGTAGTGCACTATTTTTAGGTAAATTATTTTAGGTCACAAAAACCAAACAAACTGCCATTCAACATTTTAGGATCGGACATCAGGCAACTAAAACGGTGTACCAGATTTTTGGAAGGTAACACAGGTAGAATTATGAACAGGGGACACATCTTTAAATACTGTAACAACAGTAGCAACAGGCAATCAACAAGTGAACAGCTGATGAATATAAATCATAAATATGTTATTTTATATTCCTGAAATATAAAAGCTGTTTTACAGAGAATATTGACTTAAAAACCCCAGTAAACAAGATAAGGCAGCAGTGGGTGAGGACGAAAATCAATCTCTCTCTCTCTCTGATCAGAAGTAAAAGCAAAGACATATATAAATGTTACATTTTATTTTTCAAAATCAAAGAAAATAGCTGCTAAAAATTCAGCTTTGCATCACATGATAGAATTACCTTTACTGTTTTATTGTATTTTTGATCAAATTCTTAATATTAAAAATCATAGGAATGAAACCGTACATGGTCAAATTCAACAAATGACACTTTTTAAATTTTTTTAGCCTACCTTTTCTATGAATATTTTTCACAAACCCATACCAACCTCTTTCCTAGCTTGACCCGTTGTAAAATAAAATTGCCTTTCCTAAAGGAAACTCATTTGCTCATAAAGCATAAAATGAGTAGTGTTCATGTTTTTGGTTAAATGGTAGCAGGAGAGAAAGAAAGATTGACAGTAATATGCAATACAGATGGAAAAACAGAACCATCACAGTTGGTAGACAAAGAACATAATGACATGTTTGTTTGAATGCCAACTATTTTATCAATATCTGTATCTGAACTAGATGTAACCTTGTTGCCTGCCACTCGCCTCGCCCACACCGGACTCATTGAAAGAATCTTACACCTTGTTTACAAAAACCAAGACCATATGGCAAAACGAAGGCTGAAATTATCTATAAAACAAAGCCCTGCGGTAAACGGTAGCTGCTGAATTAATTGCAGTAACTCCTCAATGCGCTGTAATAAGGGCCAGACGGTTCCTGGTCAATATGAAAACTTACCTTCACACAAAAAGAACCGAGACTCTCCAACACTGATCTCGCTCTGTGCAGGTGTAATATCGACCTGCAGAGAAACTGAAGAGAGAGAAAAGTATTAGGATTAAAGAATACATCAAACAAACCTGCTATAATAGAGCTAAAGTTAGCCAAAATAAAAAAACTCACAACTGAGAAACTTCTCAAACTGTATTTCTCCACATGCATAATTCAGCAGCCTCTGAGAGCACTTTTCATTAATTCCACACAAGCAGCTGATCTCTTCACTTTTACAGCCGCACAAGTAACTATGGAAACCCCTCTGACATAGGCTCTTCAGATAAACATTGACGCGTCATTTTGATCCGACTAAACGAGAGGCGACAACAGACAGTGAAGCTAACAAGCTCATTGTCAACTCGGCCATTTCACCTCCTTAGAGTTTTGCAGGTTCATTTATTGCCTTATTGCCGCTGCATCTGACAGTGGCATCAGCGCATTCAGCACTATGTCACAAATGCATCCCATTACGCAGAGATTTATTTAGGAGAAACTCTCAATCCCCACTTAAACCCATTCTTAGCAACGCCTAAAAGCCTGTTTGGTTTTAAAAACAATACATCTGTCTATTTTGTCCCCAGAAACTCTAGGAATGGAAAGAGTAAAACAGATCGATATGTTTCAATTGAGAAAACGTAAAACCCAGAGCTTGGGCGTTAACTTCAGTGAGACTCATTTCTCATTCATATGTCGGAACACGGAGGATGTTTGGGAAATGAGTAAAGACAAAGAGAGCCGACTGAAGACAAAATTGATCCGCTCACAGATGGTGGCCTTTAGTCTTCGAGGTAATTTAATAAATGGACAAAGCCGGACGAGGGTAAACCTCAATTAAATCAGCATATTCAATCAATACAATTGGATGTTTGTTGTTCTTAGTGGAAGGGCCATTTATCTCATGTGTCTCCACACATGTATAGTCTTTATTTAGATAAAAGAATAACTTTAATCTGTGAACTTGGCAAAGCAGTCAACTTTGGAAATGACACAAAAAGGCTGAAGTTCTGCTGAGGATAGGATTTTAAATTAATTAGCCTCTCATTAGCAGGGCATGCTGGGAGATGCATGGTGACACTGGAGGCGTCTGTGTAAGGACCGCAGACCTCTAATCTCTGAAGTCCCAGCTTGAATTCACTTTAAAGAATTACAAGTACAATGCTGCCTACAGTGAACAGTTTTGTTCTACTAAAGACAGATTTGACTTCTACATTATGCGTAAATGCTGTGTGAAAGCTATTACAAACAAATTACCAAAAAGTTATGAGATGACTAATTATATATATGGTGGCATGGCAGTTTTCCCTGTGGTATTGAACATGGTATCAAATATCAATATGTTTCTAACACCCACATTCACGTGTCAGCAAAGTCTACTTGGTGATCAGAAATTTGTCCTTATGCCCAATTCTGATAATCAGTTTACACATTCTTTCAATTGTGATCCATATCCGATTCATGCGTTTACACTTGCCATACTATCTGAAACGCCGCGTATGCTTAAAGGGTTAAATTATCTTGCACATATGGATGAATGCGAAATATGCTTGATCTGCGATAAATGCGAAGTTCGCCAAATATCACCGTGATTTTGAGGAGGAGGACGAAAATGGCCATCATTGCAGCCTGTGTATGCGCTTCAGTTATAGTGTGCGAGAGATCTCAGGACTGGTGTGACCATATTGTGTTTAAATATTGGCTTTAACGAGGAGTTTTACGCGTGTCCACATTCCTCTCCTACGACCACACGACATTTCGTCGGGCCATCCGTCCCTTTGCAGATACCGCGGAGACGTAGCCTAATGCCTCAGAAAATCCGATCTGCCCGTTTACATGACAGTCGCATTGGCACATATCTGATTTATATCTGATTTATTTCCACATATGAATGAGGCCTGAAACAGTATTTCACAAATATGCACTAAGCGGTGCCAATCATAACACATTTTGTATTTCGGAAGGAGGGGCTTTATCAAAAACGGTGGGTGAGCCAGATTGGGGTGATTTTTGAACTTGATTGCGTTTTTTGAACAATCTAGTATGGAAACATTCTAGTACACCCCAAAAACAAATCAAGACTTCGTAAAAGGGCATAATAGGACCCCTTTAAGAAGATTAAATGATTAGAGAAGTCATGCATACTTCACCACAGAGAAGTCTGTTTTTACAGGAAGGTCCAGTTATGGCATTTTGATTTAACATGACGTGTTATTCTGAAAATGTAACGCTGCACAGATGAATTGGTCAAAAGAAATTCAATAACATGCATTTAGAAAATAGGGTGAATTATCATTTCCTGCCGACTTTTAAACTCTTGCTGGGCTTCAAGGAACCACTTGAGTCGGTGGAACAGAATATTTCATAACTGGTATATGAAAGCAATCCATTTTACTTTGTGAAAGTGAACAGCTATGGATGGCATATCATTTGCCTGTTACAGTATTATAATGCATTTTTCATTGCTGCTGACCTCCGCAGAAATTGGCTTACAAATCAATTGAACCAAGTTTGACACCAGCCT
Organism: Semotilus atromaculatus; assembly: GCA_031834385.1. Classification (NCBI taxonomy): domain Eukaryota; kingdom Metazoa; phylum Chordata; class Actinopteri; order Cypriniformes; family Leuciscidae; genus Semotilus; species Semotilus atromaculatus. The sequence continues at coordinate 9,777,505 of JAULUF010000015.1, forward strand.
TAGTGACAGCAACAAAAAATAAATAAAAAATAAATTTGTACACAGACACTTCCACCTCACTTCTGGACTTTTATGTTTAAAGGATTAGTTCACTCAAAATTCAGAAAATTCTGTCTAAAGTCGCCTTTATGGGAGAAACAGACTGAAATTTGCTGAAAATCTTGACATTTAATTTTGCTCAGATCTTTAACAAATTGACTTAAGCAGGTCACAAAATCGGTCTAAATTATTTGTCCATGAATCAGTCTGATTTGATTCTTGAGTTCGGTTCATTGATTCAAACCGGCTACAGTGATCAACATCTCACTGAAAAGAAAAGAAACTCAGTGAATATCAACTTGAATTTCAATAGATTAGTGTGATAAACAGTGAGCAGGTTTATGGTAGTTGTTTGACACTTTTACATCATTTTTGAAGCTTGAGAGTTCCAGTGTCCATTCATTGTAAAAAGTAACCAGTACACTTTAGAAACAAATCTTCTTTCGTGTCACACAGATGGAAGAAACACACAAGTTGAAATGACATGAGTGCGAGTAAATGACAGTCTTTACCTGAGAAATCAATGGATGTGTGAATAGTGTTTCATGCACAATTTTTTAGTGAGTCGTGACATGAGTATGTGCTGTTGTGATGAGGGAGGGGGGTGTGAGTGTGTGTGTGTGCGTGTGTGTGTGTGTGTGCGCGTGTGTGACTGCAGGATGTGTCTCTGTCCTCACAGCAGGCACGTGCAGAGGGGGGGGGGGGCTTTGGGTGCTCAAAAATAATCGAAAGTGCCCCTCTCAAACAAATAATGATCATTTTGTTTTCAATAAAACAAAATGCATTTTATTATAATTAACATGACAATGTGTACAAAGCTATAGAAGCCTAAATTCACGTTTATTTGTATGTGTCTGTCAGTCTGAGGTGCTGTTGCCATGACTCGTTGCTATGGGTTGCGTCACTTGCGTGTCTTGCTTCGGACTCGACTGAAGGGGTCAGTCTCCGTTTTCAAAGGTCTAAAACTCCGGAGGAAGGCAGGCGCGCGCAACCGTAGCAAAAGTTTTAAAACAAAAACGCACTAGTGTAAACGACAACATCACGTAGGAATTCCACAGTCTGCTCGGGAACCGATATATGGTGAGTAGCTTAAAGCCTATCTAGGCTCGACGGCAGGAAAAAAATAAACCAAACCATTTTTAAACTTCTTTTTTTTTCAATAATCAAAGGTAGTGTGTTGATTTTATTAAAAAATATAATTTATTTCTGATGCAAAGCGGAATTTTCAGCATCATTACTAACCCTAACTTCAGTTTTACATGTTCCTTCAGAAATCATTCTAATATGCTGATTTATTATCAGTGTTGGAAACGGTTGTGGTGCTCAATGTTTTTTTGGAACCTGTGATACTTTTTTCAGGATTCATTGATGAATAAATAGTAAAAAAGAAAAACGGCATTTAATATCGATTTTTATCAATTTAACACATCCTTGTTGAATAAAAGAAAGAAAGAAAATTACTGACCCCAAACTTTTGAACAGTATAGTGGATATTGGTATAAAATATTTTTATTTTAGATAAATGCTGTTCTTTTTGTAACTTTTAAACTCAGAATCCTGAAATAAAGTATCAAAGGTTATAAGTATATTAAAATAGAAAACCATTATTTTAGACTATAGTAATATTTCACAATATTACTGTTCTTTTTATTTTTAAAAATGCAGCCTTGATGAGCATAATATACTTTCTAAAAAAAAGTAATGTTTCCAAACTTTATGCATGCCTTTTTTTACATTTGAGCCCCTGCCCTTGAAGAACTCTCTGCACATCCCTGCCTCACAGTCCCACCCTCCCAGACACACATCATCTCACCTCATCTGTTTATCACATCCAAAATGATGCAAATGCAAAACATTTTTGAACATTGTTGACAGGATTATCTTTTGTATGCCATGTTTTCTATGCAAATATTTGAATGAATCATCTTAAATTTTAGCATTTGGCTTGCCATATTATTTGAAATCATCTTTCATATATTCCTCTGGGAAATCAAATGGCCCTGCAGAACTGTCAGACTGAATCTTAAAGTAAGAGATAAAGAGATTCACAGGCATTTCTTCCTCAGCATCACTGCTGGAGACTGGGAATACCCGAGTTTGTGTTATTTTCAACAAAACAACTGAACTGCATGTGTAACCAGCTGGGTTAGTACTAGACGCCAATTTCAAATGCACTGCCTGCAGTCTGACGGAGGTACATCCCTCAAGGAAAAGTTTATTCATCACAAAAGGGAAAAACACCATGAGAAAAGTGGTGGTTGGGGCACATCTGAAACCAACCGTTTATTAGCATTGAAATCAGAAGCACAAGAGACTAAATGAAATTCTGACTCTGACCCATTATGCAGAGATTCACACTGAAAGCTTTTACTGGAATTAAAGGTGCAGTAACCGTTTTCTGAGAAACGCAACTGAAAGCGCAAACAAACAGGTTTTTTTAATGCAGAACTGAATGTAGGCTAATTGTTAAATAACCATTTAACAGTGATAATAATGTGTCATTACTGCTTAGCTAAAAATGGAAAATTCAGCATTCAAAGCATGCCATAAGTTAGGGTTAGACAAGGCAAGTCTATGGGAACACTGGGCAATTCTCGGCCAAAGTGAAATCGCCCAAAAAGAGGCGGTACTCCTCCACAGAACGTGACTTGACGCTGATTGGACTATATCCAGAGGCAGAACCACAGTGACGGTTAGTGTAACTCTGTGGTTGAATGCGAATGTGATTGAGTCCCTTTTGCACCATGGTGGTGCGTCACCCAATCGCCCTAATGAAGAAACCGCCCCTGAGGGGGAGTAAACACTACTGACGAGGGAGGAGAGAGAGAGAGAGAGAGAGAGAGAGAGAGAGAGAGAGAGAGAGAGAGAGAGAGAGAGGAGTGAGCAAAGACTGTAGAAAGAGAGATGTTCTGAGAGACATTACAACAGATAAAAGGTCTGAGGAATATCATTGGAAAAATAAAGGTTATAACAGAGAATGTCTAATATCGCGAGAACTCCCACTCTCAGTAAACTTCCGGGTTCTGAACTGGTTGCAGTTCCACTGATTCCATATGAGGGCGCTCACAGGACAAGTGCAGATTGAACGGAGGTCTATGGAGCTTTACCCCTCAAAATCCACTTTTCTCAGGATATAATTTTTTGTCACTTATTTGCTTTAAAAAGTCTTTTAAAATGTCAATGACGTCATACAATCAGCGTCCATTAGCACAATGCTAGAGTGTTATGGGCAACAACAACTCATCCTGTAAGAAATCGAAAGGACATAAGTAGGCCTACTCGTTCATTCAACTTTCGACCTACAACCCATGTTGAACTTGCAAAACCTACATTCAAATCGGAGATTTCCAAACGGCAATCGGGTGAAAGAGACAAATTTAGCCGTCTAGCTCCATAGACTCTCATTCATTCTGCACTCGGACGATCGCCCCCAGTGGAACTCTGGTGGAACTACATCCAAACTTCAGTACAATAGTACTTAATAGGGAGTGGGCAAGCTTTCCGTAGACGGGCTTTGGTTATAATCAGGCAAGAGCTTTACGACCCGCGTTAATATATGCTGGTGAGACCTGAAAGAGGCCTGAAAACTGACGGAGAGGTCCCGTCGTTTCTGCTCCATATTCTGTTGTTATAATGAGAATAGAAACAGTATTTTGAGTGTGATTGTTTGTCTGGAGCTGCTGGCGACTAACAACAAACTCTTGCTTGTATTTACTCCTGTGTACTTTATTTTAAATTTTTCTTCTTATATTTATAATGTTGCAAAATATTTCTATTTCAAATAAATGCTGTTCTTTTGAACTTTATATTCAAAGAACCTTGGGGGGGAAAAAACAGTTTCCACAAAAATATTAACCGTTTTCAACATTGATAATTTTTTTGAGCACTAAATCAGCAAATTTAGTAATGATGGAGTAATGATGCTGAAAATTCAGCTTTGACATGCAATCAATTTATTTATTATTTAATCGTGTACATTGTCGGTTGCAGCTAAGATTTTTAAATTTTTTTTTGAAAGATGTCTTGCTATCAGCAAGGCTGCATTTTAAAAAAAATACAGTAAATACTGTAATTCAAAATAACTTTTCTATTGTAATATTGTGTGTATATATATATATATATATATATATGAACATCTTAAGACCCAAAGTAAAGTAACGGGAAAATAATTACAACACCATGAGAAAAGAAATTCCCATGACAGGTTTCGTCATATAACAAATATTTAATAAGATAAGAATTTTAACACAATAGCCCAAAGTTGAACAAACTCCTAAGGCGACAAAGGAATATAACTGTTAACCCTCTTGGATCTAAGAGGGTTTTGGGGCCCTGGAGAAGTTAAACATTAGCCATTTGAAAAGGTAACTTGGATATTATCAAGATTATAACCAGCAGAGTGCAAAATCCAAATTCAAATCCACATTAAACAAAATGTTGGCTAAAATTGTATCACGTTATGCAGCAGTTTCAGTCTTGCTATTGCAAACACGCCTGATTAGGATACAATCAATGACTTCACTTGAGGTTTATTTTAGTCAAGACAAAGTGGGGGGAAGATTTACAATCTATGACTCAGACATTAATTGAAAATGACATGTTTAAAAAAAACTCTTTTGTAGCTTGATTAATTGTCTAATTCTGAAGCTTTGGTACGGTGTCTGAGCGCACTCCTGATCAATGCCGAACACAAATTTACATTGTTCAAATGCAAATGTGTTAATCATAAGTTGTCTGAGATCTCAGTTCTGATTTAACCTAGATTCACCACGAGTGGCTTCTGTTTTTCCATGCTTCAATGATAAATGCTCTACAACAACAACAAAAAAACAGGCAAGAAGAGCTCTCAAATGCATTCAGAAACCTTTTAATCTCAGGCTGCACAAAAGGGCCATGATAAAAGTGATAATGGGGAGAGAGGGGACTCAATTATGAGGCAATTTATTTGGTGCATTAAATTCATCTGCTTTCATTCGCACTTCTACACTCGGTTTCAGCTTTTAAGGTGCATTTGTGTGTAAGTAAACAAGGATAATATAAACCGTTACCGAACCAATAAAACATGTTTGCTCTGAACTGGATGCTCCTCAGGTCTCGTACCTTTTTCCACGAGTGCAATTCTTTAAAAAAAACAGCTCCCAACATTCTCTATGTGATGTGGCGCTGTTGCTTGGCAACATGACATCCCGTGTGTGTGCAGAGTATGTTAATGAGCGGAGTGGCAGGGGCGTCCGGCGATCCACCGGAGCAGAGCTGCGGGCTATGTAACATATGTAATGGGAACGCAGAGACGATGACATTTCCGTGCACAGCGCTGCATCAAATTCTACATAGTGTTGTATTATTTTCAAAGCTGTAGGGCCGTTGTTTTACATAGTGGCATTTTAAGACGCAGCCAGATTCCGAGCCCCATGGGTCCCACGCTGTTGTTTACACCCCGCTGCTCCATTCACCTGGGCAGACTTATTTCTACAAAAGCCACAAACAACTAAAAGTCATCTGAAAAGGTTACAGAATGGTACATTTGTTCTGAATGAGGCCAACTCTGTGAAAGAACAGGGCTGTTGGAAAAAGAAACCAATCAGCTTGGCTCAATAAACGACTGGTCAATTGTTTAACCCAGGGGTTTTCAGACATTTCAGTGCCAAGGACCTCTAAATATGATGATCCCCTGCGAGGGTCTGCCTTTTGAAAATATAAAGACAGGTATTTGTTTTCATGTATAAAAACTTGTTGATAGTGTGTGAGAAACATTCTAAACGTAATATTATAAAAGGCAACAAAATTAACATTTCCATAATACTAAAATATAAACTATTCTATTATTTATATATGTATAATATTAATACATTACAAATAACATTAGTTAGAAAATATCTTCCCCTCCACAAAACTACAGTATGCAGACTTGTCTTTTAAACCTAGCGATATCAATAGAATAAAGTAACCACAATCAATCTTTTTCTTAAGACTATGCAAGCAAAATGAAAAAGATAAAAAAATTAAAATAAATTACAAATTCTTAAAACTTATTTCATACACGAGAAATCAAATTTGCCTTAATCTTCTGACATATGAGGTATTTGTTTGTACAACTAAAACATCCTGCAATTTTCAGAGCTTAAAACAACCTCCTCGTTATAAGCAAAGCATTTATTCAATCAAGCTCCAAAAACAGCTTGTTTGTGATGCCACATGGGTAAATACATATGCATATGACGAATAGTTATACAGCATCGCAACATAGGCCCCGCCTACTGCCGTTCAGTCGCTTAACGGCAGACATTTGTTTACACTGGAAGTGAGCGCTGCATTGTGACGTGTCAAAAGCAGATAGAACCCATTACAATCACTAATGCTGTCTACACTGGATACAGTATACAGATGTGCATTCACTTTTTGCCACGAGCTTGAGTCTGCTGACAGGAAGACAAATGGAAGAGTAAAGAGAATTGTAAAGTAATGTTTGCTTTGACAGCTCGTTTGCATTTAGAAGGATACCAGCGTTATTTATTTTTAATGCCGTCCTTAAAGGAGGTCAGAATGAAGATTGAAAAGAATTGTTTTTCCACATTTATATATTTTTTTTTGTGTGTGCAAAAAGCTTTATTAACATTTTAAGTGAACCTCAATAAACATTAAAATATTAATAAAAAATAAAAAATCCATGTCATGACTCCTTTAATATCTTAAATAAACGCTAACTAAAATTTGCAGTGGTGCATATTGATCCAAAAAAAAAAAAAAAGCCTAATAACATCCTTTTCGGCTGGGCCACTTACATTTAACCAATGGATTTTGACAAAAAAATGTAAGATTCTTTCATGATTTAATCAATTCCTGATGGATAAAGTACTTTCCTTATTTCCCTTTTTTCTCATTGAAAATAATGTTTTTGCCTAAAAATACATTACATTAAAAAGTAAAATGGGTTATGAATGTCATTTCATATTACCTATAGCCTATGAGATTTTGTGATAACTGCAATTGAATTTGTTTTCAGAAGGACTATTACCAAAGTGTATCATTTTGCACAAATTCTTCAAGTTAGCTCACTTATCTAGTGCTCCGTCATTTTGCGACTCAAGCTGGGTAAAACATCAAGTAGCACAGTGAGTGTTTTCATTCCACATAATTAAGCTGATTTCAGTCACACCATTGCTCGGTTTAAAGTGCTGACGTGACAAGTTAATACTGTACAATAAGCTTTACAGTTTCTACTGCCATCACAGTGTTTGAATTGTCGAGCTGCGGTTGCTGCTATTTTTGCAGGAGCTACTGTATATGTGTAAGACACCTGTCACACTGCACTGGCTCATGGGCCAGCTTAAGCAGATTACCGCTGTGTATTTACAGTCGGCACTGCACCCAGAGAGATGCCACTGTGTGGAGAATATGATGAGCTAGGCCTACTTATCCGCAGCCCTGGGGTGGGAGAAACCCTTTCCCGAGCGAGGGCGCCATCGGCAATCTGCTGAGCTACGGGTATTTCAAGCTCTGACTTTCTTTTTTTTTTTTAATGAGATAAAAATGATACACAAGCCTCGCACACCGGCTGTGTGAAACAGCATGCGATAAATCCAGTGACGTTACATAATACTGTCAGTCGCTTGCATATGGGGGACAATCTGGGGTAAACCTTCGGGCTGCGAGTGTTTGGAAAGTCAGGCTTGCATTTGCTTGCTGATCATGCCACAACCACAGTGATCGTCCCTGCTACCCGTTGCTATGGAAACCACGCCTCCCCCCCCCCCAAACCCCATCCCTCTCTGCTCGTAAAATCCATGTGAATAGGACGCAATAGACCACCACAGGAGAAGTCCACCATGGGCAGAGCCTGAGCAGGGGCTGAGGAGGACAACATACACTTAGCCAAACGCTATTGATCCTTATGACCAAAATTTTGGATACTTTAAGAGGATTTCACTTATTATTAATAACTATTATAAATGACTATATACAATAAATAATATAACAACATTTTATATTAAAGAAATGCCTAGTGGAAATCCAGTGAGAGTATTATCTCTTCTTTTTTTGCTTTAAGCTAAATATAACCCTACCCACATCTTGACATTATATAATAAAAGTGGCTCTGAAGTACAGCGTGTACTATTTACAATGCAAAAAAGCAGACAGAATGCTGACATTTTGAAATAAATCACCCTTTTAATATATGAGAAACAGTTTGGCTTTTCCATTAAACTATAATATACTTAAACATACCGGTAATATAATTCACATCATTTGTTTAAGTGGCAAAACACTGCATACTAGCTGAAATACAATGATTTTACTTCACCCGTTGCTATATGGTTGCTATGGTGGCTGTTCACTGGTCCAAGACACAAAATCCAACACCCAAGTCTCTATGATATTCTGGTCTCTAGATCCCTCCATCAAATGTAAGTCTATCCTTTAGTTTCTACCATTCTCCAGTCATATATTGAAAGTCTGATTGCCAAGAAAAGTAATTGTGTACAGCTTTCCTTAAAGGTGCAGTAAGCGATTCCTGAGAAACGCTGTTAAAAGTTTAAATCAACACCTAGGTGTCGTTTTTGTGTGGGCATTATGCAAATGTCTTATTTAAATTTTTTTACATCTGGCAACCATCAGTCAAACGCTTGAAGAGGTTTGTTAATACAGTGTGAAATATTGTTTGGGGACGGAGCAATGAAGGAAGGGGTGTGTTTGTTTGGGTGTCGATTTCAAATATCAATAGTTTCTCAGAAATAGCTAACTACAGTACACCTTTAACAAGACACAATTTTAAGTATTATTCATGCACTTAATAACCTGGAGCAAGTAAATGCTTAAGTTTGGGGTTGAGGGATCAAAAATTAAAACAACTGTAACACTTCAGTCTGAAATCATAAGTCTGTACAACTTTACAGGAAAACTGCAGTTAAGTTGCAACATGTATTCAATACTTCAAATATTAGATAACAGATTGTCACTAAATGATTAAAACAGATTGAAATGAATACTTTTATTCAGTAAGGACATTGAATCAAAACATTTATTATGTTACAGAAGATTTCTATTTCAGTAGTCTAACTTACTATAAGAAACTATTATATAATCATAAAAGAATTACCACGGCTTCCACAAATAAACAATAAATAAAAATTTTTTTTTTTTTTTTTTTAAATAGCAGGTACGATTTCAGTCCAAATAAACTGGGTACTGACTCATGTTCACAGAGCAAGCGTTTAGCGAATCTCGCGATGAACTCACGTTGAATATGAGAAGCAGACGTCAGTAAAATGACGTGTTTTAGGGCGGGTCAAGTTATTTGTGGGCGGACAACATACAACATGGCATTATGCAAATGTGTTTTAGATGTAGAACCGTAATGCAGTGAAATTCGAATACAATCAGATGACTCATTTAGGCGGTTCGGAGTCTATTCTTTCTTTTGGGAGACAATAACCTTTATTTATTGTGCATTTATTGTGACTTTTACAACTTTGTAGAATGTTTACATTCACACACAGCTATATTACACACAGCATGAAAGGGAATATTCAAAAAAAGATAATATGAGCACTTATGGTAATGGTAGTGTTCATTATAATGTGAAAGAAAAGAGCTGTCACTACCGTTTCATCAATTTTTAAAAACCTGATTTAAGATTTAAAAAATAAAAAAAAATCATACCTGCAGTTTTTTTTTTAAAGTTGGTCTAACAGACTGAGACATGCAACATGTATTTAATCCTTCAAATATTCAATAAAGTGATAAAGACTGTACTTTGCAAAAACCTTAATATAACTGTCCATGTAGAGTACTGATTGCCTTAGCAAGCATCTCTAATTAATTTATCTTAGCGTTAGCAATTATAAAACATAAATCACAGCCATTATCAAAGGCTTAATGTGTCTAATCACAACACCGCACTTCAAACGCGTGCAAAACCTGCTTTCCCCAGTCTGCTGAAAATGATCAGTGAGTCAGAGCGCAGAGGCAGCGCAGATCTGAGAGTTACTAGAGGCAGATGAGATCTGACCATATTCAGGCAATTTGCGTTGAGTGCCCATCAACATCTGCGCATAACTTTACAGAAGCTCTCCAATGCAGCGGAGGCCAGAGGATAATTCCCTCTCCCTGCCCGTAATGAGACTTTATTTAAGTGGCAGACTAAAGAGAGTAGGGAAGGCAGATATTCGGAGGCACTTAAAAAGGCTGGATAACAGCATCAGGCCCCTCCTCTAGCCTCTTCAATCGCAGCTGCTGCCTGTGAAGGCAGGACTGTTTCAGCTAAATTCAAGGCTCTCATGTTGCATTCTGGTAACAAGAGGAAAACATCAGCCATTGAAAGACTAGGCTTAGGCTCAATAATTTGATAAGACCTCTGGCGCAAGAGGCTATTATGATATCAAGCATTCATGCCTGTAAATGACGAGGGGGTTCATGAACGGACCCCCAGAACAGGGGAGTGGACCGAACACTTGTGCTTTCCCATAATCCTCAGTTGATCATATAACTATTTACCTGTTGCAATTCCAAGTCAATATACAGTATGATGTTGTTTGCAGCATTTCAGCAAAAATGAAACAAAAAATATATTAAATTTTTTTGTTGTTGTTTTGAGCTGCTTAAAAACTCAGATGCACAACCCATGCCTACTTCAGGATGTAAAATGTAGATCCCTTTCCGTAGTGAGCTGCCAATACAGCAATTTAAGACATCATATCCAAAGTGAAGGCTGTTCCAAATAGATAAGATGCAATCCCAGAGTGCACTGCAGCAAGCTCTGTGAAAAAAAAAATTATCATCCAAGGCGGAAAATGTCAAACTAAAAATATACTAACATTCAAATCAATACTAAAAACGACACATAATATAGTTCTATCTAGCTAAAATGGATTAGTTTACTGTGTGTGTGTGTGTGTGTCAACTGAGTATCTTGTACACTTCACACCAGCAGTTTATGCCTATAGCATGTAAAGCGTTTCAAATCAGTCACTTGTGAAGTTCCTTCTAAAGTCCACATGAAATCAAAATTTAAAGTCTCCCTGTTGTGAAAATCAATGTATTTTAATGTTGTTTATATGTCTATGTGGTGTTTTTAAAATGCTTTAAGACAAACCATGTGCAAATTCATAAGTCAACACCATTGCTGAGTATTTTCTCATATAAAACTGCAGTGAACCAAAGGTTTGAATTTGCTGGCGTTTCTGACGTCACAAACTACCTTGGAACCAATCATGTCAACGTGATACATCAACGAGTGGATCTCTAAACTGCTGCGAGTGAGTGGAGACAGGGCTAATTTGCATATTCATAGAACTGCATATACTAAATGAGGCAAGGGTGTAGAGTTACATTAAAGCTATTTTAAGGCATGACGATTTTTTATTTTATTTTTTTTTTAAGAAAAGAATCCAAGAATCAAAGGTTTTTTGGCTTTTAGTTTGAATATGTTAGCCTTAAGATTATCTATAAGCTAGTGTTCTCAAATTGCAAAATTCCCATTTAGAATATACAATCATTCAAATGTTATAGTTTCTCACTTCTGCCAATATGGATCAACGGTTTTGATGACATCACTCTGTACTTCAGCTTCTCATCAGATTTTCTGTCCAATCAAATGCTCTTTAGAATCTGTGTCCCACCCCCTACATTATAAATAGACACTGAAGCTGCGGCTAAAACCGGTCACTTGTTCACACAATTAGGCTACAATTTTTTTGTGGTGAATGGGACATAGTAGCCTACACTATTTAGGGGATAAGGAACGATTCAGACAGTGTAAATATGCTTTCCATTGGGGCGAATGAAGTCTGGTTTCATGTTAGTCTCACGTGAACAGTCGCAACACGGACATCTATGTACCAATATATTATTCTTTATTCAGTTCTATGCAACAGAGTCAGATTTAACAGATTTATTTTCAGATATTATTATCAAAAATAATGTCATGTATAGTCCTACAAAGCTATAATTTATCAGAGCATGAGAGCAGATTGCTGTGACAGGATCTGTGAACAAGAGGGTAACGTCATTTTACTAGCGTTGCCCAACACGACTATACACACCATGTTACAGTAGAGCACAGTAGGGCTATTGCAAACAGAAACAAGTCCTTGCGCAGCGCACACACTGAATGGAACATTTTGAGCAGAGCACAGCGCACACACAGCGGAATACCGAGTAGGCTAGTCGCTTTGAAGTTGTGAACCTTTGGAAGCGGAGCCGCTTGCAAAACATGCAGCGCCAAAGTGAAACCTGATCACTGAACAACACAGAGGGGCGGGGCGTCTTATTTTCGGCTTAAATTTCTTTCCGACCTTTTCCCTCTTTTGGCCAAAAAACAAAAATGCCCTTTTTCGGCCGACAATTTTTAGTGGCCGAAATTGTTGCATCCCTACTTTTGGACCCATTTGAATTTTACACAAAATGCTGTAGTTTAAAGCGACATGGAGGAGATTATGAGGTGAAACGGTTAGACTCAGCATTAGAAACAGCACTTACGAGTAGAAATTTTCATTTCGGTCCATCCCTCGCTCGATATGTCCTGCCTGCCCTGTCTTCCTGTTTCAGTGAAACTTACATCTACACATTAAATAATGCTGTGCTATTCGAGTCACTTCAGAGGGCCTTTAAGTTAGGATGCTGTCTTAGAAGACAGTTGCATATAGGTATACAGCGAAGCAGCTCATTAGGTTTGGAACAGAGCTCATTTCACACATTTTATCACCTGCTAGTAATCAGGACGTAATTGAGCCATCAAGCGCAACCGCTGATGAGATATCACTGTAGCATTTTTCATTCAGAACACAAAGCATTTCAGGGAAATAAACCTTTATGTGTTCATGTACAATCTTAAAACGTGTGTGTGAATGTATATATATATATCTTAAAATGACTGTGCTCCTTTATAACAGCGGCAGCACAATAGAAGATAAATGTACTGTCGCCACTGTGAAATAAAGATTAAGCTTGTACCAAACCAACAGCGTCTAATGCTTGTTATGATATTTGAGGCTTATGGGCGCAAACAGTCATGTGATTAAGTTAATTGCGACAAAGACAATATGGAGAGACAAAGAAAAATACAAATGGTCATGTAGAATACAAATCATCTTTTAGCAACTGCTCTCTTCAGTAATTTTCTCCATTAATATCATGCAGCAACTGTGGCGATAAAGATATATTAAGCTGCACAACAAATAAACACTTCAGAGCCCCTCCCCCTCATGCTGGCAGCCGGTCGCCCACTGAGAGAAATGTGTGGAGCTCTGGCCATACTTGTTTCTGAAGAAAACACTGCGAGTTTAAAAGCCCAGCACACACCTGCATTTCATCTTTTGCTCACAACCCACTTTGCTGGCTCTGATAGACCTAAATGGCACAGCCAGACACCTACGACTCGCCTATAACCACCCTGACGAAATAACACTTTTACACAGTGGTATAAACAGTAGCTATGACAATGAATGCAAACTTCAGCTGGTTTAAAGTGATAACTCGCACAGAAATGAAAAATGTGCCATCATTGTCTCCCCTTTATGTCCCCAAACTTGTATGACTTTATCTTCTGTGGAGCACAAAACAAGACAATCTGAAAAATGTCTCAAGTGTTATTTTCTCACAACAAAGAAATTCAATGGGCCCCAATGTCGTTTCGACGCCATTACCTTTCATTGTTCAGACAAAAAGAAGAAAGAAAAGTGTATTTTCACCACTAAATATTTAGGTCAGGATTGTTCAAGGCAAATATAATAGGATTTTAAAGTTGGTTTGAAATGGATAAATGGATCTTATTGACCTTACTGAACGATTAATTCATGCAAGTGTTAAAGTGTTAAATTCTTTTGATTTTTAATCAAGATGTCAACTCAGGCTTCCAGAGAAAATAAAGACTTCTCTCTGGTGATGTCAATCATTTAGTCTGCATAAACTCCACCCCTTTTGATACTATTGATCTCAAGCTTGCGTTCAGATCTGCCTCCGTCCAATCAGCAACAGGTGGATAGAACCAAGTCTCCGCCCCACTTTTTTTTTCCATAATCCATTTCATTTAAAATGTCACAATATTAAAGAAACTATATGTAGCCACTTTCATAACTTTAAGACACATATAATATTTTAAAATATAAAGATTCTTTTGAGAATTTGAAGATTTTCTTTATGATTTATTCATTAAATCAGTTCACTATAAAATGGTCTGAAAGATTCATTCATAAATGGACTGATCCAATTCTTGAGTTCAATGATCCCATTGCAACAGTTAATAATAGTCAAGCCACTATACAATCTGTGATTTTTTTCCCCAGGTTTTAGGGCTGAGACTAGTTGGAGACTGGTTCGCAGACCAAAAATGTGGCTCAGATCATATACTACTCAGAGTTGGGTTTTTCAGACTGTCATTGTACCTGCACAGTGTACACAAAGGGTGAGACATGACCAGTAAGGGGATCAGCTAGTGGTAAATAACTGATCCAAATCCGAAGAGACACTGGATTGACTGTGAGAGGATTCCTTTAAAAGCGAGTTGTGAGTGGGCAGACACTGTATGTGGGATACTGTGAGAGCCTCTTAACAGCAGAAAATCACATTTGGGCCAATTTGTTTTACAAGGTCTGAATGTATGGCAAATAACCCAGGGCATTTTCTCAAACACCTGGGTAACAGTAAAGATTAGAACTGGACAATGTGTCAAATATTCACAATGGACTCAATACTTTTTAAAACACATTGTGTATATTGCATTGTATTTAGTCATTTAGTTTTCGGTTTTACCCCCACTCCTTAATGTTTTTGATTCTTTTGCACAATTCAGTTATTTTTTGTATTTAAATGACTTTTTAACAGTGAATGTAAAACATTAATTTGGGTCAATATGTTTGCTAAATATTTGTGAGGCATTAAACATGCTTATAAATATTTTAGTAAAAATATTAGGCTAATGATTAGGCTATACTTCTAGTATTAAACATATTTGAACAAAAATAAATATTGTGATATTTAATGGCAAGACAAATTTCTTGCCATCACCCAGCCCTAGTAAAACCTACAGTGGTAAATCTAACTAGTAGGATGTCTAAACGATATGACTCATATTTTGAGTCAGCACTGAATCTATATCAGTATAAAGAACTCAGGGCAACCCCTGTGCGTAGAAAATTTCCAAACCCTCTTATATCACTGTTATTTTCCAAAAAGATAGGGATTTTCTCTTCCAATAATTTCCATTTCATCTAGGCATCTGCAAATAATACGAAGCTCTGATATTTAAGAGGGCGTAAGGGCCTATTATGCAACATTTTTGAGCACTTTACAGTCAACTCAAAAATACTTTAATAACTGAACGAAATGTCAACACAGAGGTTGCTGCCTGCAGTATCTTACCACTGAAATACTACTGTTAACATTTTTAACTGCTGAAATGTAACCACATAAAATGTAACCAGCTTTCCTTAATGTGCACATTTCCATCCATCACATTTATGCTGAACTATAGTGCATCTACTATGAGCCAAATTAAGAGACTGGAGTCACAAATTTGGAATATAGCTTCACACACAGCAACAAAAGGAAACAAAAACAAACATTCATGCAATTGTGGGTATTCCCAAGTAAGTTTGATTAATGCACTGAATAGCCAGTAAGACAGGCAGTACGGGGGGAGAAGACAGATCACCAGTGGGAAACTGAATGTAATGCAAGGCTGTAGAAATGGAAATACTGTCTTTCAGTTAAAAAGACCAATCATATTTTTGATAGTTTGTTTATGTGCGGAAACTGTAAAAAGACAGTTTTGCACATTTCCAATGCTAGTAGGTGCTCTTACTGCTGGTGATGTTTATTATTGGACAGTAAAAATGTTTATTAATGGGTGGAATCCGTTTGTATATAAATGTCTATATGCAGTATGCATCATATCATATTAGATGAAGGAGAATCAGTGTGTGCTCTTTGTCATTGCTGCAGTCTACTTGCGGCGAAAATGCAAGCACCAGACTATCTGGGTCGTTGCAAAGCCATCGGCTGGTGCAGAATCTGCGGCTGGATGAGGTCAGATTCCTGTAGTAGTTCAGACGGGAAACAGTTTGGTGTGATGAGATTTGGTTTGATGGTCAAAATTCTCTGCAAAGCAAATCAGTTCACTTGTTACCAACGTTATGCCCTGGACAGGTATTTTGCCATGTACTATACTGTAAGTATTTTTTTTGGTCAAAATTACGTTTCAATTACATTAATTTAAATACAGCAATAAAATCACAATTCAAAATTATTAAAATCAACTAGTCGTAAAGAAAAATCGTAAAGAAAGTAGCGATAGATATTTTCTTCCAAATTGTGAGGTAGGCCTATACATCCAAGTGAAACTTTGTAAAGGTAGCCTGGTTAAAACCAGACCACTCTCAGTTAAAACTGAGTAAGGGTCTGGCAAAGCTCCGTAGACAAATCATTTCCAAAGGGGCGTCACCAACGGACGTCCCTCAAATGCCTCTTGGCGCAATTGGATAGACCTAAAACCAATCAGAGCGATGAAGGAGATGACGTATGCAGAGGGTTCTCGCCCTATGGCTAAGACCCACCCATTCGTTTAGCCACCAACGGGGCTCATTGTTATGGGAAGGAGGAGGCGGAAAACGCCCCAACGTTTCTGATTGGTGCCTCGATTTCTGCGGACTGGAAATGGGCTTGAATGAGCGCTTTACCAGACTAACTTTCAGAGCAAATCTAAATTTGCCGGAAGTTGTCTGGGTTTTCCCAGGCTATTGTAAAGGATTAACAAAAAAGGAAATAAAATCTAGGCTGGGATCTTGGTTGGATCCCATTGGTTGTTGACTGGATTTTGAGATGTGCGTTACACTAAAAAATTTATTCAAGCTTGAAGTGTTCGAGATTTAAGCAAACTACATGGTTGGAGAAGTCCGGTATGTGTCAGTTTTAACCAGAAGACCAAGTTATGATTACCTTTTTATTAGTAAAGTTTTAACTCAAAATACCCCACAGATATATTTTTTTAAATTGTCCCTTTTTGAGGTTCAGTAAAAATGTGTTGTTTCGTGCATGCCCCTTTAAATGCAAATGAGCTGCTGCTCCCGGCACAGAGGGCGGAGCTTCAACAGCTCATGTGTGTTAGCAGCTCTGGTTACCTCATGCAGACACGCACTAAAATGTCAGAAACTGTTCTGCCTTCTATGTTTAAACTGGAGTCGGACAATGATGGAGAGACTCAAGAAGTAACGACATGTAGAATGCAACAGGGGGTTTCTGAATGGTTAGGCTAGTTGGATGAATTTATGTTGCTGATGTGGAGTTAACTATCTTCAAGTCTTTGAATAGATTACATTGTGCCCATGAGATTAACATTATTACAGTATGCAATACCTGTTCTTCCTCTCTCATCTCCATCACATTCTCTTTCTTCTTCTCGCAGTCTCCTAATCTTTACCTGTATATCTTATCTTCCCAAAGCTGAGCTTTGATTGATAGTCTTTGCAAACTGATTGTTTCTGTTACTCGTTTAATACTTTTATCGTAAACAGTTGTTTGGTTTAGCTACTTAAATCTTGAAAAGTGTTGTGAAGCGCCGCGCTGGAATTCGTGAATATAAAGCCCTAAAGCCTACTTTGATTCGATTTTTTCATCTTGCCTGGGAAAACAAGCGGTGCGATGGCGTCACTCTCTATTTGGGCGCACTTTTCGCGTATCTACATTTAAAATAATGAACGTGAGAGAGCAAACATGTGAACGGCCCCTAAAGCAGCTCAGATGAAGTCTGTTATCGTGGCGATATGCAATATCATTATCATTGCAGCACAAAGTTAGCATTAGGCAATTATTTCACAACCGTCATTATATGCACTACGAAAAATTACCGAGGTCCTGACCTCGGGGACCTCAATGGTGGGTACGGCCCTGATCTCTAACCTGGGAGGAATGTCGTGTAGTCCCTATACCAGCCATTTGTTGTAGTCCTTAAAAAATTATACTTATATTCTGATATCATGAATGTGATGTGATTGTTACTAGTAAGAAAGCCATTTTAGATCTGAAATAATATTGATATCAGAAATACATTTTCAGATGTCAAAAATGAAAATTTTTACTAGTCGCAATTCAATTGTTGATATCAAGAATAGACATTTCAACTAGTGACAATTGAATTATTGATATCAGGAATTCGCATTTTTACTAGTAACAACTAACAATGTAATTATTCATATCAAAAATGATATTTCTACTAGTAAAAAAATCAACTCTTGATATCAACAATTGCCAGTATTCAGTAATACGATATATAACGATAAGGAACATGCACAATATTGTTATCATGGGCACAAAATACTGTGAATAATTATTTATTATGAATTATTCCTATTTTTAGAGTATTCAACTGTTTAAAATGCAAAACGCTGTATGCTGCGTCAAAGAGGCATATACACTGATGTAAACAAGCCCAACACATGAGAAGTGCATGGTGGAACGAGTGAAGGAGATGTGCTGAATTAAAAGATGCACATTCACTCTCTGACAGTAGATGGCGCTGAATAAGGATCCATTGTTTAGTTCAATTTATTAGTTAACATATCCTGACAATGAAAAATACTTCTAAAGCATTTATTAATCTTAGTTAACTTATTTCAACATTTAGGCTAATAACACTTTATCAATCAAAAGTTGTAACTATTATTAGTTACATGAACTAACAGTTGTATTTAACTAACTTTAACAAAGAATAATAATTTCTGTAACAAATGTAGCTATTTCTCATTGTTAATGTGTTAATGCATTAACTAACGTTAACTAATAAGCCCTTTGTAAAGTGTTTGTCCTTTATAATTATTGTGCACTTTAATCGGTTTAAAATATTTACTTTATACATTGTGTATTGCTTTATTGTATTTAAATGTTCAGTTCTTTTAGTTACAAGAAAAAGTTATTAAACCTGTTTTAGTATGAAAACACTTTTTGCAGCTTATTTCAATATCGTGATAATCCCGTATACCATGATAAAAGCTTCAGCAATTATCGCAACATGAAAATTGTATGTGTTAACAGGCCTATACATGCAATGCTAAATTCTTGGGATGCAACGGCCAAATGCCTCCAAGGTGATCACTTTGCAAAATCCACTGAGCGTCAAGCATAAAATGCTGTTATAGTTCTAATTAAATGCACTGATGCTTTCATCGCTAATTGGTAGTTGAATGACTAGTCTGCCATCTAGGCCCACTAGTGACTAAGCAGTACTGGTGATCTGCAGTGATAAAACTCCCTGTGAACTCACCTTGTGAGATGCTGAATGAGGATTTTTAAATGTCTCACAGTATTCAAGGTTGGTTGGCTGCTTTGATGAACCAATGCATCTCAATATGCTGCTATCTGCCGTTTGCCATAACAAATGAAATTAATGTGCAAATTAGCTCATGAGCTGGGGAAATGAAAACTGCCAAAATGAGTCTGAAACCGTTTGAAAACCGAGTCTGAAAGGTTTGAGAGCACGGCCGGGGCGTAAGACACTGACCCCACTGACCCTGAGTGGGAGCTCACATGAACAGTCTTCATGAGTTACTTAATATGATGTTTGAATCCAAGCCCACACGTCAACGGAACAGTACGGTCTACTTTCCCAAGGCACATTTTTAAATATCATGGAAAACAAACTGGTGGGCGTCTATTCAAAAGAGGTGATGACTTGAGTTTCCAACGTCTGGCTCAAAATAACTGTATGTCTGCTTTCAGATGTCCTGTGCACCGGCTCGGAGGAGATGCTGAGGAGATGTGGGAGGAAAATTCACAAAGTAATTTACGAAAATGTCATTTCAACCAGTGAAAACTGTTCAATGTCACGAGGCTCGTTCCATTTCCTCCGCTGCTCATTTCTTTGTCACCTGAGATGCTATTTCAAGATGATTAAGTGGCATATTTAAAAGGGGAGGAAGGAGCGAATTGTTATCAAATAGGATGTAGAGGGAGGGGGGAATAACCAAGAGCCAAGGAATTACAAAACTGTGTATTAAGCAGTGTCATTTTTTCCATCCTCAAAGTGTCTGAGGAAGTTTGGCAATCCAGAATTATATTTATGGCTTAGCTTCAGCGTAACACCGTACTGTGAGCACTGAGTTAATGAATAAATCCTACTTCTGATACAGTTCCATATTTCTGAAAATAAATTAGATCATGATCGTGGTGGGAAATGCTAAATGTGGATCCCCCAGTCATCATAAGTTTTATTAATCAGATTTTTGGGAACCAGGAGTTTTGATGAGAGTCCAGAACTCAGTAACTGATAAACTCACACTGTGTGATTGACAGCTCCAGCGAATATAAAGGGAGGGTTCATTGATCACTTTCTGTAAATGAATCACAACCTAAACAAAATATACTATTTTCATTCTACTAAGAGAAACAATGTGAAGTTGGCCATTTAGGCACTGACATTTTTTAAAAATATTGTAGGCCTATTCGAATATTCAGGCTCATAAAAATCGAATATTCGTTTATTTAAATTAAGTTTAATGTAGTTTTTTGTTGTTGTCACCATTTCTGAATAACCTTACAATTAGGCAATATACACAACAAACCTACGATATAGGCCTATCTTAAGGTTTTCTTTTAGTTGAAAACATTAAACAATGTGTAAACAAAAAATATAAAGAACAAAAGCATAAGCTGAAGCAGCGCAAAACACTAATAAAGCAGACTCCGCCAGTTACATTATAGAACGTACATATACACGCTCGAGTCAGCATATGGTTATCGTGTTTACTGTTTCACGTTCAGGTTGAGAAAAGCAATAATATCCACATGCTCGAGTGAGAAAACACGCTGCGCTGACAGACTTAGCAGAGACAGAAATATAACGCTAAGCAAAATTCTGTTGTTAAACAGGTCTCTCTCAATTAAACAAAGGAAGCACATGCCTCAAAATCATTTTGCTTTCAGAAGTTATCATCTTGTATCACTCGGGTTACCACTGCGCTTACCTGCAGTGATGGACAGCGATCTTTCCTCATTCGACTGCTGTTTGGATTTCATGTGATTTCTCATTGTGGTGGTGGTGATATTATGATAACCCAGTTTCATTAATGAATTTGATTAAAAGTAGGCTAATTCCATTTTGTAAGATAATTTTGGGCCAAGTAATTCCAACCTTTGCGAGACAGACGATGACATTATGTGATCAAATACAATCAACTTGCCAACCAGAGCATTCAATTATAACTGAGTTAGTGCTTGGGATTTATCATGGATTCACTGCATTTACGGCTAGCAAAGCAACATAGTAAAATTTGAATAGTATTTTATTTTTTAAATAGGCTAATAATTACTATCCGAATATTCGTGCACACCCCAATTAACACAGTTATTGACATGTTGCGGTATTAGGCTACTGTCGGGTCCATATCTTAAAGTAAAAGTCTGTTTGCAATGCCTGATTTACCAAAGAATTCACAGTGAAATGTACAGAATATGTCTCTGATACAAACACAAATGTCATGGTGATTTAAACTAGTTTAAAGCCAGATGAAACCAGTGTTGACATTCTCAACGACACTGACACAGAAAACAGGAGAAACATTGTGAGACAACAATCCAGTTAGAATACTTTTCAATCCATGAATCACAAACATGTACCATGGATTTACTGTAGTAACACTAACTGTAAACATGGTATTGTGGCAGAAATGTGGGACAAATGTTTTGATTTAAAAATATAATATTTTTTAAATATGTTAAGCTCATGTATACCAGCAATTCTGGTATTTCCAGCAAAGTATACTGGCTAATGAAACCAGTGATCAATATCAATATTCTTTGGCACTAGGTTCTTCCAGAACCCTACAAACAAATGGCAGCACAGAGCTGTTTTTCATACATCAAGTGCGTCAGGGACATCTCTCATTAATCCATGCCATTCCTAATTATGCTAATCCACCACAGTCTGTCTTCTCGGCTCTCGGGCAACTCAGCGTGTACCAAGACATACCCCCAACTACTCTTAAATCAGACCTACTGTAAAAATGCAAAACAAACCACAGCAACATAAGCAACAGCATAACGAGGACCTGATAGAAACCCCAGAACAGTGACAAACGCGTCAGTAGATACGTGCAGTTATTCAGTTTTATATCTGTTGTAACCTCCTTTTCTCTTGCTGTAGTCGTGGGAGTAACAAGGCCCTTAATCTCATTGTTAAAACACAAAATGGCAGCATTCAGAATCTGCAACTATTGTAGACTTCTGTGTTCAGTTTTAGCAACAGATGGCCCTGTCTCCATCTCTTAGCCATAAGACCTTTCCTGAAGAAGGGGAAAAAAATGAACAATTTGGCCATTCATATCCAATGAACTTTTCAATACATTCCCGAATTGAACTGAGGTCAACTTGGCAGTCAGAAATTGAATTACTGTATGAATTAAGTCCTGTGAATTAAGTCCCATGCTTGTCACGCAATCCAGGAACAGAATTGAACCTCTGGAAAACATCAAGAACAGCCAAATCCTAGGGTCAATAACATAATGATCTTTGTTTTTTCACAAATAGTAAAAAACATGAGGGTAATTCAACTGTCCTGAAATCATAATGTAGAAGAAAAACAATTAAATAATGAAATTCTTTAAAAAAAAAAAACTAATAACCATATTTATGACTATTCATTAAGGGAGAATCTTATCAAATGGATAGTTCACCCAAAAATGAAAATTCGGTCATCATTTACTCTCCCTCACATTGTTCCATCCAAACCTGTATGAATTTCTTTCTTCTGCTGAACACAAAAGATGATATTTTGAAGAACATGGGTAACCAAACAGTTGATGGGCCCCATTGACTTACAATTGCGCCCATCAACTGTTTGTTTGCCGTCATTCTTTAAAATAGCTTCTTTTGTTCACTTCAGCAGAATAAAAAAAAAATTCATACAGGTTTGGAACAACGTGAGGATGAGTAGATGACAGAATTTTCATTTTTGGGTGAACTATCCATCTATTATTTGTAAAACTAGGACAGAGCTGTCCACGTTTAGAAATGTGTGCGAACATGCTTCCTTTACACACAGCTCACTGCGCGAGAGAGAGAGAGAGAGAGAGAGAGAGAGAGAGAGAGAGAGAGAGAGAGAGAGAGAGAGAGAGAGAGAGAGAGAGAGAGAGAGAGAGAGAGAGAGAGAGAGAGAGAGAGAGAGAGAGAGAGAGAGAGAGAGAGAGAGAGAGAGAGAGAGAGAGGGAGAGAGGGAGAGAGGGAGAGAGGAGAGAGAGAGAGAGAGAGAGAGAGAGAGAGAGAGAGAGAGAGAGAGAGAGAGACAGCAGAGCGCTTTTTGATATTATAGTCTGAAAGAAATATCAAATTATTATTATATTTCCTTAGACTACATCTCTGGGAACCTGGTGTATGCGTTTTTAACTAGATTTTTATAAGATGTTCCTTTTATCATGGAAACTATTAATCCATAATGGATATTAATAACACTCCAGCTGACACTTTTACGTGTTCAATAACCAGCTTCAAGTGTAAATATAATGCCTACAAAGCTCAAAATTAATTTAGGCAAAAATCAATGCCCCACAAAAAAGAATGCAACAAGATCTGCCAAAAAACTGCTGTTATTTGGTGAAAAAGCTGCTGGAAGAAGCGCATGTCATCTTAGTGACAGGGCAACAGATGGCGGAGAGACACCTCCTCCCCGTACACCAGCCGTAGGCAGCCACAATACTTAACAGTCATGCCAACATTACAGCAGCACGCTCAAATGCACGGGTCAACTTTATTCTTGGACATCTTGAGATATACGGTGTCTTACGACAAAGGAGAATCGAGGGTTCCCTTCTCTCGTCTGGTCCATGTCTGTGAGACTCTGGGCTTGACTCCTTGAGCTGAGGGAGCTTATCAGAGCTCTCATTACAGAGAACAGAGATGATCAGAGAGAACAGATCCATGGCTGGGAGCGATGCTCACATCCAACCATTCCTCTTGTTCTAATTATAGAATAACAAGCGGTGTGTCTGCTGAAACATTCACAAGCTAAATAGAGACTGGTGTATGAAAGAAGATGAGCTACCAACTAAAACAATTTATTGGACCAACTGCTTGGATATTTAGACATTTAGCATTGGAGTGAGTCATGCCAGCCAATGCCAAACTCAACGTCATCACGCTGGGGTGTTATTGATATGATGTTCTGGGTGATTTTAGGGCATTCCTAGGTGGTTGCTAAGGTGTTACTTAAGTGGCCCTGTCAAAATATAGGATTCCTTTAGAATTCAAGTTCTTAAGTTCAAGTTCAATGTGATTTTGATTTCAATTTATTTGGGTATACTTTTAATTATAATATCCATTTTATATATATATATATATATATATATACACTCACCGGCCACTTTATTAGGTACACCTGTCCAACTGCTCCTTAACACTTAATTTCTAAGCAGCCAATCACATGGCGGCAACTCAGTGCATTTAGGCATGTAGACATGGTCAAGACAATCTCCTGCAGTTCAAACCGAGCATCAGTATGGGGAAGAAAGGTGATTTGAGTGACTTTGAACGTGGCATGATTGTTGGTGCCAGAAGGGCTGGTCTGAGTATTTCAGAAACTGCTAATCTACTGGGATTTTCACGCACAACCATCTCTAGGGTTTACAGAGAATGGTCCGAAAAAGAAAAAACATCCAGTGAGCGGCAGTTCTGTGGGCGGAAATGCCTTGTTGATGCCAGAGGTCAGAGGAGAAATGGCCAGACTGGTTCGAGCTGATAGAAGGGCAACAGTGACTCAAATAACCACCCGTTACAACCAAGGTGGGCAGAAGAGCATCTCTGAACGCACAGTACGTCGAACTTTGAGGCAGATGGGCTACAGCAGCAGAAGACCACACCGGGTGCCACTCCTTTCAGCTAAGAACAGGAAACTGAGGCTACAATTTGCACAAGCTCATCGAAATTGGACAATAGAAGATTGGAAAAACGTTGCCTGGTCTGATGAGTCTCGATTTCTGCTGCGACATTCGGATGGTAGGGTCAGAATTTGGCGTCTACAACATGAAAGCATGGATCCATCCTGCCTTGTATCAACGGTTCAGGCTGGTGGTGGTGGTGTCATGGTGTGGGGAATATTTTCTTGGCACTCTTTGGGCCCCTTGGTACCAATTGAGCATCGTTGCAACGCCACAGCCTACCTGAGTATTGTTGCTGACCATGTCCATCCCTTTATGACCACAATGTACCCAACTTCTGATGGCTACTTTCAGCAGGATAATGCGCCATGTCATAAAGCTGGAATCATCTCAGACTGGTTTCTTGAACATGACAATGAGTTCGCTGTACTCAAATGGCCTCCACAGTCACCAGATCTCAATCCAATAGAGCATCTTTGGGATGTGGTGGAACGGGAGATTCGCATCATGGATGTGCAGCCGACAAATCTGCGGCAACTGTGTGATGCCATCATGTCAATATGGACCAAACTCCCTGATGAATGCTTCCAGCACCTTGTTGAATCTATGCCACGAAGAATTGAGGCAGTTCTGAAGGCAAAAGGGGGTCCAACCCGTTACTAGCATGGGGTACCTAATAAAGTGGCCGTTGAGTGTATATATATATATATATATATATATATATATATATATATATATCACACACATATACACACACTCACCTAAAGGATTATTAGGAACACCTAACACTGTGTTTGATCCCCTTTCACCTTCAGAACTGCCTTAATTCTACGTGGCATTGATTCAACAAGCATTCTTTAGAAATGTTGGCCCATATTGATAGGATAGCATCTTGCAGTTGATGGAGATTTGTGGGATGCACATCCAGGGCACGAAGCTCCTGTTCCACCACATCCCAAAGATGCTCTATTGGGTTGAGATCTGGTGACTGTGGGGGCCATTTTAGTACAGTGAACTCATTGTCATGTTCAAGAAACCAATTTGAAATGATTCGAGCTTTGTGACATGGTGCATTATCCTGCTGGAAGTAGCCATCAGAGGATGGGTACATGGTGGCCATAAAAGGATGGACATGGTCAGAAACAATGCTCAGGTAGGCCGTGGCATTTAAACGATGCCCAATTGGCACTAAGGGGCCTAAAGTGTGCCAAGAAAACATCCCCCACACCATTACACCACCACCACCAGCCTGCACAGTGGTAACAAGGCATGATGTATCCATGTTTTTGTTCTGTTTACGCCAAATTCTGACTCTACCATCTTAATGTCTCAACAGAAACCGAGACTCATCAGACCAGGCAACATTATTCCAGTCTTCAATTGACCCTTCGCGTGGAGCTTGATTGACAGGTAATCTGACCAATCATACTTCACCATCCGCCATTTTGTCCGACAAAGCAGTCAGGAGAGATAGTAGATTAACATGGGAGGATTTGAACTTGAAAAACGGAGTGTACTGACGCCTTTCCGCGGTTAAAACAACATTCCTTCTTATGTTCATAATGTTTATTTGCTGCTATAAATGAACTAGAAGGAAGAGATGATCGGATCACGAGCAGCTTTAACTGATGCTCTACAGCGATCTGTCACGACACATTAAAGAGCCACAAAACGGTATTTATTGTTTAAATTTCTTTTAAAAAAAATGACCAAATTTGAAAGGTGAGACTTTGTTTAATATGTTTAATATCAAAAGTAACCGAAAAGTGACCTGGTCTGTCCTGTCTGTCAGCGTGTTGTCAGTCTCCTCTCTGCTCCGCGATGTATTTTTCACTGCGTGAGAACATGAGAGCGGTGTAGCTTGTCGGACATAGCGACAGTAACTAAGGGGGGCGGGTCTTTGCGAAGGGTCAATTGTCCAATTTTGGTGAGCTCTTGCAAATTGTAGCCTCTTTTTCCTATTTGTAGTGGAGATGAGTGGTACCCAGTGGGGTCTTCTGCTGTTGTAGCCCATCCGCGTGGTTGTGCGTGTTGTGGCTTCACAAATGCTTTGCTGCATACCTCGGTTGTAACGAGTGGTTATTTCAGTCAAAGTTGCTCTTCTATCAGCTTGAATCAGTCGGCCCATTCTCCTCTGACCTCTAGCATCAACAAGGCATTTTCGCCCACAGGACTGCCGCATACTGGATATTTTTCCATTTTCACACCATTCTTTGTAAACCCGAGAAATGGTTGTGCGTGAAAATCCCAGTAACTGAGCAGATTGTGAAATACTCAGACCGGCCCGTCTGGCACCAACAACCATGCCACGCTCAAAATTGATTAAATCACCTTTATTTCCCATTCTGACATTCAGTTTGGAGTTCAGGAGATTGTCTTGACCAGGACCACACCCCTAAATGCATTGAAGCAACTGCCATGTGATTGGTTGATTAGATAATTGCATTAATGAGAAATTGAACTGGTGTTCCTAATAATCCTTTAGGTGAGTGTATATATATATACACTCTGGGAACCTAAAAATATGCAGCTTGGTATATATATATATATTAGTGGTGCACGGTTAATCATATCGCAATCGTAATCGCGATGTCAAGCCTATGCGATTATATGACGCAAAATGCCGCGATTTTATATGAAATATACAAATAGGGCTGTTAACGCAATTAACGCAGCATCTGTTATTTTTCGTCATCTTTTGGCTAGTGTTACATGATCCCGCTCTTATTCGTGCGAAAACCATTCTTGCACGACTAGTCAAAAAAAGAGCGCGCTGTCTGTGACTGACACACAGAAAGACGCGTGCGGCCAGTATCATGCCTTCATGCGCATGCACAGACCACGCGCCAGAATACAGTTCTCTTTCGCGCTTGAACGAACAATAACACACACAATTATGCCAAACTATCGTTTTGTCGAGTGTCTTCATAACATAAGAGCAGTCTTATGATGGACGTAAAGAGTTGTGAGAGAATGAGGCGCGTGAGAGATCCGCGTCTCTGTCAACAGCGGCTGCTCTTAAAGGGCCAGCATTCAATAATGCTCTGTCAGTAAAGTTAGTCAAAGAACAAAGGGAACAGAGAAAATTGCTCGGTAGGTGATCTTGACTAAATAACTTTTGTAGCTTTAACCCTCTGGAGTCGAGAAACGCGCCGGCGCGTTTTGCGCGATTTTTTTCACATAGCAGCAAAATAGACTTAAAATACTCAGTCACCTTTGGTCATACACACTTAAGAAATATGAAAAAATAAACTATTAAATGTCTACTTTTTTATGGGTCCACTTACAATCGAAATAAAATATTGTGCTTTTGTAAAATAAAGAAAATAAACAGGGTGTGCCTTCTGCCTCTCCGTCTCCGTGAACTTTTTTTCTAGAGCACGTCACTAAACATAAACAAAACTCCGCAAATACTAGTCACACAGGCATGATCAATATATCTTTATAATCATTTAAGTGTGTACTTTTAAATTATCTAATTCAAAACTAAAACAAATATTCTGTGTTTATGTAATCTATATAAAAAGAGAGAGATGCCAGGCGTTCTCATTTCAGCTAATTATCTTTTAATGTGACCACGCCCACAGAGAGCGCGCGCTATAGAGACGCAAATGATCTGAAACTTGCCAACGCCCACACGAGCTCGATAAAACACCAAGTTCAGATTAATGTACCGGTAGTCTGTGTCGTTTTTCGAGGCTTTGAGGAATAATTCTGGATAATTTACCTCAGTGCTGGATTAATTTCACTTCGAGGAGCCATGGATCCAGGATCATAGTAAGTTTATTCTTTGTTCTAATCGCGAATACTGTTTTAAAATGAATCGCGTGTCTTTCTCTGTGTGATGAATGAACGGAATTCGCACTGTTGTTGTTACAGACGAAATATGAAAGACAACATTTAGTTGACTAGTTTGGGATAGATTATAAAGATTTTTACTCTAAAATAGACATCAAATAAGCTTTAGTTAACCAGTTTCTGCTCATATGTTAAATATATAACGTTAGAATGTTTTGTCAAAAATAAGCTCATAATCTAAGATGTTATTATAGTGTTTGTTCCAATGTAGACTATATCAAACTAATGAATCCTTAACTTTGAAATATGAATGATAAAATCCAGGCTATAGGCCTACTTAAAAAAAAAAAAAAAAAGACAAGATAGATGTAAAAAAAAAATCTTAATATTATTGTTTTTTATTAGTGACACATTTGAGGAGATTCCAAAACTTTCTGAAAATACAGTATGAGAATTAACTGCATACTAGAAATGTTTACCTTGGAAATTATACAATTTGAATGTATAAAAAATTTGTGAAAAAATACCTTTTTTTCCTCTCTGAGAACTCTAACTTTCTAACTCTAACTAATTCTGTAGGATGGTCCATATAGCCTATTTGAACAGGATTTGTTTCCAGGTATAACTATGTACTAAAAATGTGCTTTTGACTTTCATTTATATTTGTATTTTATATATATATATATATATATATATATATATATATAATTTATTTATTTATTTTTGTCCTCGCATTCTTTCTTGTGTGACACACCTGAATGAATGGCTCATTAGTATGCAGGCTCATTAGTATGCAGGCTCATTACTATGCAGGGTCTTTGTCTTCTCAGGTGTGAATCACAGCAAGTCACGCCCCTGCGCATATTGCCTTTGGAAGCAAAAACTGTTTTAAAAAATTTAAATCAATGTATTGTTTTATGTGAATGATTAGGCAGGGTGATTTTCAGATAATTTTGAAGCAAAAACACTAGGCAACTACATCCATTAGTCAAAAGTCTTGTGGACACATATTAAGTATGTGTTTTGTGGCCTTTTTTCAGAAACTTTAATTTTTAGTTTTTTGAATAACCATGCATAAACATTATTCCCTCAAAAATACAAATATGTAAATAGATGTTGCTCGCATATTATGGTACCCCTATTTGTGCTAAATAGAGTGTAATTACACCTTTGCCATTAATATGTTTATAAGCAACTGAAAAAAGCACAAATGTCAGGGCATGTCAAAACATCTCACAGACCTCAAAAACCCCTTAGACTCCAGAGGGTTAATAAGGATTACGACCTAGTCTATATATAATTTATCATTTATGCAAACTGTTTGATAACTTTATTCAATTTCTGTATATGTCCTACCTGTTAGACAGGAAGGGCACAGGTAAATATGACATTTATTATGGGTTTATGTGAGGATTGTTTGAAGTTTACTTAAATTAAAAGCTGTTCTATTTTTTGAAGCCTAAAATGTTTTAAAAAAATTTATAGCTTTCACTTGTAATGATGGAATCACTGTAATGTTGGATGGCTATAATTAATGTCATTTTTATCCAGACATCAATAGTTTATTGATCATTAAAGGTGTTATTAATAATTTAGTTGTCTTTGCTAGTTTGAGTGGAGAAATACACATTAATACACAGAAGTATCACTAATCTGTGTGTGCATTTTGCTTTAGAACCAAGTAAGTTGACTCATGAAACCATTTGTTTATTATATCGTAATCGCACATCGCAATATATATATATATATATATATGTATGTAAAATAATTTCTTACTCTGCTAATGCTGAATTGGCAAATTTATGGAATTGAATCATAGCGTGAATTACTGTAAACACATTTCTAACAAAAGAATGATCTTTTGAGGATTTAAGGTTAATTCAAATTAAAATCACAATTGAAATTATTTGATGACCAATGGCAATGCCAATTTTGCAAGAATGTCCACATTAGAGAAAGTATTATGACGGTTGCCTTCATATTACTAAATTGCATATGAAATGGCATATGGAATTATACTATCTATCTAATAAATTATTTTTCTAAACTAGCCAAGATGGAGAATGGGAGATCCTTGCTCAGTGCTGTCAAAATAAAAAGCAAAGAAAGAAAAAGTGCCACACATTGGCCGATATATCATCCTTGGCAATATATCGGTCAACAACTATTGTTCATATCTGTAGCACAAGAGGAGTAACACATTTCAAGTATGAGCAATAGTAATAGTGATGCTTACACAAGCACCACTATAAACACAGGATTAAATATATGCAAGATTGTATATGTTTTTCTAACCCAAAAGCATCATTCTTGAGGCTTCATGGTTGCTCAACTATATTTGATGATGGAGCTCAGAATGAAAAAAGAGCTAGTGACCCTGTTCCGTCATCATGTATTTACAGAGCGGTGGACAGAGGCAGTGAAGTAGAAAGACTAATGCATGTTCTCGTCAAGCTGTGGGTCTTGGATGACGCACTCGCTGCAGCCTGACGTAGCAAATTTTCTGCCATCAGACCAGAAGGGACATTCCTGATTGAGTGCCTCGTAATGCTGCCTACTGGTCCACATAGCCAACCATTAAAAAATAAATAAAAAAACTATCCCTAAAATAAACCACTCTCTATTCACAAGTACACTTTGAGATGCAACATGAGCATGAAGGAAGCCCCACAAAAGCAGCTTGGTTATTAATACTGGTATCTGCATTAGCAGTAGGCTATACTATAGTAATAGGGAGCTTCTTGCCAAAAAGTGAGATTGTTTGTTTGTCTTGTTCATTTGCGTTTCGGTTGTCTCTGATGGTCGGATGCTTGTGGACATTTTTTTAATCAAACTCCACATGGAACATCCAGTAGAAAAAAAGACAACACGGCAGGGCTCATGACACATCCTGCTTCTGTTGGCCAAGTAAGTGTGAGGCATTTCAGGCAGGGGAGGTCACCCAGTCACACTGGACTCTCCATCTGTGTGTCTGTGTGTGAGTGTGTTCGTGCTCATAAGTGAGAGAGTGAGAGAGAGAGAGAGAGAGAGAGAGAGAGAGGGGGGGGAATACGGACAGAAGGGGAGACAGCAAGAAAAAGAGGCAGAGAGGGGATGTGTGTGTGTGCGCGTCTATGAGTCAGATAAAGGAAGAATGAGTGAGAAAAAGAGAGATGAGACAGTAAAAAAAAAAAAAAAAAGAAAACCACTGTAAGACTATATACTCATCTCAGCGTTACCTGAAAAGAATAAGAAAAAAAAATTATGATTGTCCACATCAAGTCATCACACTAAATTAAAAAATGTGTGTGTGTGTGGGGGGGGGGGGGGGGACATTACATTAAATGGAAAGTGAAAAGTGTAATGGAAAAGGAAACTGGAAGTGTAAATTCATCTGGTTGTTGAAGCTACATGTAAATTCCACTCCACCCAAAATGGGTAAAAATTAACATGTGCGAGTGTGTTATAGGCTATATGACGTTAGCCAGATATGACAACGCTACTGCAACATGCAGATGAGTAGTGGAGCATCTCGTCAGCAAGCCGACGCAAAAACTGCCTCAAATGAAACTGAAAGTTCAGTATCGCAGACGCTCATCATACAATCATCATCTTTAAAATCAGTGAGACTAAATTACCAGTATTGATGCCACTCTCTCTCTCCTACTCTTTAATCTTGAAATTAGCTGATAAATAAAATGTTGCTCGTATCTGTTGCTTCTGCTGACGTGTCGTAAACGCTGTGAAATTTGCATGTAGCACGATAATTGAAGATCGGATTTGTATTTGTTTTGCGGAGACACATTTATGTAGCTAAGTGTAAATGGAACCGTTTTAACAATTCAGATAGCTATCCTGTCAGTAAAAACGCATGAAATGACCAGTTTTGAAAAAGGCCCATTTATAAAAAACATATATTTTAGTTTGATCATTTCTCAATAGGGTAACTAAAATTTTAAAATTTCAAAATTTTTGGAAAATTAAAATAATCAGTAATTAAAATAGATCTTAGTAAAGTGATCTGAATATGCTGTAAAATTTTATTTCTTGAATATAGAGATCAAGACCTCAAAAAATGGCAAATGCAGACCAACCACACACTAAATGAGTTTAATTTTGTTACATCATGTTTCTTACAACAAAAAAACATGGGATTTGTGCCTTTAAAAAAAACATTAAGACACCAAAGTGTACCGTATTTATGACAAGTCGTGCCACATACTGTCTGGTTTTGAGATGCAATGCAAATAATAATAAAAAAGCAAACAATACTGGAGGTTAACTATGGTTTTAGATAGCTGTAAATGCCTGCAAGGACAAATAACTTTGCAAATGCTTCAGAAAGAATTAGACAAACAAAAGAAAACAGAAGGCTCAAGTGACCCTTGAAACACAAACTCAATGTTGCTCATTCCACATGCGAATCATGTAGCTATGTGATAGTTAGCCATTTTTCACTTACAAAATACAACCTCTAATTGCATTTCTTAATTCAGTTTCTCAATATTTTTCAGCAGTAGACAGATGCTATAAAGTATAAAGACATCAAGCACTGTGGAAGAATTAACACCAACCCTGCAAAGAGAGAACATGCCCTCGGGAACGAAGAAGCTAGTGAATAAATCAGAACCATTAATGAAGAAAAGAATACTGCCAGAACTGATGTTTTTGACTGCAATGTGTGCAATACATTTGGATCATCATCATGTATTGTGATTCATTTAACTTATGAATCCTTAATGTTTTAATTATATTTAATTTTATACCATGGTCTGTTTGAATGTTCAATTAAAATTAGCTGGAAGGTGTGTATTAAAACCATTTAATGCACAGGTAGGCTAATTCCAGTCAGTTTAAAATCACTGCTCTATATCAATGTATGTTTTTATTGAAACACACACACACACACACAGACATCATTTTACAGTGTCTTTTTACACGTTACATCTAGTAACTGTAGTAACTATAAATTATGCATAATTATTTGCATGCAATTAACACTAGGCTAAATCCTCATCCTAACTTTATAGTAAGTACAAGTTAGGCCTAATTATTAAAACTCAGTACTTAAATGTATAGTTTCTCTGTAACACAGACACAGCCAGTGTGCACGCACCACTAAGGTATGTTTCTGTCAGTGGATACGCTCCACATGCGTTTCACGTGAGAGTAGCTGTCCAATACGTTGTTAGTGTAAATCTGTTGCTGACATCACAGTTCTTCATGTGCTGGTGTGTGGGCTGGAGACACGCCGCTGATAGAGACTCTGCCTGCATCATAGCCTATTAATCTCCTGTCTGGGAACATTCTGGGTTCCCAATACATTACAGCAGCTATGGTGAAAAAAAGTGGACAAAACAGTGACTCTTTCCAAACTTTGTTCGATGCGAGTGCCGAATGCTCCATTTACGCAGTCACCCGGGTGTTGATAGTGCGTGAGCACAGGTGAGACCAAAACAGCACACATTACCTTCTGTGTGTAAACAGACACTCTTGTGTTAATTCAGACAGACACAAAACAATGATGAAAGCCCTGGGCAGGGCTTGACAACAAGGAGTGCCCGATGGCCCAGGGCCAACGTGAAAGACACTCGGGACAGTTGAAGGAATGGCCAGTGATGCATCGTCACAAAAGTTTATCATTTGCGTGTGTGCACTGTAAAAAATATTCTTGGTTTAACTTAAAAAATTAAGTAACCTGGTTGCCTTCAAATTTTAAGTTCATTGAAATTGAGAAATTTAGTTACTACAATGATAAAAATTGGTTTAATCATCAGAAACTCAAAATATTATGTTATCTGAAACACATAAATGATCTAAGTTGATTTGACAAAAGAAAAAATATTGTGATTACAAATCATGAAAATATTTGTTTACAGTGTGTAAGCTTTTCCAATTTAATCATTCAAGTGCAAAAGAACTTGTGAAAGACGCTAAAGAGAACTTACGAGCATTGTGTAAGAAGTTTTGTCAGAGTATCAGCCAATACGAAGTTGAGTTCGCTTTCAAGTCTTACTAAACTTAAACAGACAAATTCACACAGAAATTATGCCAACATGCCCATCTTGGCAATTAAACAGTCGGTTATGCCTTAAGTGAACAGTTGAAAAAGACAACGCATGTGTACAGTATCAGTATATTGGATATGCATTGGTCTTAAAGTGACAGCAGCCTAATATTCCTGCCGCTGTCAGTGTTTTTAAAGTAAAAAAAAAAAAAGACAACAAAAAAACAAAAATCGCTCACGGCTCTTGACTGAATAACTTTTGTAACTTTAATAAGGGTTCATCTTTATTTAACTTATATACAGTTATTTAACATTTGATTACTTTATTCAATTTCTGTATTCTGTATCTGTATTCATTATATTCTGTAAAACTACCATTAATTAAACCTACCTGAAAAACCTGAACATTTTATTTTTGCTCTGTTGTTGTATTTACTATTGCTTGTAGTTTGATTTTTTGTTCTTATTTTTCTTTTTCTTTATTATGTATTTGACAGAAGTCCTTTTTTCCTGAACACTGCACATACGAACCGTACCGAAACCTTGACCCTAAAACCGTGATACAAACCGAACCGTGAGTATTTAATTTGAACCGTTACACACCTAGCCTAATTCAAATAGAAAACAGATATTATAAATTGCAATAATATTTAGCAAAACTAATGTTTTTACTTTTGTTCAAACAAATCCAGCATTGGTATAAATTCTTTCAAAAACATTTTACTGATCCCAAACTTTTAAACAGAAGTACATCTTTATGGGCAAGTTTGGATCCAGAATCATTTAGTTTCTAATCTGCTTTTACTAATTATGCTTTTCAAAGCATTGCATTTGTTATAAGAGGTATTAATCCATATAACACTCTGAAACACCTCTGAGTTGAAGGATAGCATATACCACTGAACCGGAGAGCTTGACAGTATTGCCACCAGTGTTCAGGCCAACACTGTTAGACCATGTTCATAACAAATGTACACTATCCTTGACAGAGGCTACATTTCAACAATCTCTTAAAGGTCCCGTTCTATGCCCCTTTTCACAAGATGTAAAATGAGTCTCTGATGTCCCCAGAGTGTGTCTGTGAAGTTTCAGCTCAAAATACCCAACAGATCATTTTTTACAGCATGTTTAAATTGTCTTTTTTGAGGACTCAGAAAAACGCGCTGTTTTAGTGTGTGCCCTTTAAATGCAAATAAGCTCCTGCTGCACGACACAGGGGGCGGAGCTTCAAGAGCTCGCACTCAGACTCTTAGGACAATTTCATCTCATGGAATAATGATAACATCAGCAACTCTCAGTAACGGTGTTCATTTCGAGTCGGACAATAATGCCTACAGAGTCAGAGGGCTGTATAGAGATGGAACAGGTATAGTTTAGTAGTTTAATTACGGTTATTATAACGTATTTGTCATCTGCTTGTATGTATCCATTATTTATTAATAGCCTACAAGTCTGCTGTGTCAGACCAGGTCCGAATGATGATCAAACATATACTGATGAGTTTAATAAAGTTTATTGTACATCACACAAAAGATGAAGCGTCAGTTTTACTTCAGAAAATCACCGTAAGACCTGAGTAAACACAGTAAGTTATAAGAAGTGCGCGAGTTGAGGGAGTTGAGGGAGCATTCCCGTGGGCGGAGGTTAGTCAGAGAGCTGTTCTACTGACGTCATTAAAAACGGAAGTAGAGCGATGTAGTCCAAACGAGCCGTTCACTGTAGGCGACTCCTGTTAAATAAAATATCTCGCTTGGCATTGAACTTTGAGCTTTATAATTTTACAGATATTATTTATACTCTAACAACAACATTACACACTAACTTAAGTTTGAAACATGGGATCACGAAGAACGGGACCTTTAATGAATAAAAAACTACAGCCACATCACTGAAGCCACCCATTTGCTTGGAAACCTTTAGAGAAATTACAGCACATCGAAAAACAGAAGTCATAAATAATATTCATTACAGGTGATGTGTTAAGGTAAAGGGTTGGTCTCATTAAGCTAAAATATGCTGCTGTTCCTCCAGCATTCTGCAGGCCTAAATCTGCCAGCTATACTCATAATCAAAGGTGAGGCCAAGCAGAAGAGCTACATCCCAGGGAGCCGTTTAGTCAAACAGGATGTCCCGCAAAACTCAGGGCTCATTCCCAGACATTACCATTTACTACTGGCCATGCAACTCCTCCCATCCAACATCACTTTGAATACATCCGTCCCTATTCCATCACAGACACTATCTCATTTAATAAAGCCATCATTGTATAGCATTGGCATCAGTAATATGTCATATGCTTTTAAAACATCTGCTGCAGCTCTCTGACAAATAATCATGGAAGTTTAAAACCATCTGGGACACAACATGTCAGACAGGATAAGTATGTGACCTCTGCTGTACCAAACAATCCCGGCTGAAGGCTTTACGGTTTCAATGATTCAGTTGCACATATGGGGAAGCCCTATACAGGAACTCACCACCAAATGGTGTAGAAACGCTGAATGTAACACACTTTTGCCCCTGAAGGCCTTCCCGGATTATCCAGCTTAGGACTTATGCTATCGCTACATTATTTGAACCTTGAAATAGAAACAGGCGACCAAGAAAGTCCTCTTGGGGGAAAAATATGGTTAGGTATTTCCAGAGGCGTAGGTTTGATTTTGAGATTGGTGGGGACATCCTGGAAGCTGAGGATTCAGGAAATGAAATGAATAGGATAATGTATTAAGGTTTTTACATTGACCTTAACATGTTAATTAATGAATTCTGTAATGTTACAGGTATAACAAATAATGAGTTTAACTGACTTATTAACTTTACTCCGCTCATAGTGAAATGCAATAATGAATTCTGTAATGTTATGAATTCTTGCATATGAATAATGAGACAACAACTTGTGCCTAATCAAAGCTTTCATTTCAAACACACATTGAAGAACTATATAGCAGATTATCTGTGTTACGACCCTAAGGGACATGTGTTTGTTTTGGGTTGTGTTCCTTTTGTTCCCTTTTCTCTCTCAGGTAGTAGCCTACTTAATTTTTACATTTTCAAAAAACCTCACTTAGATAACTTATAAGCGGTTTTCCTCTTGTGGATCAAAAATCCTTGTCCCCATAAGGACAAGGATTTCAGATATTGCCATCAATGTGGGCCATTTTGCTTCATAAGGGTTTACCAGGACGTACATAGACAAAGACGCACACACACACACACACACACACAGTTTAGGTTTGCTACTTATCCCACGATTGTCATAGGCTACATTGAAAAAAAAACTGCACTGTCCCAGAATCAATATGTGACTCGATTTGTCCTGTATTTTTGTTCACAGACCTGTTGATTTCTCCCTCACTTACCGCTTTAGGTTTCGGAGGAACTTTGTCGCTTCTCACAACCAAATTAAGCTACAGCCTCTCCAACGCATTCTCATCCCAAGGCGTAATATTCTGACACTTTGACAAAGCGTCTATATCGAACGCGCATGGCACCCTTTAGCGTCAATATAACACGCAGAGAGATGGGTAGGTTTAGGTATGGTGTAGGGTTAGGGTTAGACCGCTAGGAGGCGCCTTCTGACCCATATATTTCGGCGTCTCATATTGACGCTAAAGGGTACCATGCGCGTTCGATATAGACGCTTTGGCAAAAGCGTCATTATATTACGCCTTGGGATGAGAACGGGCTGGCCTCTCACAAGTTAGAAAGAAAAAGTAAAGCCAATCGGATTAGCGATGTAGGTTCGCGTGGCGGGTCTTGGGGAAAAAAGGGAATTGCGCCTTTTTCACAGAACGCTCTTGTAATGTGTGGTTTTATATATAAATATATTTAAATGTAGCCTATATATAAAATTGGTTTTATATATAAAAAAAAATTTTATTTTTTTTTTTATCGAAATTATTGCCAGGGACAAATCAGTGGTCATTGGATATTGGTAGGGACACGTCCCTAGCGTCCCTACTAAATTCTACGCCCCTGGGTATTTCACAAGACACAACATGCCAGGATAACACGTATCATGATATGACAACAAGATTAATGAACCTTGATTGTCCGGATGTGTTAAAAATAAAAAATGCAATTCATGACCTGAATAGTCTTATGAGCAATAAGCATGTTAAAATTATTCATGTTTTATATACTATATATACACTCACCGGCCACTTTATTAGGTACCCCATGCTAGTAACGGGTTGGACCCCCTTTTGCCTTCAGAACTGCCTCAATTCTTCGTGGCATAGATTCAACAAGGTGCTGGAAGCATTCCTCAGGGAGTTTGGTCCATATTGACATGATGGCATCACACAGTTGCCGCAGATTTGTCGGCTGCACATCCATGATGCGAATCTCCCGTTCCACCACATCCCAAAGATGCTCTATTGGATTGAGATCTGGTGACTGTGGAGGCCATTTGAGTACAGCGAACTCATTGTCATGTTCAAGAAACCAGTCTGAGATGATTCCAGCTTTATGACATGGCGCATTATCCTGCTGAAAGTAGCCATCAGAAGTTGGGTACATTGTGGTCATAAAGGGATGGACATGGTCAGCAAAAATACTCAGGTAGGCTGTGGCGTTGCAACGATGCTCAATTGGTACCAAGGGGCCCAAAGAGTGCCAAGAAAATATTCCCCACACCATGACACCACCACCACCAGCCTGAACCGTTGATACAAGGCAGGATGGATCCATGCTTTCATGTTGTAGACGCCAAATTCTGACCCTACCATCCGAATGTCGCAGCAGAAATCGAGACTCATCAGACCAGGCAACGTTTTTCCAATCTTCTATTGTCCAATTTCGATGAGCTTGTGCAAATTGTAGCCTCAGTTTCCTGTTCTTAGCTGAAAGGAGTGGCACCCGGTGTGGTCTTCTGCTGCTGTAGCCCATCTGCCTCAAAGTTCGACGTACTGTGCGTTCAGAGATGCTCTTCTGCCCACCTTGGTTGTAACGGGTGGTTATTTGAGTCACTGTTGCCCTTCTATCAGCTCGAACCAGTCTGGCCATTCTCCTCTGACCTCTGGCATCAACAAGGCATTTCCGCCCACAGAACTGCCGCTCACTGGATGTTTTTTCTTTTTCGGACCATTCTCTGTAAACCCTAGAGATGGTTGTGCGTGAAAATCCCAGTAGATTAGCAGTTTCTGAAATACTCAGACCAGCCCTTCTGGCACCAACAATCATGCCACGTTCAAAGTCACTCAAATCACCTTTCTTCCCCATACTGATGCTCGGTTTGAACTGCAGGAGATTGTCTTGACCATGTCTACATGCCTAAATGCACTGAGTTGCCGCCATGTGATTGGCTGCTTAGAAATTAAGTGTTAAGGAGCAGTTGGACAGGTGTACCTAATAAAGTGGCCGGTGAGTGTACATATACATATATATATATATATATATATATATATATATATATACACACACTACAGGGCTGTTGAACGCTTGATTCTGATTGGTTGAGAACGTTCTAAGGTGTGCAATTATTTTCAGGAAAACGCACGGCTAAAGTAGTTCCAGGCAGGTCTTAACTGCATTACCGTTCCATAGCACTGCCACTTCGCGTAGTTAACCGTAATAATGGAAAATAGGATACAATTCATAACAAGAAAAAACATGCAGCCCATGCACTTGATCTGCCATTTTCGATGTATAACTTCACAATCATTGGAAACATAAAGTTTAATTTTAATAAATTAAAGTAAATAGTCCTATCTATAGAAAATTAAACTGAATATATAAATAAATTAATAGTCCTGCTGCACGGGTTTTCGTAATTATTGCAGATAATAATATAACAAATAAATAGGCTAAGTATTGATAGGCCTACTTGTTAAAAGGGATTTGGGTTTCATTTATTAGGCTAAGTCTGTCAATAACAGAAAAAACTAAATCATTAAAACGAATTGAATTAATAAACAAATAATAATATTGACGCACATGCTTTTCTGTTTCATTATTGCAACATCTCGCTCTCTCTAATAACTGCATAAAGCTGGGGGCACACTTACTGTAAGGCCACACTTACTGTAATGCATAAAAAAATTATGTAATTTGGTAGCCTATATTTATGACTGATCATGCCCAAACGCGTGTTCAGCACGCATTAAGTCTGTGTTCACAGTCGGTGTTTAAAATCTGCTGAGGTCGATGGAAACATGACACAATGTATCAAATAATCGTTTGACACATTGTGTCAAACTCCGCTTCGCGTCGTGACCGTCGACTGTGTGAATGTGTTAATAAAAGTATTAGAAATTACAAAATTTGAAATGCAATTTATACTTTGGTCAATGACTTATTTGAGCATGTTTTCCATTTCTGAATTAAAATTCATTTTGATGATCTTTTATCAATATTTCTTTTAAAAAAAAGTTTTTAAAACAATGGTTAAGATATTTACACACAGGCATTATGGTGTACGGTCGGAAAATATTTTTTATTTACTTCTAGTTTATGGTTACACCACATGACGTTTTAAAAACATTAAATTGAAACATTTCTTGAAAATAGTCTTTCTTTTTTTTAAAGCCAGAAAACCAACATGAATGCAAAAAAGTGAATTTCTAAGAACTCTGCCCGTGTTTTAAACTAGATTTTTGGACACTCATATGCCATTGACCTATACTGGATTATGGTTGAAGGCTAAGTGCAAACAGTAATCTACTTTTTGGGACATACTGCAAATACAGACAAAATAATATTTGACATTCCTATGAAACATCAAATACAAATGCACAAATCTCATCAGCGATGAAACAGATTCCCACGTCACACTTTATGCATGACAACCCCTCTGCGCGCATTTGTGTGGGTGTACGGTGGTAATGATCAAGGGAAATTGATCTGTCAGCACAACATCTGTCCTGTTAAATCCTAGTTTCTTTAGGCCACATCCTCTCAAATTCAGATTCGAGGATGTGAGATCAGCCTGCCGTGTTTCCGGATCAGTGGTGGCGCTGTGGGTTACATCATATTTATTGTTTTTGTCTTTCTCGGGCCCTCAGAGTCAGGGCAGGCTATCTCTAGCACAGCTAATTAAAAGCCCAATAAGAGCTTAACTGCATATCAGGAGATTGCATCACAAAGATGACTCATGCCCACAGCCTGGGGGAGTGCATCATGTGACCGCAGGGCTCCACCCATCTAGTCTCTCAGATGACGCTGATGAGGTCCCAGAGCATCTCCAGAAGAAGAATCTCTCATCATCAAAACAATGACATAAGAGGAGGGGATGCACGGCAAGCATCACTATTTCTTTTGCTCATTTAGCTTTATCAAATTTCCTCACAGAATTAGCCTAAACTTTGTGTGTAATTTACCCTACGCTAAGGATGTGATGATACCCGAAATCTGACAGTTTCGTCTGGCTCACAATAAAACTGAAAAAAAGAATTGTAGACCCGCGCCAGAAAAACAAGCGTGCTATCTTTAGATTTTTGTCTTTGAACTTTTGTAGCTCTGTATATTTCTACGGCATCACTGTTGAAGAGTATTTAGCTCGTGGAGTGGATTTAACAATTGTAGAGTTAACTTGACCACTGTAATGTTTGAAGCGGATGTCATAAATGTCAGTAGAACAATAGGCCGTGAAGATTTTAAAACGAGCGGTTCATTCATAAATCCGAAAGATCTTAACTTAACCGCATACTGTTAAAATACAAACCGGAAGACAGAACACTGAGCGCAGAGCTGAAAAGGGACAGGGCTACATATTAAGGTCCATAGAGAGAAGAATATCATAGAGATTTTGGAGTGGGCTTCTGTTCTGACTTGAACTAAACAACCACATAGCAACCACCCAGAATATCTAAACCACAAAGAAAGCCACCCATAACACCCTGGCACTGTGAGAGTCTTGAACTAGCTTATTGAACTGGCTATTTCTTAAAAGGATAGTTCACCCAAAAAAATACCCTGTAGGCTACATCATGTAGACAAAAAATATTTATTTTCTCATGTAACAAGCAATCAAACCTACATGACATTCTAAGTTGATGCATTTAAGAAAAACAGACAAGTAGCCCAACATGGTGACAATTAATATGCATCCATCAATGTTTTATGTTCCCCCAAGAAACTTTTGTGTTCTTTGCGAGCGAACGCAAAGTTACTTAGGGGAACACAAAAGTTTTGCGAGGGAACACAAAGTTTATCTGGGGAACACAAACCTTTTGCAAGATGAGGCAAAAGCATTAGGCTATCTTATATGAGTGTTATAGTTTCCCGCCCAGTCTATCACCATGTCCCTTTAGGGGCTCTGTAGAAATGTAATTTATGTTGTAGAACAATATGTTTAAATGTTTTATGCTACAATAAAACCACAGATTTTATTTCGATCATAACAAAACACTAAAAGCCAATAGGAAATTCCAGAGAGAATCTATTGTGAATTAGAGCCCATCCCAATACCCACACTTGTGGTCTTCTAGGCCACTTGAAAGCATGTGCATGGCACACCACAGGAAGAAAGTGTGCAAGACTGTCCTGAAAAATGGTCTGAAAAATGCCACAGCTCTGTGCCCTTAACACACACTAAATCCACTCCAATCCACACTACCTCTCAGCGGGGTATTTGAGGTTATGCACATCCCATCATTCACCGTGTTCAGGAACTCATGTGGACACTTTCCAGTGTAAGTTAAATTAATTATACATTACATAATTTGGCAGTAAGATGTAGTGTTGATAGTGTTGTATAAATAAATAATAAGACCTCAAATACGAACCTAACAGTGAAATAAAATAATGTACAATTTAGCATAATTACCATAAATTAATGGATATAAGATGTATTAGTTAAATTAATAAATGAATTCATTATAGACAAAAGCAATGCAAATTAGCCCTACAAATATCAAATGACTTCTGAAGAACAGTGATAACACACTTCATAACTGTAACGTATTTGGGATTCCTTGTTGCATGATGTAATACACAAAACAGGTTAATTACATCATTTACAGTTCCCGCCCAAACTCACTGATTGGATCATTCTCGACTCGTGCAGCAGGTGGACTGCCAAGAAATTCATCCCACCACAGTCCCACAAGGATTCAGAAAGGATCAATTCAAATCGATGCGATTCTTTCGAATCCTTCTATAGACGCTTTAACACAGAGCACAAAGTAGCCCACAGGACTGCTTATAATATTAGCAGATAATCCTGTCTTCTTAACAAGGACAAGTTCCATTGTCAAAGCCAATGGGGTAGCCTAGCAAATTAGCTCATAACAAACAGTCCTTGTAAGATGTATTATAAGAATACCTACGTTAGCAAGCAAGTAACGTTAAACAACACATTGCCTCTCACATACTGTTACAGAAACATACGCAACAGTGCTGATCAATGAATGAGCACGAGAGAATTCAAACAGGTCCACAGATGCACCTGCCACCGACACTACATCACTGACCATAAAAGTAGAATGCAAATCAGAAATATGCACAAAACCTAAGCTATTTATTATATAACAGTTTGTATTTTGAGTACGGTTATTGTATAACACTTGAACCCGGTCTTACCTGCGCTGCCAAAGAAAAGAAGCACCAAGATTATTGCCTTGGTCGGAAACATTTCAATCCCTTTATGAAACACAGAGTGTGTTTACTGTTTATTATTGTCTTCCGATTCTTGAAATTAAGAATTCGTAATCCGT
Source organism: Semotilus atromaculatus (assembly GCA_031834385.1). Taxonomy (NCBI): domain Eukaryota; kingdom Metazoa; phylum Chordata; class Actinopteri; order Cypriniformes; family Leuciscidae; genus Semotilus; species Semotilus atromaculatus. The sequence continues at coordinate 9,821,838 of JAULUF010000015.1, forward strand.
CAAATGAAGCCTGCGAAGTTCCCACGAAGTTTTCTGGATGGGACGTGAATATGTACGAGGATTCTGACCGTTGGACAGTATTGATATTTTTGCGGTTTAAATTCGGGTGCCCATATGTCGCGCGCTGAGAATGAGAGACAGGAGCGCGTGCACAAGCCGCTTCAAGATGCACGCGAAATAATCCGCCCAATCAGCGGCGCCTCTGAGGAAAGACAACGATATCATCAAATAATGCACTGAACCCAGCCTGGAAACTAAATACGACTACAACATACACCTGAACCGCCCAGAGAAATGAATGGGACATGAAATAAACAAATATTTTTCACATACAGTTTACAGTATGCTATTTCGGGTAAATTTAATAGGCACGAATATTTAAAGTGATAGTTCACGCACAAATGAAAATGTTGTGTCCATATACTCTCATGTGTTGCTGTATAATATTCTTTCTCCTGCGCATAAAAGCGGTGATATTACTCAGATTCAGAATCTCAATTTCGGTCACTGTTGATGTATGGAGAAAGATGCATGGTGACTCAGTCCTTAGGCTATTCTCTGTAACAAAATGATGGAGGAAATTACGGCAGTTTATTATTGGGATAACTATTCTTTTAAGACACCCTTCGGTAAGGAAAAATAAAAATTGGCAGACATCTTTTCTCGACATATAGGAGTGTAGATAATGTGCAGGCGGTGCCCCATTTTGTCATTCTGGAAATAATGATCTCCCTCATGCATCAGTTCACTGATGTTTCCTTTATCTCTCTATATCCCGACCCATGGAGTGCTAAAGAGGAACTGCTTTTCACTGTGGCTTTTGAAATGGATCCATGGACTTTTAGAGAACAATGATCATTTAAAAGTAGAATACAAGTAGCCAATTTAAAGCTTAGGGGCTGGCCAAGTGTTTTAGTTTAAGTGAGAACTGCAGTATTGTTCTCATGCATTGCACATTATTTGGAATGTTGATATTTGATTCAACCAATCCCACACACAAGGCATCTTTATACAGCTAAGGTATAGGCAGACAGTAAATGTCACTTTCAGAGAATATTAGGCTACATATTCATATTTATTTCATGTTTATAAATTCATGATGTCATATTATGTTCTACTTTTATACCAATTATGTTTTCCAATATGTAGCTACTGCCTTTTTTGTGGTGTAAAGACACCAACAGAAACAATGTATGGGAAAAAAGCAAACTGAAAGGAGCGAGGTGAAACAAAATAGTAGTTCATCATCATTATCTTAATCTTCTTCATTTTGGCTATCATCACTATAGAACAATTTGAGTACAATTCCTGGACAATGTTACTTTGTTAGTAAAGATCTCAAAGGCTATCAGATTACCACCACGAGCAATCACGTCATTAAAAGTGGGTGTCATTGTCATTTGAGACATCTTGAATGGTATAGTAACCTTCTTTGTGGGATTTCTGTGCAATTGTTATTGTTTCTTTGTACACAATAGAATTCAATAGGTGTGCCTTTTCTGCCTACCAAATTTCCCTCTGCCTGAAAATAAGCAGATAGGCCTACTCTTTCTGTCATCCGGTTCTAGTAATAACCTTCAGAACTGTCACATGCAGTTCACATGCACAGCAAATATTTGGCTTATATGTGATTGTATTTTGCAGTTACAGCCGAACAAGCATACATAGCCTATTTACTGTTAGCAATAAACATTTTCCCACAGTAGATTAGATTTGCATTGAATTTGCTTGCATGATGTCTTTTATAGTAACTTATTATGAAAAATATATATTACATATTGAGTACAACAGCAAAAAAAAAAAAAAAAAATGGATGGCACCGTAGGTGCCTGAGAGATGTGGGGAAAATAATTTAGTTAAAAAAAACACAATTGTAGTGGTTTAAAAACAATCAGTTTGGAAACTCTCTTATTTGCGTTTCCACAGAGGAGCTGGCAAGAGTTGTACAGATGGCACTAACAGCAAAAGGAAATGTGTTTCTGCCAAAGTTTTGTTTGATGAGTCCTCAAATAAGAGAATAGCTAGCTCACATTTCATGCTTGGGCGAGAGAATTAGTGTTGACAATAGCATTCATCAGTGTCACGCTTAATATGGCTATTCCTACAGTGATCATTTAATTTCTGTGTGTGACAGTTATTCTAACACAAGTAGTCTAATCCTTCTCCTGTGAGAAATTTTCTAACAAATCGTGCAATTGGCTTGGAGAGAATGGGTGAAAGCGCTGAATGATAAATAGTTTGTATCTGCTGACATCTGCTGGTCAGATCATATAGGCTATACCGCAACACGATCCTGTCATTTGGTACATTTTCATGTAGAGGGCAGGCTTGTCTAAAAAAATATATATAATAATAATAAAAAAATAATAATAGCCTACTTACAGCCTAGTATGGTGTCCCATACTCGGAATTCGTGCTCTGCATTGCATTACACACACACACACACACGCACACAAATCGGAATGGCTCCTTTACGAGAACACAAGAAGAACTAAAAGATATAGGCCCAGTGTGCAACAATATTGATTTTAAATGTTGCAACAGATTCTCATGTTCCAGATAAATAATGTCTTTCAGTATAGCCTACTGAACAGTGAAACAACACTTCCTCTTGGGTTGTGCTTGGCAGCGTGTAGCCTAATGATTAATATAAACGTTAATTAACTTTTAACGTTCATTTTAAGGGATTGTAGGTATAGTAAAAGTGTAACTGTCACAAAATAAAGGCAGCTTGCAATCCCTAAAATTAGGCTAAATATGACAAATGTCAGTGTTTTTCTTCAATTTCACTCAGAATTTTAATATAATGCATTTTGTTTGTTTGTTTGCCATTTGTTTAGCTCTCATAAACGCCTTTCTACACCCTCATCACACATACATTAGCATTTCAGACATGTACGCAGTTTATGATAATCATAATTGGAGCTACTTTTAATTGTAAACAGTCTCCAGATTCTTTGGATTTCCTGTATGTACTGAGCACAAATATCTTGCAGTCATTTTCATTTTCAAGCTAATAAATTCCCCTGTTTGTAGAGATAAACGCCTAATGTAATGATGTTTTCCGGAGAAGAATCGCCCCACTGTGACAAATGAGAGAGCTGAATTGTTGCCATTGGATGTAGCTGCAATACTACTGTCTAATAAAAAAATGAACCAAACAACAGAATCCATTACATGCCTCTAAATGCCTTGATTCAAAAAAGCAAATTGGAATAAACAATTTTAGTTTGATTATGGTTTCTTGATTTTTTCTCCCCCATAATGCAAATTAAAGTCTGAAGTGTGGGCTGGTTGACAATAGAAAGTGACATAAAAGGCTTGTGATTCTTAGTTTGGATTTATATACAATAGACACGGTTTTCCATGACAAAAGGTTTAACGCGCACAAACACGCATGTTAACAATAAATGTATCTGCTCTTTGTTTGCACAATCATAGCGTTTCATTACAATCCAGGATGATGCTGAAATGTGATGTTCTTTTAGGTTTGATGTTCTTTTTGGGATTAGGCCTACTCTATTGCAACGCAGTCTCACACCCAAGGCGTCATCTAACTGACGCTATGAACCATTTTTGACCATGCGTCAATAAGCCGACGCACACACCCCCCCTTAAGCGTCAATATGAGACGCGCCTCCTAGTGGTCTAATCCTAACCCTACCCCAGACCTAAACCTACCCATAACGGAAGCGTCATCTAACTGACGCTAAAGGGTGCGCGGCATTTGATGACGCCCGAGGATGAGCGTCTCATATTGACGTTTGTGGGGGGGTGTGTGCGTCGGCATGTTGACGCATGGTCAGAAGCGTCAGTAAGATGACGCCTTGGGTGTGAGACTGTGTTGTCTATTGATAGTAAATGTTTTTTTGTTTTTGCTTTTGTTTGGGGATTTTTATGCCATTCATTGCATTTTCCTTAAAGCAGACATATTATGCCCTTTTATACAAGATATAATAGAAGTCTCAGGTGTCTGTGAAGTTTCAGTTCAAAATACCCCACAGATTTATTATACCATGTTGTAAATGCCCATTTCGAGATTTTGTGCATGTATCTTTAAATGCCAATTAACTGCTGCTCCTCACCCTGCTTTCCAGAAGAGTGCGGAGCCTTTACCTCTTTATCTCTGTTGCGGTCAAGCTCACATGACATTGCTGTTCTTCATCATCATGAAAGATTATTATCTGCATGGATTTTAAAGCCATATCAGAATAAACTTCTGATACATGGTTTTATGAGCGCACACACCCGAAGCACGAGCATAGAAAGCTGGATGTCAGATGGCGCGTCCCATTAGTTCTCTTTCACGTCTTATTGCACTTAAACTGTCAAATACCTACACAGTTATGTCAAAAACAAAGTTCATATAAACACAGGTGGTTATGTCTGTGAACGTAAACAGCAAGTAAAGAAATCACATGATGTGTGTGTTTTAAAAAGTGAAAGTATAGCGTAACATAAAGTACTGCTATATTCTGTTCATGTGAATCAAACAAAAGAAAAACTTGATTGAATAACTTTAGTAGCTTTAATAAGAGTCAATTTCTAACTTGAATACTGCTGTTAAATGCTATGGCGAGGAGATAAACATGGCGGACTGTGTAGCTCACTGAGGGCGGGGTCTATGCTAATAGGGCATAGTAATAGGGCGGGGCCTTTGCAATGTGACCCAAACGGATTATTCTGAGACACACACTGCTTATTATTTATGGCGATTTATAAGGAGTGGGGATTTTTACCATTCTAGGGTGGTTGTGCACACACACTGCCGACACACAATTATGTTCAAACACCATGTAAAAGTGAATTTTGCATGATAGATCCCCTTTAAAAAGATGGGATAACATCACATTACATCCACTGTGGTGGTCTAAGTGTATGATGATTCATTCATGAGCCATATCAAACTTCTTCCGAGCCCAATAACGTCAATGTTCAAAGAGAATAAGCCATACTTTGAAGAATGATGTTTTTTGTATTCTTTGTTATTGATTGTGTGGTACACTATATGAAAGCAACAGAGAGGTAGATGGAACATTCACCTTTCATTTCCAGCACTTTAGTCTCTATTCTCATTCCTACACAGAAAGAGCAATTTTTTGCCCAATAGATGTTGCTTTGAGCAAAATCAAAATAACAAACACCAAAAAGAAAAGAAAAGAAAAGACTATAATAGAAACCACACCATTCTCACTTTTGTACACAAAGGTGAAATAGACCTTTTCGTTGAACCTGATAGTGTTCAATTTCAGACAAAGTAAACAATAAGGCATACTGTAGCCTACTTCCATTTCACTCGCTGACATTGCTTTCTGCCATATTGTGTGGAGAACTCCCCCTTATTATTATTATTTTATTTCAAATTATCCCTGAATATGAATCTTTTATTTGCCATGTCCTTCTGTTTTGTACCCTGCATAACAACAAGCTTTTTGACTCATTTCTTCCAGAACAGCGCTGAATAGAGAAACTCTCACACACGTATACATGCTGATTTTTATAAAGCATATTTTCATGGCCTGGCAGGACCACATTAATGTGCTGGACCCACCTGAGTTTCTCTTTTTCTCACTCACACTATGTTTCTCCTAATTTGTTATCAACAACAACTTAACCACTCATTTTTCTTTTTAAGAAATAGGCCTATTCATAATAAAAAAAGATCATGCCAAACCACTAGATACACTTGATATTTTAACAGCCGCGCAAGCAGGGCTTGACATTAACTTTTTTGCTCACTGTCCAATGTGGCTAGTGGTTTTCCAAAGTTACTAGCCACACAGCATTTTTACTAGCCACATTTTTGTTGTAAAATTACCTGATTAAAGTTGACTATGGCGTACTAAAATTTACTTGAACTAGATTTACAAACCTTTTAAATGTAAAATCACTGTACACTCCCAAATCAAGACTACATAAATGTATAACAATACAGGTCATTAACATTAGCTCTGATAAGGTTGTAAAGCTCATTTTTTAAATAAAACCATGTATTAAGATAAAGACATAAAAAAAGTAGCTTCTTATTGCATAATAAAAGTGGTGCATGGATGTAGAAGATTAATAATTAATAAAAAATATAAAAAACTACACTAAAAAAACCTTTAGCATTAGAAACACTGTTCAGAATCAGACTCAGAATTAATTTATTGAGCCCCGATGGGAATTCTTTGTTACAAGTTGCATTGGAAAGTAGGTCAGTCTCGAAACCTCACGAAAAATGCATGCCATTGTTCGGACATCACAAAGCTCCACCGGCGTCCAACGACGTTAGGCCGGCGACACACTGGCTGCGTGGCGTTTTCTGGCCCTGTCCCAAATCTATGAAGGTAAATTAGTAGCTAAACTCAAGAGCACGTAGATGTGAATTTGAGAACTTGTACAATAAATATTCGTACTTGTACGCGAACATTTACACTCACAACTCCGATGTGAAAACCTGTAAAATAAAAATCTGAACTTGAACGCTGAGATTTGCATTCGCAGACAATAGACACAAACCTGTATTCTGAATTTGAAGCTGCAGTCAAGTAGTCACAAATGTGTAAAATGCCATTCACAAAGATACAACGACAGACACAAACTTGTAATACAAATTTGCACTTCTTCTGACATTCAAATTCGCAGTACAACTTCAAACTGGCACTTGCAACTTCTCAAATCTGTCACTGCAAGTGCAAATTTCGCGCCTTGACTTTTGATACTCTTTTCGCGACATATTAGGTGCAAAACTGATTTGTGCACTTGCAACTCAGTAGAGGCGAGAGCAGGCGAGGGGGGCGAGGGGGCGAGGGGGCGGGAGGGGCGGGGGTGTGTTGCGGAAATGGAGTCGTTTTATTGGTTGGCGCCTAGCCAATGAAATCGGACTTGTATTGTACGTGATGATGTCACGAAACCCGCGTTCTCAGGGACGCTCTGTCTGAAATGCTATCATGGCTTAATGCATTAGACTGATATTAAAATAAAAAAAATTATATTATCAAAGTCTGTGATCCAAAATTCAGTAAACACCATACTAATAATGCATACTATGTACAGGAAAGACATATCAACCCTGTCGGTGATTGGTTGAAACACTGTTTATTTTGGTTTTGAGTGGTGGTGTACCCATTTGTTTTTGTGTGCAGATTTCAGAGCCTAGGCTGCCTACAGAGATGCGGTTTTTGGACGGCATGCTTATGGGGCGGGCAGCTAGCGGATCGTTAGGAAAGATTAGATGAATGTGATCATTTATGTTTCGGCCTTTTTTGGGCCTGAAATGACTGATACAACCTTTAAGACAATCCAAAGAACATCAAAACAAACAATAAACATAGAACATTACAAAATATCTAAAGCATAAAAAAGTCTTAGAAAAAGATCATGGCAATGTGCCTCAGGCTCTGATGTCTGCTGTAAAGCCAGGGGGATGATAGACCAGGGTGGAGTCAAAAGGACAAGGGCCCACGTGAGGGATGACAGGCCCCAATAGATCCGAGGGAGCAAGGAGCCATGGTGGAATTGATGGTCATGGGCTCGGATGGATGTGGCACAGCCGTAGGTTCGAAAGCCAGAGGCCACCGCTCGTAAGACCATGGTGGATTAGGGTGACCAGGAGAACGTGGTCGCTCTGGTAGAGCTGGTTGGCTGCTGAGGAGAGGGTCTGTGGTGGGTGGGGGTGCAGGCTCAGGTCCACAGTCTCTGTGGCCGTGCTGATGTGATGGCCATCGAGATCGTCTCATCGTCTCCGACTGCGGGCCCCAATTCATCTCCCGTGTTTGGCACGCCTTCCTCCAACATTCCAGCTGTCCATCTTTGGTTTCAGGAGAGCAAGAGGGTCTAGGACTCAGCTTACATACATCTACAGAGGGAAATTTGAACATTACAGAAGCCGAGACACCCCAATACCATCCTGGGCAGAAGGTCTGGCTCTCGATCGGGGACATCCATCTTTGAATGCCCTGTCGCAAGCTGAGTCCTTGCCATGTTTGTGTGTGCAAAGAAGTCCTTCACCATCAGCCCTTCCACCCTCAGCCCTTCCACCCTCCACCCTCAGCCCTTCACCATCCAGAGGCAGATCAACAAAGTCACCTACAGGCTAAACCTTCCTCCTCACTACCACATTGCACCTTCATTCCACAAGTCTCTACTCAAGCCCTTCACTTACCCTCTGACTCCTTCTTCCCCAGGGTCTGGTGCTGATGAAATGCCTCCTCCTCCAGTGGACCCAGCAGATCAGAACATTTACAAGGTTAACACCATTGGACTCCTGATCTCTACACTCCACCCACTCGTTCCTAATCACCAGATTACTCAGATTACCAGCAGTCACTCATCACCCATGCACTATATAAACAGTCACATATCAGTTCACTTTTGTCTGGCCTCGTCGTTCATACCAAGAACTACCTACCTTTGAGATACTTACCTGTGCAATCCTTTCTTCAGTCTTCAGTCATCCATCTTCTTCAGCGATCCAGTCATCTATCATCTTCTCCTACACAGAGATAAGAACTGTCATTCACCGTCAGCATCTCAGCATTGATCATTCAGTACTCACCTGGTCACGTCATTAGTTTCCTGCAATAAAACTCTTTTTGGATATTACCTGTACTTCTTCTGTTCATTGATAATATTTATATTAGAAGTAAAGTTTACTTAAAATTAAGAGGCTTTGAGAGACAAGCATAACATAACACAGTTGGTCATAAAATTTCACAATGACAGAATTATATAGCAGTTTGTCCTTGAGAAATATTCTGATAATTGAAGAAAAAAATAACAAAGGGCATTTATTGAAGTTGTCAGTTGTCCTTTCAAATATCCCCCTCCATGTTGTAATTCCAGGCTTGTCAGTGACGGAATACTGTATTTGATTCAACTCTAGTCAGCTGGAGCTGTCTGCCAAGAATTCATTTGTATTCACAACCCTTTTACTATGCACGTCTCTTTTTGTCATGAGCTTCTTATCAATTTTCAATTCTCTGCTTGACTTCTTTGCACACACAAACATTTCATTACTGTGATAGCTCACTCCGGGATCAATCTGGCAATTCAAGTGACCCTGGTATACCAAACAGCTCATGTAACCCTTTTAAGTGTCATCCGTCAGAATCCGACGAATGCCTGTTTGAGTCGTCCTACCTGTTGAATACAAAGAGCAATCAAGGATGGGGGCATAGGGACAATGCACATAATTGGAGGGTATCAGATTCAATTTGTTGCAGATCATTTAAATGGCAATTAGGTGATTTTTCAGGAAGAGATGTGCGCTTGCTAAGAGCAAGGGAGAAGTGTCACACCAATCACACCAAGGGCTCACACAGAGTCCTTTAGTTTTGTGTCACTGAAGTTGGATCATTTGCATGTCAATGTGATGCGATGAAAATATGGAGAATTAAGCCAATCACAAAGCAGCTTGTTAACATAGTGATTACACAGAACGGTGAAAGCATCAAACGAACATCTTTTGGTAATATGGTACAGAATTTAGTTCAGAGTCACTTTGTAATAAAAAAAAAGAATAATACAAACATGTTAAGGTCACAGATATGCATGACCTTTATGCTTCAGTGTTCCGTAGGAATCCAAGCGCTGCAAGATTTGTGCTCAGCGACACAAGGACAAACGGAGAAATATGCATGACTCGCACCTCCCTGGCGTACTACTTCAATAACACTGAATATTGATGTGATTGTTGATTGGTTCTGTGGGCACTGAAAATGCCCTCTCTGATGGTTTTGAGAACAAGAACACAGAGGAACAGGACAAAAAAGGAATTCAGGTGCATATGATGACAGACTTCTTCCATAAAGGATGTTTTATTCAAAATGCCCTTATACATAGTATAATTTCTATTTGAGCATTGTGGTACAGTTCACATTCTTGTTTCACTTTTATCTAGACTCTATCATAGTTCTATATCAGTTGCTCTGTATTTGGAAGCCCTAAAAGGTTCCATATGGAACCCTTTTAAAGGGTTAAATCAACAGAACCACATAGGGTTCTTAGTGAAAACATTCAATATAGAACCTTTCAGAGGGGTTCCAACATGAGAATATAACTTAAAAAGTACATGAAGTAGACGTTTAAAAGAGCCTAAAATATTATTATATTTATTTATTATTTATTGTTTAGTCTAAAGAGATATTTTGTGTTAAAAAATATTTTTATAAATACTTTTAATTGTAATATAATTTTTATATTTATCCATATATATATATATATATATATATATATATATATATATATATATATATAGGCTACATACAGGTGAAACTCGAAAAAAATTAGAATATCGTGCAAAAGTTATAATGTTGATGATTATGGCTTACAGCTTATGAAAACCCCAAATTCAAAATCTCAGAAAATTGGAATATTACAGAATATTATAATTTGAATTACTGAAATACGTGAACTTTTGCACGATATTCAAATTTTTCGAGTTTCACCTGTGTGTATATATATATATATATACTTTATAGTATTACAGCATTCGTGTGTAATACTTTATAGTAACTGTCTCAGAGCTTAAAATATTTTTTTATTAATTTAATTTCTAAAAAAATTTAGTAAAGAGCTATAAGGGAACCCTAATATTCCTTTTTCTTCTCTGAGTGTATACATTACTGGAAAACTATCCATCCATAAGTATAACAGTATAAATTGCCACTCTGAAATGTCACCAGTAAGGAGACGAATGCTAATGAGAATCAGCAGGAAGTTATTTTATAGAGACAATGCACATGTGCCAACTGGGACAGCTCATCAAACAATACAGCTATTAAAACTGAAACATATGAAACCACAATTGAGAAAAATGCATGACAGACAGAGATGGTGGTATTATCAAAGGGAATTATTTATATCCGTCCCAGCTTTTATCTGGTGGAAAAGGTGGTCATCTGCTGAACACTCAATCCATCACAATTGGTTTGGGCATGTTGTTTGAATGCAAGGATGACCATACTGAGTATCAAGAGTGCACAGAGATGTTTCAGTGTTTGTACAGTAGGCTATCCCTCCTGTTCTATCTATCTATCTATCTATCTATCTATCTATCTATCTATCTATCTATCTATCTATCTATCTATCTATCTATCTATCTATCTATCTATCTATCTATCTATCTATCTATCTATCTATCTATCTATCTATCTATCTATCTATCTATCTATCTATCTATCTATCTATCTATCTATCTACGTATCTATCTATCTATCTATTACTTTGTTTAGCCTAGCAGCTTTTGATCAGAAGGCGTTCTCTCTGAATCGTTGAATTGTGAATCATCGGTTCATATGATTCCATGATTCAGAAAGCTTTATTTCTCCCGTTGCTAATTAGTTAAGGAACATACGGGTCACAGTACAATACATATATGGCGGATGTTCATAGATTGTCACATTGTCATAATCACAGTAATTACAACATGGCGTGAAGCAGTGTTGGGTGTAATGCATTACTAAGTATGTAATTAGAGTGATTTTATTACTTTTCCCTTGAAAAGTATTAAGGGATTATACTCTTAATTTTTCTAAAATTTAATTACAGGTACTAATTGTGTATAGACTATAGAGCAATTCTGAATAAAACAATAGTGGATTTAACATAAAAATTTTACGTCTGATTTTAAAATATGTTCAAATAGGGAGAAGAATCATTTTTAAGAATCATTTATGTAATTTTAAATTATTTATTTAAAAGCCTTAAAAAGCAGTTTCATGTCTATCCGTGTTTTGGTTCCTTGCCATATAGTCGCCTTTGGCTTTTGGCTTGCTTTGTTGGAGACACTGAATATTCAACAATATTATTGATCTGCCTGCATTGACACCATTATATGAGAAATGAACTGAGCTGGACGATGACATCACTGTTTTCTCCAGAGCTATATATCTAAAATAACTAAATTAATAACTTTTTTACAACAAAAATTAACTATCACTGAACTCACTGAGGACGCTATTTTCTTAGATCTGCTGTACAGCCGAAACAAACTTTGTGACATTATTTTCCTGTTATCACGATAAAGCTGATTTGAAACAAGGCAAGGTGACCTGACTTGACTTGTATTGACAGTTGATATGGAATTTAAAATGTAGTAATTAGTAATTAAATACTTTTTAGAGAGAGTAATTGCTATCAGTACATTGTACAACACAGTAATTAATTCCGTTTTTAGAGTAACTTACCCAACACTGGTATGAACACAGCAATAGTATGATAAAGCCATTAACACCAATAGTCTCTATCCGATCAACTTCACAATGCTTTTGAGAAACGCAGCGCTGATCTACAAATAGCTATGAGTGCAAATATTATGAACAAATGACAGAAGTAAGCCATATTAGTGCATAATTAAATTCCACCTCCATTGAAATTCACTTCTGAACACAGTGCGCCCACCCATCCAAATACCAAAACCATTCAGATGTCTTAGAAACCTGTTTGCACAGAGAAGACCTTGTACATTGCGGTCTAATTATGCAATTTCTCACAAAATGTCATGGTTGCCCATTTCATAAAGTTTGACAGCTCTCAGATAATTACATAATGTGACAAATTTGATCATTACCAAGAGAAAATTAAATTCTGTGCTTGGGCGCATTAAGTATGGCAGCCTCACACAGCCTATTCGAACATTTGCTGATCTGTCATGCAGTCCCCTAATGCTCAACATTGTGCCAAATTGAAAATGACAGCGGGGCTGAGATTCCCCCAGTGAATTTTAAAATCACAAGTATCCTGGTGGAGACGAAAGGAAAACTCTTTCTGTCTACCTGTCTTCACTTGTTTAAAATAACCCAGAGCATTTGACTTGTAGAGCGAAGCAGAAGCGTGATCTAGCCCACTGTGTGCTCTTAGCTTTTGTCCAACATGTTTTGATTGCCTTGAGCACTGAATGAGAACCATTTTAAACATTTCTTTTAACATTTGCAGGCATGTTTTCTTTCCTTCATAAACGACCTTCGGTAAAATTCAACATGAGTGTTTTGGGGATTTTGTACTATTAAAAGAATCATAGGCCTACTATTCAATAGCAGCTCCTGACCGTATAGGTAGAGCTACTAGGGCAGATTCTGGGTCTTAGCACTAGTAAATGATAAACATTTTGTAAGCTTTATATTCTAATCGCTGAACACATGCAGACCCACTTCTGGCAGAATTCTAATGTCCTTGCGTTATCCAGCCTGAGGGTAGCGCGATAATATTGATTGACAGACACGCACAGAATACTATCTTAGTATTGCTTTAATGTAGTAGCCTATTTATTGCCTCCGAATGTTGTTTTAGATTAAAGGTTGAAGAGATATTCCAGTGTGGAAAAGAAAGTCATTTCTATTCTTAGAACAAACAAAACAGAACTATAAAGGCCATAAAGCTTTAATTTATTTGAAATGAAAAACAGACATGCCAACTTGTTACTGACCTGATGCAGACTAATATACACATTGTTAAAGCAGATTGATATCGTCTTGGTCGTGACAGAGGTTTACATAAGATAGCCTAACTTTAAAATAAGTGAGGCAGTCTGTAACCTGCCCCAATGGCTCTCAATTAGAGCATGCTGCAGTTCCATTTTTCACCACAGATTTATATTCGAAAATTGTGGGGCGCTGTAGAGCTGAAGAGGACTCTGGCACCCCACTATACACATAGACATAATAAATACATACTATTGGCCACTTTGGAACGTTGCTGCGATACGTCAACGCGTCTGCCATTTTGCTGAGGGCAAGACTGCGCTGTAAACAAATGCAAGTAAACGGGTGAGTTGCGGTTTTCCTGGATAAAAACAATAATAACTTTCACATTTATCAACCGATTTCAGTGGTTTGTACGTGGTGTACATTAATATTACTAATTATATAATGACCAAATACAACCAGAAAATTTTTTTCAGCCTTGTTTGTGAAAGGTAATTCCCAGAGACCTGTTTTCAATTGTGCAGCGATTTGTACAGCCCCAAACAGCACACGAAGCAGGCATTTTTCTTATTTTCCGTAATGAGAGGTATGGGAAAGTTGCCCTCCGCAATATGGCGGTGCCGTCGACGTACGCTCCAGCGGCCAATAGGTCGTCTATGTATTTATTATGTCTATGGCTATACATGCCTTCTGAAAATCTTTAATTTTTATGACTTTATGAAAATGCTACAGAATGCTGAGCACATGTAGGCTACAATTTATTATTGATTCAGTTAACAAACATTTATGTTTTTGTATTAACATTTTGGTGGGGCTCTGCATCTGCCCTTACAGACTAGCCGCGGCTGGTACAATTAATTTACTTGGGCTGCGTTCCAGTCCAAAATTGTCATGCCCTTCACTCGCTAACTTCCCTCCATCTCGTTCACTCGGATGTACGTCAATGCTTACATTGCACGAGTGCCCACTACTGGCAGAAACTGCAATGGGATGAATAGGCTCTATGCACGATCGTTTCCGCGTTTTGCCTCTGCCCGCCCGGTTACATCCGACTAGCGAATCAGTTTCTAAAATCGTTGTCTCCGTTTCTGAGAAAATTTATTTTATTAAAGTTTTGCCGCTAGTACACTTCGCTATAGAACGCGCTATGCGGAAGTAAAGACCCTGGCTGCGATTCTACCGGAAATACGTCAGGAGCGTTCATGCATAGAGCCTATTGGAATGTCCTAAGCCCTTGATTACTTGGAATCAGCTATGGAATTAATTATTTTATTTATTATTTATATAAATATTTATATATATAATTAATATATCATGGAGTTTTTTGTGGTGGTGGTGGTGATTAGGTGAGATCTGCGGTGACGTCACAATTGAGTTGCATTGTGGTATATGGAGCTGCCTGAAGTGTACATATGAAGTAGACTCGCTCCCTCAGGCAAAATTAAGGGAACGAGGGGACTTCAATTTCTCTGACAGACGTTACACTGTCCATAAACTTCCCTCGTAGGCTACACTTCACGAAGTGGCACGCACTTCAAAATGGCGGCAGGGATTCCCCCGAGGGGGAGTGCCTAGGGAAGTTCGCAAGTGTGTGTCTAAAAGTGGACTGGAACGCAGCCTTGATCTTTGCCATCTTGCTTTAGTGCAAAAATGATATACAATAATATATTTGGGACAATATTTGTGAAGCTGTAACACTCTTTTGACTCAAATTAGGCAAATGCACAAATTGTTATTAGAGGATTAGAATA
Organism: Semotilus atromaculatus; assembly: GCA_031834385.1. Taxonomy (NCBI): domain Eukaryota; kingdom Metazoa; phylum Chordata; class Actinopteri; order Cypriniformes; family Leuciscidae; genus Semotilus; species Semotilus atromaculatus. The sequence goes on from JAULUF010000015.1 coordinate 9,836,995, forward strand.
ATTAAGGTCACTTTGTTAATAAAGCCCTCTGGTTCAATACTGCATTATGAATAATCCACAGGGAAGACACTATATTAAATTAAGCACACTGTGCTCCAACAGTGACTTAATAGTTTGCAGTACTTATGCATTCATCTTCTCAAGTAACACCCTGGCTTTTGTCATTCAATGGCATTTTAAACCAAGGGTAATGATGGTTTTAAAATTACAAACTATTTGCTCTTTTATATCAGACTTAGTTTAAAAAGAAAGAAAGAACTTGAGTCAATAACATGATGTTCATTATTTTGTCAGGATCTATTACTTTATTCAGAAATACATAAAAAATACAGTACATACATGCAATGGGTTGAATACACCTCTTCTGTGTGTACTTTCTTTTGTACAGTCATTGACCCATTTGTCTTCTAGTAAACTTTATTCACTTTCTCATGACTTTTGTTAATGCAACATAAATGTAATCAAAAAGTAGACTTTCATGGAATGGAAAATAGAAGCAAGGACATTCCACTAAATATCTTCTTTAGTGTTCATCACAAGAACGAAAGTCAAATGATTTCATAATTAAGGTTATACAGGGCTGTAGAATGCTTGAATCTGATTGTTTGATGAACATTCTAAGGTGTGTAATTATTTTCAAGGGAAACACATGGCTAAAGTTGTTCCAGGCAGGTCTTGACCACATTAGGTGTCCATATGACTTCGCCAAATGATTTCAGTTATTTCAAAGGTCCGCAGCCTACAACAGAAAAAGAACCAAAACCAGAAACGACACTGTCCAAGCAAATAAATATAGTAAACCGTAAGATAAAACCAACAAATTATTTCCATGTTTTTTGCCACAAAATTTCATTTTATCATGTACGAAAAGCACATACTCTTTCTCCCTCTCTCTCCCCCACTCAAACGCACATACAGGGCTACATTACGTACACACACTCACACATAAACGTGTTGTCAGCGCTGCTCTGACAATTTTATCAGTAAAATAGTTTAGCAACGTGAAAGCTACATGACATTTCTCACTTGTGAGGTAGAATCGGCGCTGTTCTTGAAGCAGATAAACTTAGTTTCGCTGTTAGAGACACTGCTGCTGAAAACTGTTGAAAGATGCGCAGACGCAGGTAAGTGAAACACTTAATCTCTCGCTCTCTATAATAACTGCATTAATAACTGCATTAGTCTACCATCAATGTCTCAAGTCTCCATTACTCTATTATTATATAATTAGCAATGGAGGCGTGAGGATGAGATGCATAAGAAATTAGTATACAGACAGGACATGTTTTAAGGACAAACCTGACAAAATACAACATCTGAACAATGTCTTGAGGTGTGGTAACCGTAGTATAAGCAGAATAATTGACTCCAGTCCGTTGAATTATTAGAAAATAATGCACAGCCGAGGTTGGCCCGTCGTCAGTTATAAGGATGTCAGGAAGATAAACTTACGGATAATACAAGGATGATAAAATGTTTACTTTTTAATTGTTTATTCCTTTAATTATTAGCAAATGCGTAAACATGCAACAGCAATGAAATAACAATAAACAACATCTTCACCTCTAACGAGGCATTCACACAGATGCTCCCCACTGATTACTGGAGTGTGTCCTTTAAATGTGCCATATCCAATAATCCTTTCCTATTAATGTTTGAAGAGCTCCATGCTCAATATTTTGCAGTGCATTGTTACACTGTGTGATCTTTATATGAAAAAAACAATCCGAGGCACTCGAGTAATTTGTTTTTAGAAAAATATAAAAAGCCTCTATTCTTTCATGGCTTAGATTTTAAAAACAGGTGACAAGCAACGGCACACCTACAGCTAACGGTGAGAAATATTTCCTTTCTAAAATTTGAACTTTCTCTCCTCTGTTTGTCCTGTGCCGCAACCGTGATCTTTATCTGAGCAACATTTTTTTTTGTATTTTTTCATGTATTTTTTAAATGCACTATATGGCCTTGCTGACCAACACCAAATATAAAATACTATATGTGGTATTGGTTTTATTATGACATGTATTAAGGCTGGACTCTCTTTAACTGTAAATTCCATAAGGTTTGAATGTTTTGTTAGGAGTTTGACATTGAGTCTCTATTAGGACCCAGCTGCTCTATAAAATTTCTTTGGAGTATATATATATATATATATATATATGGCTGAAAAACAGTTTTCTCATACTTTTTTTGGAAGGCTGGATACTCTCACCCTGATACCAGGCTAATATCTTCCTTTCAAAGCTCTTATAAAGGTGCAGTCCATGAATGACTCGCACATTTCTGCCTGATTATTGGATAGATTCTGCTGCAAATAGATTAATAGTAGACCTATCCACAGTTCCCTCTGCAGTATATGATTGGCAGGTTGGTGTAGAAAAACCCAGTTAAAATGGTCTCGAGGGTATGAAGAGGAACTTGTTACATCCAAATTGCCAGAGGACTGCAGTTCTGCTTTGTGAGCCATGAAGCTAATGTTTATCTCTGGGCCAGACACAGTCAGCACAGTGTAATGAGCCACACAGCATTGAAATGCCCCAGAGAGTTGAACCTTAGTAATCTGATTTGATAGTTAAAAAATAGCGCTTAATTTTAGTATTTTACATGTTCTATAAATTGTCTTAGAATTAGTAATGGAATGGAAAGAGATGTTCCTGTCAAAAGCATTTTTATATATTAGAATTCACAGATTATTTCAAGTTTGTTTTGATTTGGTCAATACCCTTTCAGGATGATTTGCAGAACATTAGTTAACATAATAGATGGGCAAAATCAAATTGGCAGGGGAATCAGCCATTCAGTGTTGCGTGTTCACGTGACTTTTTGTAGACTCTTTAGGCTACTCTTGTACTGCAAAAATATTTTTTCTTAAACTTATTTTCTTATTTTTATCCAGTAAAAATACCTAAACGTCCTTAAATAATATAAATTTACTTGAGTAGCAAAATTGCATTAAGAAAGACATAAAAAGGGTGTAAAGCTCATGGTCTTTTTAAATTGAAGTTGAAGTAAATTGAAGTTAAAATCTTTTTTTAAATCGAACCAACTCTGTAGCATTGAGATTGTTGCAGTTTGAGTGATTTATTTATTTATTTATGTTTTTTGTGCCCTGACAGTATGTTGTGTATGTATGTATTTATTGTATGTGAACACGTATTGTCTGTGTAATTTGTATGTTAGCGTTGATCTGCCTGGGGACTACGGATGGAAATTAGCCTTTGGCTAAATCTGGTATAATGCATTAAATGGAAACATTTATGTAAAAAAGTTGTACATGGTCCCTTTATAAATAATCAAAAAAAAATTTAAAAGTAGTTTGTTCCTAGATAATATGTATAATATATATATATATATATATATATATATATATATATATATATATATATATATATATTATATAGGCCTACTGTATATCCCAGATTTAAAAAAAAATACACTGGGCAACATTGCTTATTGTATGCTAAAATATGCGTAGAACAAGAAAATATTATTTTATTTTTAAGGGATTATATTAATCAGTATTTAGTCTTGATATGACATTTTCTGAGAATAAATCATCCCCACATTTGACAAATAATGTTTCTTTTTTTTACCGTAAACCCCTTGTTTTACGATGCTTATATATTATTTACAAGTAAATGTGACAAGATATAGAAAAGAGGATTTTTCTAGTAATATTTCACATAGCAGGCTGCATTGCTGCAGGGAATGCATTTCAAACCCTGTTGTGCTCTCTTTGATGGTAGACACACCTTTTGATGGACATTGGATTGATGGCTCCACTCTCTGAATGTTATCTGCTTTGACCAAATCGGTTGAGCAGACTGGAAAGTGCACTTTCAATTCCTCAGAACCATTGTTCCCTGTCCCACAAAACATTGTTATTGCAGCCTCGTTTTGAAGCGGAATCTTGACTCGAATCAAAAAGATCTATTTTATATATAACGGTTTATTCAGGTACAATCTCCACTGACAAGGCAGGACATTTACTGACTTTACTTTCAATGAACCGAGAATTGAGTATCGTTGCGCTAAACTTCTTTATTTACTCATCACTGTCACTACTGGTCTAAAAAACAGTGCAAAACTTCATAATGTGTGTAGAACCTTTTGCCACTGGTCTAGTCTTCAGATCATAATATTTTTTTTTCTTTCTTAAAAATAGTCATTGACCAGTGAGCAATAGCTAATTATTCAAATGACAAGAAGCTCAACAATGTTCATTTAAAATGACCCTTTGTGACAGAACACTTCTCTAATTAATATTATGCAAATACAAGAATACATATGGCATTGGAAAGAATGGTAAAGTAATTATGGATTATGATGTTTGAAGATACATAAAACTAATTTCCTTATGCAAATTAATCCAATTAAAAATACCTAACCTTCCTTACAATCTCACTCTTTAATTTGAATATGAATACTCAATACTTCACTCCTAAAATTAGTTAATGAACTCCGAAACAGTAACTTAGAGTTTGGAATTGGCAGTAGAGGGGGAAAAAAAGCTTGAAAGATTTTATTGCAATCCTGCCATGGCACACTCTTGTGAATCTTACTTTATGAAACGGCTTTATGAAACTCGCAGTAGATACTGAAAATGCAACTATGGTTATATGTATCAAGGGAAACACTAAGTGTGCTCTGTGAACCCTCTTCTTCTGCTGCATGACTCTGAAATGTCCTGTTTCTGATTACCTTGAAAGCCCTCCAATCAGTGTACATTGTTACTTGGCCATCAGTTAAAAAATAAACCTCTCAAGTACAACCAACACTTCGGTCCACCCCAGTTCAAAAATACAAATATAATTAATACACTCATCAGTCCAGCATAAAAAAGGCCAAAATCACAAGCTAAAAATGTTTGTTTGTTATCACCGACCCTTGCACTGATTGTAGATGTCACTTATGGATATTGATTTTAATCAAGAAGGTCGTTTAGGTTATCTAACTTTTGACATAAATAGGTCAGCAGGTTTTACTTTTGGACTAAAAGTTTTACACAATGAAACCAAAATGATTTATCATACAAAAGTAAAAAAAAAAATTATATTTTTTTTGTAGAGAAGCCTCAGAGTAAAAACAATAAAGAGTCTATTGTGACTATTTCTTGTAATTGTGAGTTTTGGTAAACCTTTACAATAAGTTCCCATTAACTAACATTAAAGTCCGTTCACACCAAGGATGACAACAATAACATTAAAAATGTGGTTCTATATCATTCTAAATGTAAAAGAATAGCAGAGCCCACTCCACAATAACCATAACACCACAGAGAATCGATATCGTTGGAATCACTTTCAGATTTTTTTTTTTCACATTGACAGTCAATATGAATCCAATCAGAGCTTGAGCATTTAAAGCTGCAGACGACAAAACGGCACAAACTTAGAATAAACAGGGCTGGGAAACGCAGCCCAGAATGATATCGTAAGCTGGTGTGGATCATCGTAACATTGTTCTGCATCATCACTGATGATGATGGGTTAACACTGTACTTTATGGCTGTAATATGTCATTGTGTTGGCTTTCTGTCAGGCACATATCGTTGTTTCAATGTTTCTGGCGGCTCCCTGGAGCATGGCTGCATTTAATCTTTAATTTAATATTCATCAATCCTACCATGTAACTTGTTACCTTCATGTTACTGTTATTTTTGGCCAGATATTTGTTGAAGGTTTGGCTGAATTTTAGAGAATTTTGAATGTGCTTTGCTGAATATATTAACAGTTTAAATAAAAAAAATACTGCTTAGAAGTGAAAAGAAAACAAGAAAATCCGAAAAATCCGAAAGGGCTAAAAAAAAATTTAAAAAAACGGAATTTGGAAAAAAATAAAACGGAATTTGAGAAAAAATAAAACGGATTTTATAGGGCCCTACATATGTGGGGTAACAGTTTAGATACATTTGAGTGTGTTGAAAGTTGTGTTATAATGCTACTCTGTGCGTTCACTACTATGAGACACTTGTTACACACTGCAGTGAGCTAGATCAATATTAGGTATGATAAAAACATGGTACCCGTCGTAAATCAAGAAAACGAGATTTAAACAATAAGACTAACTCTGTTGAGCTATATACGAATGATTCGTTTTCTGTCGATGAATGTATCCAAACAGTTGCCTACCTGTCTAATAAAATACATAAAGCGTCTTTGGTGTTTCCATGGTTTCTATAGAATAAAAAGGAAATCAATTGGGTAACACGGGTATGATGTCATTGATAGGCGTGGTTCGTGTCCTGGTTAAAATTGATTATTTCTCTGGATTTAAACATTCTTGGAAACATTTGGGATAATGTAAGTACACAAGTCAACAAAGTATATAACATTATTCTGGTTTTTGGATATCCAAAAATCTTACATAGTGTGCCTTTAACAATGAGCAACACATTTGTTACAGTATTTATTCACCTTTGTTATCATTATTTATAAAAAATACATATTTTCATTGTTAGTTCATGTTAGCTCAGGTCCATTAAGTAATATTACCAACAGATATAACTTTTGATTTTAATAATTAAGTGTAGCGTCAGATTGATTGGCCGCTCATTCCTTTCCTTCCTACAAATAATTAAATCTGTTTATTCTGCTTCCAGAATAAAATTTAAGTTTTGAAGCTGGTCAGTTGAAAGGACAGGGTTATCCTTCAGTGTGTATTTTGAGAATTTTTTAATATTAACAGAGGGCCATTAAATCAATACTCACTAACTCACAGCAAGAACATTTGTGTATTTCTTATGCTGCCTCTTCAGCACAGAGAAGACTGCAGCACCAGCATTCAATAGATCATTCTTCGCACATCCATAAAAATACCCCTATGGCGAAACCCATTTAGAAGCATCATATAAATTAAACAAAAACTAATTAGCAAAGCAGTAAATAAAATGCATTATGTATTATGTTATAAAACTGTGCTGTTTTATATCCACACGAGTTGGACAAATGCTTTCCATTTCCACATGTATAACTGCCAGGGCTATGCTAAAATATAACAGTCTTGTACAGCAAGGAAACACAAATAAAGGCAATAAATACCACGATGCCTTTGATGTTGACAGATTTCTTAAAATATATAACAGATATTACATTCACTCAATCTTGAAAGAGAAGCTGACAGGATCATAAAGGATCATCACGATCAGGCACGGAGGTTTATTTTATTCCAACAGACAATGACTCACTGTATCTACCAGAGTGCTGCGCTTTAATACAACACTGCAGTTAGCAGGGGAAAAAAAACATGGGTAAATTGTTGCGCGTCACTAGGCAATGAATAGGTGGTGTAGTTTATCATTGAGACTGTCATCATGACTGAAGCAAATGCATTCTTAGAACACACACACACACATTAATACGTTCTGTATGTCATAGTTGTACAAAAAAGAAAATGCTTTTTCACATTGTGACTTACAGGAAATAGTAAGAAGTACAATTGTCACACAAATGTAGTTATACCGTCTAAGAAATTTTTGAACCATGGAAACTCATAAGTGAACCTGCACAATTTGGACTCACAATGTATTTTAATAGTAGGCTATGGTATGATGTTAGCTTGTTGCTATAAATTAACAGAATAACGCAGTATTCAGGCTATGTTGTGATAACTGTTATGAGATGACTGATGTTCTCTGAGCTGTTTTCTGCATTTCTATGGCAACACTATCAATGCCAAACTGAATCCGCAGAGGTCAGGTACAACGGTCACGAGGTACAGTATAGTCACAGCTCTCAGAAAATTCCCAGTTTACAAGTTGTAATTACGAGTTGTACGAGGATGTGAACGCTTTTTACAAGTCATAATTACGGTAATTACGACATGGTGTGAATACACCTTAGTCTTCCAATAAGCAAAAAAATTTGCATTTAAATTTGCCATTTTGTGTGAAAAAAAAAAATACCTTTCACTAATGTTATGTAAAAGTTATGTAAATGTTTGTAAAAATGTTCTTGAAATAAAATTTCTGAAACAGTCTTATAATGTTTTCATAGTTCTCATACATTCTCGTAACGAACGTTGAGAGGGAACATTCTTATAACAACATTGTTCAAACGTCCTTATGATGTTATTTGTAGCCTACTTGACTCATAATTCTTAGAATGGAATTCCGTCCTTACAATGTTATTTTTACTTGATTAACAGTCTCATAACATTGAGATTAAACGTTCTTAGAACAGCATTCTCAGAACGTCTTTATGATGTAATTAATATTTGCAAAATGCTTTTTGGAATGGTTAAGTTGGACGTTCAGATATTTGATCATTAAAACTACATATTTAAATGAAATTTCTTCATGCCAAAAAGTAAGAATGTAAACCCTAGCTTAAAGGAGAACTCCAGCGCAAAATGAACCTTTGGTCTAATTACACATTGTTACCTAGTCAACCGTTATCTGAGATTTGTTTTCATGATTATCGAATGTAAATAGTTTAATCTCTAAAAACAGTTTAGACTATAACGCTAGTATAACGCTAGTATATAGGGCGTAGAGTAATGACAAATAAAAAGACCGAAAGTGCACATGAAGTGTGCGATTTGGGACTGGGCCTTCATGTGCACTTTCGGTCTTGTGGACTTACAATGGCTGCCGCGTGCGCGTGTCCGTTAAGTCCGTGAGACCGCAGTGTGTCCCATTTGTCATTTTTAGATCTCAGAAGGGTGCTCGCGAGCGCCCCCTCTGCGGTCGATTTGCGCCCTTGATGCGCACTTTTGCCGAGCCCACGCTGATGCGGACTCCACAGCAGACTTCTTCCCGACATTCAAAGCGGCGTTACGTCGCGAAAGTGCGGACTCAGAGGAAGACCGCGAGTGCTTAGGGTTCCATTTGGGACAGGGCCAGAGATTCACTCGGCCAACTGAACTTGAGGTAAATGCTGCACTTTACAACTTCGAACAAATAAAGGTAATTAATATGATTAACCTTTTGCTTGACTGTGTTATCATCCAGCTAATAATGTTGTTAATGTTACACAAACATTATTCAAGAACCGCTATAAAGCCAAAACATTCTCGGTCACCTTAAATTATATGTTTATCTCTGTAAAGCTGCTTTGAAACAATCTACAGTTTTAAAAGCGCTATATAAATGAAGATGACTTGACTTGACAAACCATGCTCCCGTTCGCCATCTCAGAATCAGAGACGCTTTGAACAAAAGAACGTCAGTGGAGAAAGGCATAAGTTATAGTTCATCATAATATTCATCATACACCCACCATATTGGTTAATCTGCCTTAAAAATCTACAAGATTTTTCATATCAACAGAAAAACATACCGGGATAACTTAGCTTCTCTCGAGACTCCCATGCTAGTTCTCTGTTAATTATGCCAAAGCCCGCTGACACATTGACGTGATTGGTTGGTAAGTTAGTTCGTTACGTCGGAAACACCAGCGATTTGTTCTTTGGTTCACTGCAGTTTTAAAGAGAAAATAATCAGAAATGGTGTTGACTTAATTATGAATATGCACATGGTTTGTCTTAAAGCATAGACAAATAAACAACATTAAAAACTTTATTTTCACAGTTTTGGTTGCCGCCTACTTAAAAATTATGTTACGATTCCCGGTTCGAGCCCCGGCTGAGCTGAGCCAGGAGTTCGCAGGTTCTCCATGTGTTAGTGTGGGTTTCCTCCAGGTAGGCCTACTACAGTTTCCACCACAGTTCAAAAACATGCAGCATAGCTAGGTAAATAAGCGATACTCAGTGTCTGTGTGTGAGCCCGGTGATGAACTGGCCATCCGTTCAGGGTGTTTTGAACGTTGATACAGGGTTGTTCTCAAGAGCCCCGCCCCCCATTTTTACCCATTGTTCATAATTAACCAGCACAAATTGAAATAACAATTGGTACATCTGATAAATGACAGAGCAATTCATCACATCAAATATACTCTTTAATGTTATATTTCAAAATTACAAATATACAAAAATACAAATGCAATGGCAATGATTAATGTATATTTTGACAGGATATAAAAGCACATGTATTAAAGCACTCTGCTTTAATAAATGTAGCCTTAATGTAACTAGAAAGACTATTAATACAGTATAATATATAATATTAAATAAAATGAAGAAATACATCTTTATTCCTTCCCATGCCCACTATAACATTTCCCTTAGTTTCAGATAACGTCAGCTAGCCAAACTGACCCAAAGCTTCTGGCCAGGTTGCTAAGTAGTTGTACAGTTTTTGACTGCATCAATAATAATGTACACGATGGGCTATATATTAAATGTAATAGCCTAAAAATGTTAGACGAGCTTTCTTCCAACTTAGCTTATCCATCACGACGTACGTTCACGCGATGTTGTTGGTTACCTAGTAACGAACTTATGGTGGCCGAGAATGTTCCGTCAACTTCCGTGTGTTCGCGCATCTATGTAGCCTAACGAACGCAATCTGGCCGAGATATGTGCTGGCAGCAGGAAACTTCAGTTTGTGTGCCTGGCCCTGCACCTCGACCTGTATACAACGTTATATATAAAGCTTGCAGGACAACTTGGTTGGTATTCCCTTTTCAGCGTGAGAAATACACGGTGTGGCGTGTGAGCGTGTGAACTGGCTGCGTGAGACTTGAGAACCCTGATAGAACGCACCAGAACTCGCTTGGTGTTAACGCACCATAACGGTCACAAAATGCGTTCTTAATATGGTTTAAGAAAATCTTTCAGAAATAACGTTTTCATAAAATTTTCAAAATTATAGAAATGGAATGTTCCTTTAACGTTCACCTTAACCAAGAAAAAACGTTAATACGTTAAAAAACGTATCAATAGGCTTGTTCGACTTCATGCAGCTCTGCGCAGAACGATCGGCGGCTGACTTGAAGCAGTGCATGCCGGTTAGAAATTTTGTCCGACTTGATACAGCGCCGACGCCACCTGACTGTGACGTATGCCATTAAAGTAACGCGAGAGCGATTCGAGAGTAGCCGGAGAACTCAGCCAGCGCAGCTTCTGAAGAGCGGCTGCTCTGGGCTGCACGAGCTCTGATGACGACACGGCAGTTCCATGATTGGCCGGATTCACCGCATGACAACGGTCACGTGTGTTTCGTGTTTATTCGACCACCTTTAGTTCCTCTACAGCTCACAAATCATTTTTTATAACAGTAAGCACTCTTTTCATGTAGTCGCAATGTTATATTGTGTCATGTTTATCCAAATAAAACTGATTAAAAAACGTCGATTCCACTTCATTGATAGTAGGCTGTATAGGCTTATGGTGAACTTTATTCTTGTTCAAACAGACGCTGTATGAAGCAGTACATAAAGTATTGAATGAAAATGCCTCTAAACATCTGTGTATTTAGCAAATATTGCATTTATTTCACTTCAGCTGTGATAAAGTATGCAAACACCACGTGAGCGGTCACTACGGGAACCAGAAGTGTCCGACTTCACGTCTCCGTTTGCAGCTCCTCCCCGGCTGCACGCGGCTACTCTCGCCGATCGCTTACATCCAGCCGCAGCCGATGTCGAACACACCTACTACGACAATTCACCATGACGTCACAACAGTAATAGACGCTCTTCCGGGTGGCAAAAGGCGAAGCGTTTCTATGGCAACGCTAGTAAATTGCTTGGAAGGGATACCCACCGTCGATAGTAAAAATATAATAAAAATAAAAAAATTAATTAAATATAATGCGTTTTATCATAATAACAACTGTGTTTAATGAAATAAGTAACAAATATAATAAATATGTTATGTAGTAGGCCTACACATAATTAGCAAAATATAGCTCTTTTTTTTCTAGCCAAAATAACGTGCTGTAGCCTATCATGGTCATGGCTTTCCTGAGGTAAATGTTATGTGACATAATTGTTCTCCAGCTGTTATATTGACCTCTTTGCGGTGTTGAAAAACACTGATTGGTTGATATTATGTGTGAGGAATATACATTTCGGTAAGTTGCGTGAGAAATGTGAGGATGCGTGGCGTGAGAGTGTGTGAAAAGGGACAATTGCGCGAGTCTCGATCACGGTCAGTGCGTGAGTGGGCAGCCCTCTTTACTTCAGGCAGTGACTGGCAATGAGTCTGATCTTCAAAAGAGACAAGTTTACTAATATTGTCTCGAATTTCCCCGGCTGAAGATAAATGCACTGCAATGATTTTGTAGATGGACCGTTTTGAGAATACACGAAGCAGAGTTGAAGGGCAAGCAGGGTTGGCAGCAGAAATGTAAACGTTGGGTGAATCATATAATTTAGTGGATCATTAAGATTTCCAACTTTTGACGACACGACGTCCACTCGCTACCTCCTCACCCACGGGAAATCGATAAAACCCCTAACGTTACACCTTTTGCTGTGTATCAGGCAGCGCAACCCCAAAGACAACACGTTTTCATCATCGTTTCAACTTTTATCAACAACAATGTTTTTAACTATGTAATTGTTACAGTAGCCGGCTGGATCTCTTCATTTAGTCAGTAGAAGCCGCTCGCGTTCTGCCACCCGGAAGTATCTTGTGCCTATTGTTTACCAACATTCTGAAATGCCGTATAGGCCTACGTATTAAACATAAGAGGTTTTCAATGTTTTAAACAAATTCTGAAATAACATTTTCATAACTTAATGGGAATGTTAGCAAATATTTTTGTTAGCTGGGTTGCTTTTCTGTTCACTGATCTATATTGGTATGTAAGGGATAATCCTCGGCTAGTCTGTGCATTAAACAAGTTGGTAACACTTAGAATTACAAGTTTCCCACTTGTACAACTTTGCTTTGTGTTTCATGTGCTTATAACTCTTAATTAGAATATTTCCGACTCCACTTGAAGGTCACATTACTCAGTTCCAGTAGTTTTCTACAACATAAGGCATTTGATTTGATTTATACCAAATCATATTGAATTAAACCACTTACCTACCTTTTGGAAAAGCCTTTCAAGTGATCTTATATGTATTTTACATTTATGCATTTTGCATGTGCTATTATCCATAGGAACTTGTAAGTGTATTCAAAGCATAATATTTTCTTCTTCAGGTTTCATATTCCCTGGGATACGAACCCATGACCTTGGTGATGCAACTTTTCTGAAAAACCTGTTTATATGCACCGCAGAATCACATTTAATCAGGCTTGCCGACAGAGTATCTGAACAGAGAGGTCCCCAGACGGATTGAACTGTTCTTTCTACATAGCGATATTTTTGATAGAGAACTCTGTAAGCAAGGATGATCTGAAGCGGTGATTTGAAACGGTCCAGAATGCTTTGTGATTTTTTATGCATGCCTCCACATCTATCGTGGAGGCCTGATAAATTGCTTAATGCCTTTTAAATCTGCCACTGCCATTGCACTGATACCATTGGGCTAGAGGAAATGTGTGGCACCCCAGTATGAGGAATTTATGAGTTTTGTCAGCATTCATTACGGCCATAGCCTCAAGGCAAAACAAAGGGAATTCAACTGTCTTGGCTCTCTGTTCCTCCTGTGGTTCCCCGGAGAGTTCAATGGCACACAGCGGTCAACCTGCGCACACAAACACACACGCATACACAGTCTCACCAGTGGATAGGATTTGCGGTTCAGTGCTCTTATGTGCTACAGGGATCAGGCTGAGCTGTGACCAGCCTGCACTACAGGGAAGCTTCAATCATCCAATATACCATCTCTCACATTTTCTTGTTTTGTATGATTTATGTTGGACCTAGAAAGATGGAAAAATCCTTAAAAAACCAACTGTCTGAATGGACTCTTTTCTTAAAGAAATCTCAGGACATGTCAGAGTGGCTGAAGAGTTAGGGATGCGCAATAGTGGTACCATATCATTTATCAACCAATATTAGAATTTTTTGTTGTTGTAATTTATCAGTATCAAATTTACCGTACTATTGAAAGCCAGATTTTGTGTACTTTTTACATCAGTCTTTTTTATGAACCCTTGAACGTGACTAATTAATTCTACAATGCACACAGCCGTATTGCGCCTCCAGTACATTTCTTGGCCGTCAGGATGCGTTAAAGCCGACATAAGGAAGTGATATTACACTGTAAAAAAAAGTTGCTGCCTTAAATTAACCCTCTGGAGTCTAAGGGGTTTTTGAGGTCTGTGAGATGTTTTGACATGCCCTGACATTTGTGCTTTTTTCAGTTGCTTATAAACATATTAATGGCAAAGGTGTAATTACACTCTATTTAGCACAAATAGGGGTACCATAATATGCGAGCAACATCTATTTACATATTTGTATTTTTGAGGGAATAATGTTTATGCATGGTTATTCAAAAAACTAAAAATTAAAGTTTCTGAAAAAAGGCCACAAAACACATACTTAATATGTGTCCACAAGACTTTTGACTAATGGATGTAGTTGCCTAGTGTTTTTGCTTCAAAATTATCTGAAAATCACCCTGCCTAATCATTCACATAAAACAATACATTGATTTAAATTTTTTACAACAGTTTTTGCTTCCAAAGGCAATATGCGCAGGGGCGTGACTTGCTGTGATTCACACCTGAGAAGACAAAGACCCTGCATAGTAATGAGCCTGCATACTAATGAGCCTGCATACTAATGAGCCATTCATTCAGGTGTGTCACACAAGAAAGAATGCGAGGACAAAAATAAATAAATAAATTATATATATATATATATATATATATATATAAAATACAAATATAAATGAAAGTCAAAAGCACATTTTTAGTACATATTCATACCTGGAAACAAATCCTGTTCAAATAGGCTATATGGACCATCCTACAGAATTAGTTAGAGTTAGAAAGTTAGAGTTCTCAGAGAGGAAAAAAAGGTATTTTTTCACAAATTTTTTATACATTCAAATTGTATAATTTCCAAGGTAAACATTTCTAGTATGCAGTTAATTCTCATACTGTATTTTCAGAAAGTTTTGGAATCTCCTCAAATGTGTCACTAATAAAAAACAATAATATTAAGATTTTTTTTTTACATCTATCTTGTCTTTTTTTTTTTTTTTAAGTAGGCCTATAGCCTGGATTTTATCCTTCATATTTCAAAGTTAAGGATTCATTAGTTTGATATAGTCTACATTGGAACAAACACTATAATACCATCTTAGATTATGAGCTTATTTTTGACAAAACATTCTAACGTTATATATTTAACATATGAGCAGAAACTGGTTAACTAAAGCTTATTTGATGTCTATTTTAGAGTAAAAATCTTTATAATCTATCCCAAACTAGTCAACTAAATGTTGTCTTTCATATTTCGTCTGTAACAACAACAGTGCGAATTCCGTTCATTCATCACACAGAGAAAGACACGCGATTCATTTTAAAACAGTATTCGCGATTAGAACAAAGAATAAACTTACTATGATCCTGGATCCATGGCTCCTCGAAGTGAAATTAATCCAGCACTGAGGTAAATTATCCAGAATTATTCCTCAAAGCCTCGAAAAACGACACAGACTACCGGTACATTAATCTGAACTTGGTGTTTTATCGAGCTCGTGTGGGCGTTGGCAAGTTTCAGATCATTTGCGTCTCTATAGCGCGCGCTCTCTGTGGGCGTGGTCACATTAAAAGATAATTAGCTGAAATGAGAACGCCTGGCATCTCTCTCTTTTTATATAGATTACATAAACACAGAATATTTGTTTTAGTTTTGAATTAGATAATTTAAAAGTACACACTTAAATGATTATAAAGATATATTGATCATGCCTGTGTGACTAGTATTTGCGGAGTTTTGTTTATGTTTAGTGACGTGCTCTAGAAAAAAAGTTCACGGAGACGGAGAGGCAGAAGGCACACCCTGTTTATTTTCTTTATTTTACAAAAGCACAATATTTTATTTCGATTGTAAGTGGACCCATAAAAAAGTAGACATTTAATAGTTTATTTTTTCATATTTCTTAAGTGTGTATGACCAAAGGTGACTGAGTATTTTAAGTCTATTTTGCTGCTATGTGAAAAAAATCGCGCAAAACGCGCCGGCGCGTTTCTCGACTCCAGAGGGTTTTAAGTAATATCAACTTGGATGCTTAAGTCATTTCAACTTAAAGCTGCAGTCCATAACTTTTTTGGGTTAAAAATTATCCAAAATAAATTTGTGAGCAAGTACAGAACCAGCCAGTGTTCAAAACTATCTTGCCTTAGCTCGATTCAAAACGAAACTTGTAATAATGTTTTTAATTCCAGTGGTACTGGTGGATTTCCTCAGGAAATTCGAGCATGTCTTTGCGTCATTACGTCACATCTGTACACATAAAGAAGGTGTCCCGGCTAGTAGGCTATATTGCGTGTGAGGATGTTGGAGGTGGAGATGAATAGCCTTTTCTCACAGCACTTGATATAATTAAACGTATCAATTTGATGGCGGATCCAGAAAGGTTCAAACGACAATCACCAGTGACAACTGGAGATTCACCCGTTGTAAAATGCAAAAGACTTTAGACTACAGTGGCTACAGAAAACAAGAGACTGCAACCGGGCCCATGCAAACAAGGATAAATATCGGAAGGGCTTTTTAAAGGTGGCTTGATCGAACTCGTGTTTGGGGTTGAAGGGGTTAAAAACGGACGCAGAGACGCAGAGTCTGAACTATCCACTTCATAAACTAGACAGTCAGATCCTCAGCAAGCCTTTTACAGTGTCGGAAACGGATTTTTATTGATTAAAAATGAAGCCTGGGCAGAAACACTGTGTCACATACAACAGCCCACAGATATTACCCAAAGCTTGTTATCATGCTGTTATACAATATCTCATTGCAGAATTTGTTACAGTACCTTTAAGAACGGTAAAGTTGGCAGCCTGCCATGGATAATGATATCAAAAGTGATTTTGATGCGTGGAAATCAATCGTTGCAAAGAAAACTGGCTGGGAGATTAAAATCAGGTTCTAAATGCTATCTGTGGCTGCCTTAGAATGAGGATTGACACGAAACGCTCAGAAAAAAGATGCAAATAGATTGAGCAATTAGATGGCATTCTGTCTACTCGGTTACTGGTACTGCCATGGCAATACAGACAGGGCAGATAATGCACCGTTCCAATCCCTGCACTTCTCTGCTGTAATTTTGTTTATTTTTCCCTATTTCCTTTTTTTTTTTTTTACATCGCTACAAGCACACAGTTATATGCTGCTATTCTTTAGTTAAGACTTCAATTACACTCAACATTTAAACAGAGAAGCATAGGCTTTGGTCTCTCAGGTCCGCTATGAATAGGGCTATTGATATGGATAGCTTCGCCCCCTCTTTGGTGTTCCAGAGAAAAATGTGTATTTGTCAATGTCATTTATGAGTCTGCCTTTTCATAATTCTTGATAGTGACTGCTGGGTAAAAAAAGGAAACCTTAATGCACAAAAAAAAAAAAAACCTACACTTGATTCAATTGCTTGTTTTGAACTGGATGGGGAGCAAAAACATTTTGACTGAAATAGAGCTACAAATCATTAAAATCACTTGCAAAGTTTTGGAGTTTTAACAAAACTGTACCATGTTATTGTTACGTACTGCTCTGCAACACGGGTTGAGGATCCAAGTGCAGTTTTATTAGGGTAATCCAAGATCGTAAATTAAATATCAGGCAAGAGAACAAAACACAGGGCAAACAATCCAAACCCTGAGTCCAAATCACAGGCAAATAAAAAAACTAAACGAGTAGATGCTCAAAACCATAACACAGGAAAACAAAGCAAGAATGCTCAGAATTGCAGTGTTACACAAACAAGACTTCGCAATGAATGAGTGAATACAGAGGGCTTATAGGCAGAGTTAACAAGGATAATGAGAAACAGCTGTAAGTAATCACGCATAATGAGTCCGGCAATGGGTTATGGGAAATGCAGTCCATGATGAGATAACAAAGACGGAAGGAGTGCCCTCTGGTGTCTATCATAGGCACTGCTATTGTAACGCACGTAAGCCAGTAAGCTGTGTG
The DNA here is from genome assembly GCA_031834385.1 of Semotilus atromaculatus. Lineage (NCBI taxonomy): Eukaryota > Metazoa > Chordata > Actinopteri > Cypriniformes > Leuciscidae > Semotilus > Semotilus atromaculatus. The sequence goes on from JAULUF010000015.1 coordinate 9,854,885, forward strand.
TGTAAACCTAGCGTGCTTGTTGAGTGTGCCCGCTTCCCACGCTGGACCTCAGTTCGAGTCCCTCTCGGAGCAGGTTGAGTAGGATCAGTTACATTATCTGATCAAAATATTCTAGTTGACATGATTATCATATGCACAGTATACCATTTCATGGTACTACAAAGTATATCAAGGAATACTACTATTTACCATAGTATAGTTCTATCCATGTTACAGTACATCCTATGTTACAAGTTAGAGGCTAAAAAAGCTGGTTTGGGTTTTGATTACAGTTTCTAGTTCTAAATCCTGAAAGCCTGTGGTTCAGTATGGTGGCCAGCAGCCATATCACCCTGTACCCCAAGACTGGTTGCCCACTGAAGCTAAGCAGGGTTGAGCCTGGTTAGTACCTGGATTGGAGACCTCCTGAAAACCAGGTTGCTGCTGGAAGAGGTGTTAGTGAAGGCAGCAGGGGGCACTCACCCTGTGGTCTGTGTGGGTCCTAACGCCCTATTACAGTGATGGGGACACTATACTGTCAAAGAGCATCGTCCTTCGGATGAGACGTTACCGAGGTCCTGATGTTCTGTGGTTATTAAAAATCCCATAGCACTTCTCACAAAGTAGAGGTGTAACCCCGGTGTCCTGGCCACATTTCCTCCAGTGGCCCTTGCCAATCATGGCTTCCTAATCATCCCCATCCATTGAATTGGCTCTATAACTCTCTCTCCTCTCCACCTATTCCTGGTGTGTGGCGAGCGCACTGGCGCTGTTGTACTGTGGCTAACGTTGTATCATCCAAGTGGATGCTGGACACTGGTGGTGGTTGAGGAGAGACCCCGACATGATCGTAAAGTGCTTTGGGTGTACAGTAGTACATATGAAAGCATTATATAAATGCCTAATTTAATAATTTTGTGAGCCCTGTAGGGTAATGTTATAATTTTACAAAACTATAAATAAATAAAAAAACATTAAGTAGACCAATGGTCAGCTCTAGCAAAGGATCTGAAAAGCAGGATGCTCAGAAGTATATTTGCATTTTGCTACCTTAAGATGACTGACGGGTTAATGCAGTAGAATGCAACAAAATGATTGCACTCATAAATCACTACAAATACTCATGCACAGATGGATGAGTATTCAGTGTGATTTATGGGTGGGCAGCTGGACAACTGCAATGACACCGCTATATTTTGCTGTGTCACTTATGTTGGTTTTTATTCTTCTTTTAAAAAAGGTTTCTGTTTTTTTTGTGTGTCTGGATCTATTATTTCAAATACGTTTTTGTCTGAATATGCCGTATGTAAGACATATTGGTGAGGAGCTACTGAAAAATAGTTTAAATCCAGTCTCATCTGATACTGGGTTTGGTTGAGGCTGCTCTCCCTTTATTATAACACAGGGGGCGCTGTTTGTGTGTGAAACACTGTGAAATTAAGCTTGCGCTAGAGACAGGCTTGATTCACAAAAAAAAAAACAAAAAAAAACATTTGACCAATTGATTCATTTTGTAAAAAAACAAACAAACAACATCCATACAAAAATTTTAATTTTGTAAATCTTTTCTATGAAAAAAAAATAATAATATATATATATATATATATTATAGTTCTTTACTCACCTTGGAGATTATTAAAGACACGAAAAGTGTATTTTTTTAAGCCAGAAAGAAAGAAAGAAAGAAAGAAAGAAAGAAAGAAAGAAAGAAAGAAAGAATAACGTGTCAGGGTTCTAATCATCCTGTCGGGGTTTCTTTGGTTATAGCCTAATTACCGGCTGACTGTAGCCTACACCTTTACGTAAATGTATGGGCTAAGTATAATGGGATAATTTAATTTCCAGAAATTTGAATAAAACTGACACTTTCTGTAGGCTGTTTGACAGACACTTTGTCTGCTCGCGCTCGTTTGTGTGTGTGTGTGTGTGTGTGTGTGCGTGCGCGGGCGCGCGCGTGTTTACTCCCTCCCAATTCTCCGCATCTCATGATCCTGTGAGCGTCTCTAGGTGATTTAGCGCCGCCAGTCCGAAGCAGGTGTTCAACATGGCGATCTCGGGACTCGGATCTCACTCTATTTCACTCTTTTTCGGCGTGATTTTAGCAACGTTTCTGCATAAAGGTAAGACAAGCGGAGCGTGAATGAAAGCTTGTGTTTAGGATCGAAGCCAGAGCAGTGTGTAAACAACATATGTAACACTTGCGCACGTCCCTGATGCTGTGCAAAGCGCGCATAGTTTTCCGCGATATTCTGCATGGAAAAAGCTTTCACAAGAAGTGTTCTTTAGCACGTTTAACTGTTCTGAATTGTGTTTTTCTTTTGTTTAGCTAGAGAAAAGTATTGTCAGATGCTGTACTGTAACCTATAGACTATAGTGCTGCTGATGAGAGACGCAAGTCCGTATCACACAGCTTAGATGTCAGAATTGCATGCTGGTGATCTGAAAACGAGTATTAAACGAGTATAGGATGTGATTCTATATGTAATGAGTTTAATGTATTTAAACGAGTAACGCGCGCATTGCAGAATAACGCACACTTGCATTGACTTTATGGAGTGACAGCGGCATTGCGCGCATTTGTCTGTTTCTCTAAACTTAGCGGTCATCTTCAGTTCTTTGTGTGAACTTATAGGCTACCTACAGTTCGTGCATTGTCATTTTAACTTGTCGACTATTGTTGCGTGGGTTTTGTTGAAAAGACCGTTTTTAGCTTAAAGTAGTTTTACATGGGAAACGCTCCTCCGTTAGATGTAGCACGCTGTGAGATTCGCTTATGGCAAGCTAATTTAACATGCATCACTTTATACTGTAGCTAGCTCTCACTTTCATGTAACTAGAATGGCTACTTATTTGGATTTACTGCTAATCCAGTTGTGAATACTATCTTTTTTTAATGGCTCAACTATTCATTGGATACTATAAGAAGTGTATATCATTTTACAAGTGAGGGGGACAGTAAAATGTGTAATACCAGTTTATTCTTAATTGAAATATTTTTTTCTTATTTCTTGCTTTTATTTGCACCTCTGAACTGAAAAACAATAATTTTAATGTTGTATAATATTTTTACTATATTCTCCTAATGACAATTTTATAGTAAGTAAGATTGTATACAATGTTAAATTTTTTTTTAAAGCCACACTAACACTCAATGAAGCTTTTTATGACAGAATAAGGCAGAACATATATATTATAATTTCTACTGTATAAAAGCTATGCCAATTAACACTGCATAATTCATATACTTTATTATTATGAAAATACCCGGAGATAGCTTGAAAAACACACATAAACCATACTGTCGCAATCATGTGTTTATTGTCTTCATGTTTCATCAGTCAAAACAGTTTTAGCTGGATGCCTTTGTCCATATAAGGGATTTCCTGGAACGTTTCCATTTCCTGGAAGTTATTACTTCTATGAGTCTGTTTTGGACTTTCTGCAGGAGGGCGCCCTCCAGCTTATTCAGACTATAGGGCTTTGTTTGAATCAGACTTTACTTGAGTGTTTAGCGCTCCATAATGCTCACATCACCTTGTTTTGAATAAGAATAAGAATGAAATGTCAGGTCATAAATAGACCATCTTGTCTCTTTAGATTTAAAGAGAATGAAAACCTCTACATGAACACATTTGCCTGAAAAAAAGTGTGGGGGAAGAATTTTCATTTAATTAAAAGCCCCCATGTATTATGCAACCATGGACACTAGTCACTATCCCAGTGGTGTCAAGTAGCCTAATTATTTAATTATTATTGAGTCCTATAGAGATCTGTGATCAGCCACATCACCCAGTACCCCAAGACTGGTTGCCTACTAAAGCTAAGCAGGGTTGGTACCTGGATGGGAGATCTCCTGGGAAAACCAGGTTGCTGCTGGTGATAGTGATGAGGCCAGCAGGGAGTGCTCACCCTGTGTTCTGTGTGGGTCCTAATGCCCCAGTATAGTAACAGGGACACTATACAACAAGCACAGTATAGTCCTTTTGATGAGATGTTAAACCGATGTCCTGACTTTCCTGTGGTCATTAAAAATCCCGTGGAACTTCTCGTAAAGAGTAGGGGTGAAATCCCGGTGTCCTGTCCAAATTCCCTCCATTGGTCTTTATCAATCATGGCCTCCTAATAATCCCCATCCTTTGATTTGGCTCTATCACTCTCTCTCTCTCCTCTCCAGCTGTAGCTGGTGTGTGGTGAGCGCACTGGCGCTGTTGTTCTGTGGCTGCCGTCGCATCATCCTAGTGGATGGGTGAGGAGAGACCCCTGATATGATTGTAAAGTGCTTTGGTGCTTATAGCAAAGCACTAAATAAATGCCTCATTCATTCAGATATCAATTCACCTCTCACTAGGTTTTGTTAGTACTGGTACTTGTTTTACTATTAACTATTCATCATTATGTACTACTATATTTATTACTAAGCTTACTGGTCTGTAGCTATCCAAATAGATACCAGCATATATTTTGGTTTTACTAGTATGCATTTACTAGATACTAGTAACAATTCTTACCTAGTTACAATTGCCTTTTTACTTCAATTGTGAGGACTGGTCACAGGGTTTAATTCAATCAAAATGTTACTTGTCTGAAATACACAATTTAGTCTAATAAGTAGGTAGTAGTGCCCATTAATTGTTTGACTAGGAAAACTGAAATACAACATTGTAGCTATTTGAATAGTTAAAGTGATTAAAAAATAAGTGAAAGTGCCCAGAGAATAGATAGTTGTTAAACTGGTCAAAAGTGTAAATACTAGTGAAAACGTCACTATTGGGAAAGTAATTTTTGGCAATAGAATAAGTGAAATTAAGAAAGATTATTGTCATTATTGTCTTGCTTGCTAGTAATAATAGAATATTCCATTCTATACTAGTATACTATACTTGTAACAAAAAAATACACATTTACATTTTTACATTTACATTTATTCATTTAGCAGACACTCTTATCCAAAGCGACTTACAAATGAGAACAATAGAAGCAGTTAAACTAACAATAGGACAACAATATGCAAGTGCTATGACCCTTCCCAGTTTAATCTAACACAGTACCTGTATTTTTTTTTCATTTTTTTTATTTTTTATAAAGATAACTGATATAGAATATAAGATAAAGTGTTAGTATTAATGGATCAAGTGTTTCCGAAAAAGATGTGTCTTCAGTCGTTTCTTGAAAATGGACACGGACTCAGCCGCTCTGGTTGAGTTGGGCAGATCACTCCACCAGGATGGAACAGAGCAGGAAAAGGTCCATGAAAGAGATTTAGTGCCTCTTTGAGATGGCACCACAAGATGGCGTTCACTTGCAGAGCGCAAGTTTCTGGATGGCACAAAAGTCTGAAGTAATTAGTTTAGGTAAAAGGGAGCAGAGCCAGTGGTTGCTATGTGTGCAAACGTCAGTGACTTGAATCTGATGCGAGCAGCAACTGGCAACCACTGCAATTTTGTGAGGAGGGGAGTGACGTGTGTCTCGTTAAAGACCACTCTAGCTGCAGAATTTTGGATCAGTTGCAGAGGTTTGATAGTGGAAGCTGGAAGACCTGCCAGGAGAGCATTACAATAGTCCAGTCTGGATAGAACAAGTGCTTGGACAAGGATTTGTGTAGCATGCTCTAATAGGAAGGGCCTGATCCTTCTGATGTTGTATAAGGCAAATCTGCAGGACTGGGCAGTTCTAGCAATGTAGTCTGTAAAGTTCAATTGATCATCAATCACTTCAAGGTTCCTGGCTGACCAGGATGGAGTTATGGATGACAAACCTTGCTGAATGGAGAAGTTGTGTTGTAGTGTTGAGTTGGCCGGGACCACAAGCAACTCTGTCTCCGCCAGGTTTAGTTGAAGGTGGTGGTCCTAAGCCAGGAATGTCTGTCAGGCAGGCCGAGATGCGAGCAGCTACCGTCGGATCATCAGGCTGGAATGAGAGGTAGAGTTGTGTGTCATCACTGTAGCAGTGATAGGAAAAGCCCTGTTTCTGAATCGCAGATCCTAGTGATGCCATGTAGATGGAGAAGAGAAGTGGTCCAAGCACTGAGCCCTGAGGCACCCCAGTAGCTTGATGTTGGGTCTTAGACACCTCACCCCTCCACAACACCCTGAACAACCTACCTGAGAGGTAAGCTTACAGCTTTCAGATACTAGTTAGTTACACAAATTAGCTTTAAGGAATAAAGGTTCAAATGGCTTGCCACAATAGCTCTTTCTGCCTCCCATCCATCAACAGGTTTTCCGCAAGATATTGGCTTTTTATTCTGTTCTGGAAATGAGATTGAAGTATTCTGTTAAAAACTGAAGTTTCATTATATTCCTGATATTTTAGAGTGATTCTTTTGTGTTTTACCCAATTTATTCACTGCTAAAAACCCCTTTGTAATAGACGTTAGTTTGTGGACGCTGATGCCTGTATTAACTGGGGCTTTTCGGTGTGTGAATGATGCTTTTATCTGAGGCCAGAGGTATATATATAGGTTTTCCTTTAGGAGGCTTCAAAGCCACCTTTTCTTCATGTAAGTCCTCTTGAATCCTCATATAACCACCTTATATTTAGTGCAATGCAAGGATATGCTTTTTACTGGGAATGGATTTCATTCATATGTCCTGCTATATAACCTGATAAATTAAATCTAAAATGATTTTAAACGGCATGTTTGTTCGTACTTATGACCTGATTAAATTCATTGAGTGACAACATGACATATTTAAATGTAGAATTTTTACTTTTAAACCTAAAATATACAGCTTATCTTTTGCATAATTTTGAATCTTTTTACAAACATTTAAAAAAAATCTTGGTCTTGTTCTGTATCGGATACTCATACAGCTAGTCATCTTCGTTCAACAGGCAGACTGCAGTTAACAGCGTGATCTGATAGGAGAACTGCATTATCTTGAGAGGGAATATATATTCTCTTAGAAGAAATAATAGAGATAATAATAATTCTGATATGGGACAATTCTCACTGGCAAACAATACTTTTGTAATGAGATGGGATATTCATGTAAATTGCCTCATGTCAAGGGTAATTTTCAGTCTGCGTGACTCACAGGTAGAGTTTCCATCAGTGCGAGGGGCTCGAGTTGTAAATATTAGAAACACACTGCAGCTTTTGCATAATTCACGATGCCCTGTGATGAATGTTATGGAAGATGAATGTCCTGACACTCCCCACAACAATCAGCACTAATTTAAAACTCTCTAAAAATCAAACGAGAAACCTTGTAAAACATAACCGCAGAGAAAATACTAGAGAAAAAAAAGCTCATATATGACACATGCTCATATGTGGCAGAGGAACTGCATTTAAAACCATTTGTGGGGAAATTTCTGCACTCTTCTGCTGAGATTTTCACATTGTTGCTTATTTGTTTCCTCAAAATGACCCGAATCCCAACAAACTGTTGATCGGCAGTGAATTAAAATGCTTTCCCTTGGTGCATTAACTTTCTGAGATCGTTTGTTGGAATAATTTTCTTTTCTATTTAAAGCGAAGAATTTATAGCTCATTAGATTTACATTATCCCTGCTTAATAAGCCTTGTGCTGATTGCTAAATAATGCACAGCACTACATTATGCTCCTACCAGATGCTAAAGTTGCCGAGATGGAAATGTGAGATAACTTTCCAAAGAAGCGAATATGATGATGTGCCGTGTGAAAATGATGTTGCCTAGCACAATTATGATTTTCTTTTTCAATGTCATTAAGGAAACTTGAATCAGAATAACCGCATCTTGCATCAAAGGAGTCTTTTTTACGATGAAGTTCAAAGCAGGCTTTACAGTTATGTAATTTTGAAAGCTCAACAATTCTGCTTCATTTTGTGTTTGTGTATTTCAGCAAATATACGGATCATATTTGAATACGAGTCCGCAATCTGTTAGTTGACTCCATTGGGGTTATTGCACATTGCTCATCCGCTTATGTAACTTCACAACAGAAGCCTCTCTAGTGAGTCAACACACAAGTATAGGGGATGATGTGAAGCACCACGAAGACCTTTCCAGTCTTAGTTTTCTGTTTATACCTCCATATTACTAAACATCAGAGCTGAAGTATCCTCTTGTCGGTACTAGACTGTGAGCAAAATGATGCTTGAAACCGATAGACTATCGTTTCTGTAGGACAGATACCAGTTGAGCGCTATGCAGCACCACACAGTCAATTAGTGGTAACAGATTGAAGGAAGCCCCAGTGGAGAGAGAATGCTTCATTCATGACACTGCTGGAGTAATGAGAGTGGAATATGATGAGGGGAGGGGGCTCCTGTCTTCTGTGATAAATATTGTCATTGTTCTCATTCTGCCCTGTCTTTCATGGGCTGAGCTCATTGTCTGTCCTAGTTGGCAGAATTGTTTTGGCACAGACCATGAAAAAAAAAAAAAAAAAAAATCAAATTATGTTGTTTTTCAGGGCACAAAGTGCACCGCTTGCTTGGTTTACCAGCCGCCGAAGAGCTGCAGAAAGCTTTGTAGCATTGCAACGCTGCTGACACAATTGACCGGTTTTAAACTGCTTGTCATATTGGGAGAGATTTTGAATGATGCCACCCTTCAAATGAGTCAGGGTTTTGTTTCCTATATCATAATATAATATTTCCATTATTTATATATATATACATATATACAGTATATACAGTATTGTATGGATTGTTTCACCCCTATTGTGGAACATGTTTCAAATATAATTAATAATAAATTAAGTTAAATACAAATCTACTATGTTCCTGTCCTGTAGTTGATAATTAAAGAAAAATTAAGAAAAAATATTACATAGTAATTTTTTTTTATTATCCTAACAATCCATGATGGATAATATCATGCCGATTCACACTTTTCTTTTTCTCATTAAATATCTTGTTTGGAAGCATGTCACGTTATGGAAGCAAAATAGGTTGCGATTCATGTTATCTTCAAATAATAACATTTATGAGAACAAATGGGTACAATTAATTTGCTCTCCAACCCATGCACTCCTTGTTCCTAAAAACCCATAAAAGCAATTTAGGCTACACTTGCAGTTTCTTCCCATAATGCACCGATGGGTGTTTAGAATCTGTTTACAGCTTGTGTGCTTGCATTAGACTCGTGAAACATATTTTTATACGTGTGTTGTTATTATGACCTACTTCGTCTCACCATGCTAAGAGAGTTGTCATGAAAAATGTTCAGAAACATATGAATGGTGACATGCCCCCAAAGCTCAACAAGATGTGACCCACTTACAAACAGAGCGGCTGATGGAACCTATAAGGTCTCAGCATCATCTCCAGAGACCCCTGCGTTTATTCAGTCCCTGTTTTTGTGTTGGTCTCATGAACGCCAGAGGATATGGCTTCTCTTCCTCTATTTTTCTTCCTCCAAAAATTTATCGCAGTTCCAGTGTTTTTAATATTTAAACCGGCGAGTTGCAAGCTAGTTAGAAACCACAGTGACATCGCCAATGCAGTCTCAACTGCTGATCGCTTCACCATCGATCAGTTGAGACGTAGAGTGGGACTCCAGCTGTCTGAGTAAGAGAGAGTGACCAATCAATAGAACGTACAGATGGCGGCTCAGAGGGGAGGTGCTATTCAATTGAGCTGCTAAATACTTAAGAATGTCAGGACGCTGGATACTCACAGTGGTTGATCTCATCACCTCGAGCAAAACGGGGTTCTGGGACAGCAGCATCTGTCTGCACAGTCATGCTTGCGTCCGCTTGTGCTTTATTTGGGATCATTGCTGTTGAATGAGCGGCATTGATTTGCACTGTTAAAGATGATGCTTGGCTTTTTTTTTTGGTGGTAAAATCGAAATATTCCAGTTTAATACACAGACAACTACAAGTGAGCCATTTGTACGTTAACCCCCTCCTGATAAATGCCAACACTGTGGCTCTAGTGCTCTCTGAATATTGCTTTGTTTGTTTAAAGGTGCCCTATAATGTGAAATTGAATTTATGTTGGCATAGTTAAATAACAAGAGTTCAGTACATGGACATGACATACAATGAGTTTCAAACACCACTGTTTTCTCCTTCTTATTTAAATCTCGTTTTTAAAAAACACCCCTGAAAAACAGGCGAATCTCCACATAATACCGACTGTGACGCAACAGTCGGGGATCACGCCTCCAAAGATTTGCATATCCCAGCCCTCAATGACAAGCACTGCACAGCCGAGTCATCATCGGAACAAGCGAGGATCAGAGAGAAAATGGCAGATCATGGAATAAATGCTATGTTCCAGGCTGTGCAGGGGATGTGAGGTATTTTCATACCCTTCCCACAGAAAAGAAATGTCAACAGGCGTGGACGCGTGGTTGATGTTTATATATAATCGGATACCGCAACAGTTTAATTCGAAGTTGTTAGTTTGCTCTGCCCATTTCACCACGGACTTATTTTCGAACCTGGGACAATATCAAGCTTCTCTCAGCGTCTCAAACTGAAGAAGGGGGTAATTCCAACTATATTCCCGCAACCGGTAAGTAGGCTAGTGATTTTATTAAAGATAATTTACACTGTGTTAGATCCAGCGCAAGATCCTAGTACAGTAATAGCAAACTCCAAGTAACGAGCATACATAACTAACGTTAAATAGGCTAATTCTCAGTGAAAAAAGTATACAGAAAGCGGTCAAAGAACAATCCACACAGCGCGAGTTTATCTCTCTTGCCAAACTCGTTATGAAATCAATGACGCTGTTACACTCCACAACGAAGCTCTTACTGTATGCCCATCGTTTGCATTGGTGAAAGCATTAGAGAGAGAAACTGCGTTGTCTCGCGATCAACAGACTGTCATCTGCTTTCTCAATGCTCATCACAGCAACATTTTATGTGATGGAAATAGATTTAAATACTTTAAAAACATCTCACGATTCGTTAATCTCGATAGCTGTAATAGTTAAAACGTATATAACAGCTGTAATAAAAGTATTCGAGAGAGTTTCACATGTCATATTTCATATGCAAGCATGTCAGCCAATCACAGCAGTGGCCGGTTCTCACAGCAGACACGCCCCTTCCAACAGAGTGTTCAAATCAGAGACTAAAATCAGGCTAGGAAAAATGCCTTTTATTTCTAAATTATGACTATTTTTGATCTAAAAAACATACTAACATTATAAGGGCAACCCAGGAAACATTATAAAATAATAATAAAAAAACATTCTAGGGCACCTTTAAGGATCCTGACACAGCAACAGTGGCTCAACCAATGGTGTGAGTTAGAGGGTATAGGGCTATATGCAGACTAATTGCAGCAGGAATTATTAATAATTATTTTTGCAATTCTGTTTGCTGTTGCTAGCGTTATTTGAGTATTATTTATATACTATAGATTAGATTTGATAGTTTTTTTAATAATATTAAAAATATTTTGATATATTACAATTTTAATTGTATTAATATTTTGAATTGCTTTTATTTTTTATTAAATTATTATTACTATTATTATACGTTTACTTTTAGTTTACTTTTTAGTAATTTTGTAAGATGCTTTTTTAAAATATTATTTAAAATATTTAGTTTTGCATGCTTAGGAGAAACTATTGTATGCTCAGGAATTTTTTACTGTGATCACAGGTTACAATTTCCACTTTACCTCTTTCCTTTTTGCATCTCTGCCATTTTACTATGAAGAAATTAGAGTCTATTTGCTCAAAGTTTGGTTTTTATTAGTGCAGTATACCTCTAATATCACAGCCTTATGTCTTTTTTTTTGTCATAGTTTTTTAATTGTAAATATACTCAATGGCTACGTTCACAGTTTTTTGCGTTCAGTTTTTGAATTGACACCCGCATTTACTTTAGAGATGCACCGATATGAACATTTTGTCCTATACCGATAACCGACAATTATTTATATTTGAAAACCGATAACTTGTATATTGGCCGATAAATCTTATTCCAAATTTTGAGAGCCTGATTACAAAATTACAAAAGTCTCACCATTAAAAGTGTCCAAAGCACACAATTATAATAATTATATGACAGAATTGCTCTGGACATTTTGCACTTAACTGTGTTTTCCTTTTTTGAAGGGATTCCAATCATATTACAAGCAATTCAAAACCATCATGGTGAACAGTGCACCTCTGAAGGGTCTCACCTGAAGGAAATAATCCATTATTTATCAGCTTTAATATATCAGCAACATTTTCTTATTACGATAACATTTAAAGGGATACTTCACCTCTGGAAAGATGATTAAAATGGGTCATTTATGTAGAAGAAATGTGAAATAATTTTTGAATTTGGAGCTTTCTAGACTGAGAAAAGCCACAAAAATAATTTTTGGCTTATGTTGATGAAAGACAACAACTCCCAGAATGCACTTGCTTCGCTGCCCTAGGAGGCCACGCCTACCGGTAACAGAGCGCAGTAGTTAAACAGCAAGGCTAGGCTACTATTGAGTCTCCGTGGTGAGTCTGCCCATGCGGGACGGCCCCTACTACTGGCTGCAGTCTTTAGCCTCTGGCCAAAAAATCCTCCGATGGTGCAAAATGATGATTTTTGCGTCATCGGAGGATTTTTTCCAGACAAAAAAATACATAAATCTCTCGTCTCAGGGGGATATGAGGGTGGAAAGCATGGCAATTCGAAAATACTACAGGTTTTCTACTAATACAAAGCTTAATGCTGAATCCTGAGGTATCCCTTTAAATGAACTTATATCGGCCGATACTGATATGGAGGCCGGTATATCATGCATCCCTAATTTACTTACGGGTGTGAGTATCAAATGTCTCGTTCACACAGCAACTTACAGTAGCGTCTCAAACTGTCTGTATGAAAGTGCAACGGGAGTCGAGCCTGCATTCTTTTAACTGTAACCATAGTGACAGTGACCAAAGTTATATCAAAGATGGCAATGTCCATAAAACAACGTCCATAAAACGCAACACACGGTAGACACGCGTTTGTGCAGAGCAGAGCAGCTCTCTCATACTGTATGACGTGTCCAGTCCGGTTCCATTCCTTTCCGAGAATGCAGTTTACAGTTTACAGGTGTTACAGAGTTCGGTTATAGAATGTGTTTGTCACTCCTGTGTGAACGTAACCACATTATGTATATTCTGCTTCTGTGTGAACATGGCCAATATTTATATTATGTTATTGATACATTTTCAGTCAGTTTTACTCTGACATCTAAAAGACATCCAATTTCGTTTGGCTAAAATAACATTTGGGTTGATGAGAAAGTGCAAAATTAAACTAAACATTAAAACTTTCTATAGACATGTATCAACAATTTAAGTCTTTGTTTTAAAAACCTGAGCTTCTAAAATTGATTGCACAGTTTTTGCCAAGATTCCTCAGCGGTGCATAAAAACAAAGGTTTTAAAAGGTTTAACTTTGCTCAAAAAGCTCTGCGCTTTCTTTATCCTTTTGAGACACACTATCTTAATTACTGTTGTACAATAGGACTTTAATTTATCATTTGTCACTGTTGAATCAGGACAATGCACCCCGAGCTATCATATTAATTCAGCCGAATCAGCCATCTATTGATCGCTGGTCCAGTGGGAGAAATGTGTCCGTGTAATGAAGCCCCCTTTGTGGTTGATTGAGGAAAGGCACAGCATCAAATCTTTCAGATTGAATCACCATATATGTCCTCAGAATAGCATGATGGGAGTTTTTTTTTTCTTTCCTTCCCTCAGGTTTTCCTGTTGCACCGCCGTTTGTTAGGCACGACATGTTATTAATGTCACCTCAAAGCATTAAGAGCAAAGCTAAAACCTCACGCTTGCGGTAGTTATTAAAGCTCGTATATGAGGTGAGAGCCTGTTTCATCCATTTAAACAGATGTTAACATGATGTAACATGTCTCCGTGAAGGTCTCTGAACAATATTCCAGCTCTTTTCACTGAGACGGGTTAATGCAAGAGAACCGCTCGGATAATAAGCACTGGTAGGTGTTGTCGATCAATGCTTCTCAGATGGTTTCACTTCATAACCCAGATTTTTACATTTTACAAGTGATTCAGTGCAGTAAAATCGTTTACATAAATGCTTTTAAGCCATACAATAAAATTAATTAAAATGATCATTGAATTACCTTCATAAATGATTATCATGACATTGCGTGAATTGGAAAACTTACCTTTTTTTATTTGCATTTATTTTGAATAAAAGCACAGTGTGATGTCAACAAAAGCCTTATTTCTATTGTATTTTTCCCAGATACCTTCAGAATAGACTTAAAAACTCATTAGTTACGAACCATTGTTGTAGACCACAGAGGTATATCCCTCATTTATAGAATATAGAAGCCTATCCCTCATTTGATGATGATAATAATAACAAAAAAACATGATGCTGTCACTTAAATAAATCAGGGTTACCTTCATTTATTTCCTTTTGATGTATGTGATGGTTTCAGAGACTGGGATTAAATGGGATTAGAAAGATAAACATCAGGATCTGAGCCATCATGCTTTGGCTCAAAATCTCTTTTTGTTGTGTGTTCATAGTAGTTTACTTCTATTCAACAAGAATGTGATCTCTCTCCTCTACACATCAGCTGACAAGTTATTTTCTCATCTGGAGCTTTGATCACTCCACACAATAGCACCATTTAATTGTTTCTTAACAAACCCATTGATTTGTGTGATATATTTGTGTAATATAAGGACAGGGATGTTATACAGGGAAGGAGGCTTTCAGCAACAACACAGTTTGAGGTCATTTGTTTTGTAGTTTGGTTTTCAGCATTGTATGTTTGTTTTTTTGCAACATTTTCCTAGTAACTTGTAGCTTAGCTTGATTTTAGTTGAACATCGAGCTATAGTAATAGATGTGGTAACCGGATGAAATGCTTGAGAAATATCAGGAACTAAAGGAGAAGGTAGAGAGAACGCGACAAGCCAGAGCCTAAGTAGATCCACTGCTGATATGGGCTCTTGGCACTTGTGCTGGAAAATGGTTTTAGCAGACACCAGGAAAAACTCAATATCTCAATCTGGGAAAGTGCAACCTTAAGAACATCTAAGATTCTGAATCCACTTGGTAGGATTGAGGGAAAAAGCGCTGTGATAGGAGGTTTTCTGTGTTGCACATTTGTGGGGCATATACCTTTTATACACTGTGTATTGGTAGTGTGTGTGTGTGTCTGTGTGTGTGTGTGTGTGTGTTGCCTGGTAAACTCTACATTATGGGGACAAAATGTCCTCACAAAGATGGCAATATCTGAAATCCTTGTCCTTGAGGGGACACCTTTTGGTCCCCATGAGGAAAACGACTTATAAATCATACTAGTGAGGTTTTTTGAAAATGTGAAAATGCAGAAAGTTTTCTGTGATAGGGTTAGTGTAAGGGGATATAATACACATATATATATATATATATATATATATATATATATATATATATATATATATATATATATATATATGTATATATATATATGTATAATTATAATATAAAATATATATATACAAAATATATATAATACAGTTTGTACAGTATAAAAATGATTACGCTTATGCAGAGTCCCAACAAAGATAGTGAAACTGTGTGTGTGTGTGTGTGTGTGTGTGTGTGTGTGTGTGTGCGCGCGTTCATATGATTTATGATTACACACCCATGTCATTATACACATTTTTTACAACAAGAATATGGTTTATGAGGAAATTTCCTCAGACCTTGTAATTAAAATGGCTTTAAAAAACATACTAAACAATGTTTTATTAAAAATGTAAAAATGCAGAAAGTTGTCTGTGATGGGTAGCTTTGGGGGATAGGGTTTTATAGTATTGATTATTAATTCATTAAAAAATATTTTAATAAAGCATGGGAATTTCAGCACCTGGGCAAAAGTATTGGCTAGGGCTGTTTCTGAGCAAGATACTTAATTGATGGAATATGGAAGTACAAACCTGAAAATTCCTAAAATATAAATATGTATTTTAGGGTAATGTGGCATTAGTGGAATAATTATCTCTGGGCAGTTATGCATTACCATTTTGAGTGAGCAGTAAATTTTCAATTATTCAGAGGTCCACCATCAATTATTCCTTACATATGAAGCACAGATGCTTGTAGAAGTATTTTTTTTAAACAATTAATTTTAATTAAGCAAAGAGTGCCACATTATGAATTGTTGATGTTTAATGATTTAGAAATATTTGCTCAAGGCATACAGGTCTGTATTAGAATAGAGATTCAACATATAAACCTCCTGAGGATGATGCTTGAGATGAGTAAAGCAGTCAAAGTACATAAAAGTGCAACATGTGAGAAAGTATGAAGTACTCTCTGTAAGTGAGGGACAGCATTTATCCATTTGGTATTTCATTCAAAATAAGTAATAACTAAGTGTGTTGCATTGAGAAAAGCGAATGATTCATGCCACATTAACGTTACACGGGCAACAAGAGTGACGCGGATTCTCAAGAGCTCTGACTGGCCTTTGTGAAACAATGGTTAATTCCTCCTGACAGGGAAGAGGTTATCTCAGCCTCAGTAATTGGTTTGCTGCCATGGAAGTTGGATTATTTGTAAAAACCTCATTCAGAACCTCACATTTTATCAGTTGTGTGGCACAGACAGAAGAAAAGTTACCCAAAAGGGGAAGGTAGAAGATGAATTAGGACATTGAAAGTACTGGAAGTCTGTTTTTTAATTATTTTTTTATAAATAAATTTTTATTTTATTTGACTAATTTTGTGAATTAGTTCAAGTTTTGTTCATATGTTTCTTATGATCATTGCTTGATTTGATTGCAACTGTTTGTCCATGAAGTGTTAAATAATTAAAGTTCAATGCACATGGTCATCCAATAACTGGTAATTAAATCATTTGATGAGATTTGTCGGCCGTCACAGCTAAAGCATATTTGTTTATTCATGGTCGGACAAGAGGCCGGGTGAGTTTTAGATCTGATATTTAGATTAGTCTTTAGTCTAGTATTAACATCATAAAATCCTTCTGACCGCTATTTGCTAGGTTTAAGGTCAGGAATAAGTCACTTATCTGCCCTGTTTTTAGATTTTTTTTTGTTTTAAGGAATAGCCATTATTTTTATAAAAAATAAAAAAAAATTATTTTAGGGGGGCAAGCCTCGAAGATGCTTAGGCACCTATTGTCATTGTTAGTGTTCCTATTAGTATAATTCTTGTTCTTGTTCTTTTTCTTCTGCTCTTGAGTCTGTTGCAGCCCATAAAACTGCTTTCGGGAAAGTTATGAAATTTGGCACACAGATAGAGGACAGGAACCACAGCAAATTTGGAGTCTCTTAACTCAATGCTTCCGTCACCAACTGTCCAAAGTTGCACTCATATTTACATTTATAACTTTCGAACCATAAGGACTAAACAAAATGCTTATTTCCTCTGATTGGCTCAAGATGATTCGATTGCATTTTCCATCATGAAAGTTTTTCCACCATTTTGAATTTGCCGAAAAACTTCTTCGGACTATTCCTAGATGGTTTGTCTAGTTTTCACAAAAATTGTCTCAGACAGTCTTCAGACAGTGCTGGCAAAAAGGTGTTTTGATAAACACCTTTTTGATAAACCAAACCGTTCTCTAAAAAACACGAATGAAATCGACAAGGAGCACATCAAAATGGACGTGAGGCTATATCTCTGCAACACTTTAGCATATTGAGGTGAATCTTGGTACGTGTCATCCCAAGCATGATTTGAGGTTAATTGCAGCGTTTCGGCACTGTGTTCAGGAGATATGAAACGTTGCTATTTTTGCTATAACTTCTGAACGGTTTGCCCAAAAAACTGGTCTCTTTTGATTCAGTGCAGAGTCGAAAGATATCTAATTTTCCAAAAATCCTGTATTTTACAAACACTTTAGCATATCATTACGAAACTCTGTATGGGTCATCGGCACCATGCCCTCAAGGTACTCAAAATGTTCTGAACCGTGCTACCTTGTGGTCAAAATTTATAATGAAATAAAAAGTGATTAGCAATTCAATCATTACTAGTTATTATATTTATGATCTAAAAATATCTTTAATTACTCATTGTTGCAGTTGGTGATGCTCCCATCCATGCTTGCATTATCTCCTTATTATGCTTTTGTGTGTGTGTGTTTGTTTTTTATGTTCACTATACTAAATCCTGTGTCTTGATGAAAAGGTATGCTATCGCTATAGAAAATCTGCAATTGCTTTCATGTCAAAATAGCCATACATTTTTAAAGGTGATGGCAGTGTGGGATGTGCACCTATTTTTTAGAGTTGTCCTGAATGAAAATTTTCAATGTGGCTGTAAAGAGTTTTGATTTTTAGGGTTTTGAGTTGGACTCAAATGTAGTTAATAGGAGCATGGAATATGATCAATATGAAAAAAATAAATTCCAGTAGGTATTTTGTTCACTACAGCAATAACATTTAATTTGTATAAAAGGTTCCTGTAATTGTCATCCGTATGATCCTCCACTTAAAGTTTAATGCACACGGCAGACCTTTGCCTCATTCTTTATCGGCCTAAATTGGTTAGTTAGTATAGCTATTATTATGATGAATGACATGTTTTAGGTGGCGTGGGATTTGTGTGGTGCAAGGTATTCCTTGTTCAGTGATTAAGTATAATTATGCATGATGGTTCCAGGGACACAAGGGGACATCAGCTGCAGACAAAATGTATGTTTGTTTTTGTCTCCTGCTATTTGTCTTGTGCGAGTCAGTCACCTTCCATTATTCATTATCTCTCTTAACTGACATCAATTCAATCTCTCTCAGCGAAACATCTCTGTCCTTTTGATCGCTTCGTTCGTCGCCGTTCGGGTGCTATCAGAGTTTTACAGTGGTCTAATTATGGTGCATTAAGCCATCACAGTGACATATCAGCTTGTCACCGTATGCAAAGTGGTGTGACAGCGCCGTTCATTGTTTCTTTTAATAGTTGTCCGAAAAGGCTTGCGAGAGGGCTTGTGTTCTTTCGCAGATGTAATTAGAGGCAGAATTTATGGGAGCTATCAGGCTTTCAGTCAAGCACAGCCTATTTGAAGGTGACATCAGGATGTATTGCTCTATGATGTAAACATCCTGTCAGAACCGAGCCGCTTGCCGGCGGGCTGTCACAACCCTTTTAGAGGGGCTTGTCTTCCCGAGCCTTTTAAATCATTATCAGTCCCGCTGGCTAGTTCACATGACGTATAATGTATACAAAAGCCCGCCGCATCTAGAACCCTCAGAGTGACTTTGAATCTGCAGAGTAGGGTAGGGTGGGGTAAGTTGTGCCAGTTTTTTCTGAACTTAGTAGTTAGTTAAATATGTCTGGGCCCAGGGCCATAGAATTTGTTTGGGGTAGGCCAACCCAATCTCACAGGATAACGCAACAGTTTTACGAGTTGGCGATTTTGTATGAGATTTTTAGAAAAAAGCAAATAAGCAGGAACGTTCTCTCCTAAACCCACATCTAAACCTAACCACCACTGGGGAGGAAGCAGATCGTATGAAAACATACACATTTATATGAATTAGTCACCAACAATAATTATGAATTTCCATGAGATTGTGTTGTTGGGTAAGCTGTGTCATGTTGAGAGACATTATTGGGGAATATATGAACATTTCAAATATAAATAAGAACATCAGTGAGGGGAAACAAAATTTACTTTTATACGATGACATACTTATTTTGCTGCATATTATTCACATTTTCATAAACCAATAGAAAATGGTTTAATATTCAGAATATTTGAATGCTATGAGACAATTTTAAACATTTTTCAAATTTTTTCAAAAGTGTAATTTTTCTTTTTAATGAAAAATAAAACTTTTTTTTATTCATTACTTTTAAATATTTATCATTTATAATAAGAAGAAATGCTTATTTAGCTCCAATTTAGCATATTTCTAAATGATCCTGTGACACTGACTGGTGTAATGATGCTGAAAATTCAGCTTTAAAATTCATTAATAAATTAAATTTGAAAATATATCACTATAAAAACAGTTATTTCAAAATGTAATATTTCACAATGTTACTATGTTTTTATTGTATTGTTTACCAAATAATGCAGCCTTAAAAACTTGCAAACCTCTGATTGTATATTGTATGTTGTGTATGTATATATAGCCTATAGTTGTTATTTTTAGTCATTTTTAGTTTTTTTCTTAACTGGTTTGTGCTGTTACCTGCCATGTTATATAAAATGTGTACCAATTTGCTAAATGAAGGGGTGACTCATCTTACCCCACTTTCCCCCTACATTTCTACACCAAAGAAACGTGATGAGATGCTTATTGTTGTAATTCTCTTTGTTCGTTTGAGGGGACGTGTTTTTCCAGATTCATGGATCTACTACATAATGATGCTTGAGCGGCCGATCTCTCCTTTCATGCGTGCTTTGTGTTTTCAGGTCGACCTTTTTGGGCCAACTCTTTTGAGTCCCGCACAAATTATTCCATGCCAGCCTTTCTCTGTGACCCCTGTGTCTTTAGCCGTGTTGTTTCTCCGACAACTCTTGGGCACAGAAAGACAGATAAAAACTACTAAAATCACATTCAAAATCCTGGGTGGCTCATAATGAATAACTTTTTTTCAAGTGTTTTGGCTTTCTTTACCCTGCCATGTTTGTTAGTGTTTCAAATAAACAGAATCATTCATGAAGCTGTGCAAAACTGTTCTCTGAACTCTCAGAGGGCTGTGTGAAATATTCACTAGTGGAATGTACATATATTTCACAAACATCTTATTTTACAGAGCTTTGTTGTTCAAGCATCCCTCTGCCTCTCAAAGATCGTTTGACTCTTGGCTTTATGGATTCTCAAATAAAGCCCATGCCCCAGCCTGACTTCCTTTTGCGCCAATGGCCCATTATGAGCTAAAACGATGGAGCTGTCCTTTAAGGTGGGAGCGCATCTCCCCAGGTGAACCCACTGTAGCTCGGCCAGATATTTCCTATCTGCAAGGACATAGAAGGATAAATTACATCCACAGAACCTAAGCTCTCTCCAAAGCCTTCATTTGCACCTGCAATTAATCAGCCATCACTAGAGAGCTCCTTAATGTCAGGCCAAGGATCTTATTAGGGATGTCCTTTATGAGACTTAATGAGACTTATGTCTTCCTTGAGTATTTCATTTTACTAACATTGGCTTCCTGTTTAAACCGTGGGGCGAGGGAAATGTCCCAGATCCCCAGGCTCCTAATGGTCTTCCTGTGGTCAAATGTTCATTGTATGTGTTCTGAATACACATTACACACGCACGCACGCACGCACGCACACACGCACACACACACACACAGTGTGTGTATATATATAAATACGAGACACTATAAAAAATATTTTTTATCTTTTATATTATATTCGTTTTTATTTTAGTTTTTTTCTCAAGCTCTTGACCTGCATACTTTTTCCTTGGCAAACAAGTACGAATTGTGAAAAATACAAAAATGCTTTTTTTTCTTCTTTTTTTTTCATTCTTTGTTTAGATGATTCATATATTCTAAGATTGAAAATCTTGATGTAGACATGGTAAAACGTTTCCCAGACCTTCCAAGACAATAACAAAACGAAAACAGCTGAAATCTGGTAGTTTTAATAAAAAGCAACCCCTGGGACATTAAAAAGTGCCCGCAGTTGAAGAAACTCCCACGTATTTGGCTTTCTGTCCACAATAGACAATGCTTGAGCTTGGAACTCTGAACAAATTGTCCCCTCAGGATCTTAGTATGGAAAGAAAGGCAGAAGATGGGGTGGAGGAGAAATGCCACATGAACTACTGAAACTGAAGTGCAAGATGCAGTAGTTTATATATTTTTGCAACATAATTGGTGGGATTATATGTATATTTATGTATTATATGGTTCTATCACACTTTTTCAAAATGTGGGGTCAATATTTAATTTATTTTTTCTTTCTTTCTTTTTTAAAGTCTTTTGTAATCACATAGGCTGCATTTATTTGATCAAAAGTAATATCGAGAAATATTATTTCAATTTAAAATAACTATATAAATAATAATTTATATTTCTATTTGAATATATTTTAAAATGCAATTTATTCCTGTGATGCAAAGCTGAATTTTCAGCATAATTTCAGCATCAAGTCACATGATCCTTCACAAATCATTCTAAATGCTGATTGGCTGAAAAAGAAATAGTTCTTATTATTAATGTTGAAAACAATTGTGCTGCTTAATGTTTTTGAGGAAACCGTGATACTTTTTTTTCTTTTTTTTAGGATTCTTTGATGAATAGAAAGTATAAGAACAGCATTTAACTGAAATATAAATATAACTTTATAAATGTCTTTACTGTCTCTTTTGATCAATTTTACCTAATTATCCCAAACTTTTGAATGTTGGAGTACTGTATATTAAAGCTGTTCTAATTGACAAAAATTATTTTACATTTTTGTTGACTAAAATTAACAATGTTAAAAACAGGACTAAAGTAAAATACAGTGTAATCAGACTATGACGAAAACAAAAAGACATTTAGTGGTGGGAAAAATGCGTAAACGAATAAAAGTGAAAGCCATGGATGAAAGCCACTGGTTCCTGTGGTGTTTAGTGCTGCGGCTGTGCGATTTTTAATTAAGAAGTGTCGAGTCACATTAGATACGACGATCTCTAATACGTACAGTTTTGTGTTTGACAAACGTGCCATTCCTCTGCATGCGTACCCAACATAAATTTCCCAAACCGTCCCGTGAGCAGCATCCTCTTTTTAAAGCTGATGCTGAAAATATTTCACCCTTAGAAACAGGAAAAATAACTCCAAAAATACTTCCAAATGGGTGGTTTTCTCGCTGAGTTCCCTTGTTACCACAAAGGCTGCCAGTGAAAAGGTTGAGGAGCCATCTGTCAGCATTTGTGGTCTGCTGTAGCAGTCTGCTTTGCTCTTGCAGAGACTTCCTCCTATCCGGTTACAGAGCGGGTCGCCACCGCCGAGGCTCACACCTCTGCTACTGGGAGGACTAATAACAGGCTGGATCACATCTGTTTACCAGCATTGAACTCCAGGGGGGCTTCTCTAGTTTTAGGCTGTTTAGTTAAGATGGCAGCATGGCTTAATTAGTTTATTCATGTTAGATGGAAAAGAGGTAATTAGGAAAAGGCAACAACAGCCAGTTTTTCTTCCAACTTCACATGAATTGACAGGTGTTTGATGTCGTGGAAATGGCCATCATGCATCCCTCAAACAAATAGGGGGTTTTAAAGTGCTCCTGCAGTATTGATCTGGTAGAGTAGTACGTTTTTATTCTTTCTGTTTCATTATCTGTGGAAAACAACAATATTTCTTTAAATCTGAAGGTGCATCAAGATTTTTTAATTCTCCACTCCCTCCCCTCCCAAAAATATCTGCTAATAAAGGACAAATGTTGAATGTACATTTCGATACAGATCATATATATATTTAAGTGTTTTTCAAAAATGGCCTGATATTCTTTACATAAATGTATATTTGAATTAGTTTTCCTTGTATTTAGGTAATTTTTAAAATATTTTAAATATACGCACAACATATTATTTACAATATATCTTTATTGTCCAAATTTTTCTTTTTGCATTTAATCAAATATTGAAAATGTGTCAAAATTTTTTTATTATATTTTGATATTTCAAGGATTAAATGTAAATTTACACAGTTTGTGGTTAATACGTTTTTTTTGTATGCTTTAATGTTGTGTCATGCTCAACCATGCTGCATTTATGGTTTTATTCCTTTGATGGTAAAACTGAATTTTCAGTATCATTACTCCAGTCTTCAGTCACATGAACCTTCAGAAATCATTCTAATATGCCGGTTTGCTGCTTAAGAAACATTTGTTATTATAATCAATGTTTAAAGCTACAATATGTAATTTTGTTCGCCGCTAGGGGTCGCTAACCTATTACAATAACAAAGGCGTAGGTTTATGACGCAGTGATAAGCTGAATGATGGGACTTGCTGTCATGCTGATGGATCTAATAATGTTTATGAGTGAAAACATTCATGTTTTTTAACATGACTGTGGTATGAAGCAGGATGCGATTGCTAATAAGAGACCGATATCAGCATCACGTGCGAGTCCTGCGGATATAAAGGAATAAGGACATTTAATTCTACCGAACTACCCGCAAGTGCCGAATTACTACTCACACTGGTCAGTTTATTAGATTAATTAAACTTGTGAGGTAACGCAGCGCTGTTTCACTTGGTCTAACGTTACACTGTCATACTAAACAGCATTTGAGTGTGTTGTAAGTCATAATGTTATTCTATTAGTTTGTTTGCTATATGAGACTAGCAGTAAGCTAGATCAACATTAGAAAAACATAGGCTACTGATCATATTCTAACATTTCATCATTTGAGCTATATAACATTGATTTGTTTTATGTACATTTGCTCACCTGTCTAATAAAGTACATGCAAGAGCAATGTCTCTTGTCAAGACGTGAAGCTCTGTCAAATACAAGTTAGTCGCGGACGATATTGATCCTCGTTTTAGTTCTCCTTTTGTCTCAAAGTCTGCTTGCCATGGACCATAATGTTTGAACGAAACAACAACAACAGCGTGCCGCTAGACGTTACGCACTACGCAGTTGTCCACGTCTATCACCATGGTAACTATGGCAGTACAAGCAGAAACCAGGGATAACGTGGATATTACGTCATTGACAGGCGACAAGTGAACAGGGACTGGCACTTTTTAAAATTGTGAATTTCTCTGAATTTATTAATTCTTGGTAACATTTAGGATGATGGAAGTACACAATTGAAAATAATACATAACACTGTGCGAGTGGTTTTTGGATATTTTGGTACAAAACTCTTATATTACATATTGTACCTTTAAAACAGTTGTGCTGCTTAATATTTTTTGTGAAAACCATGCTACTTTTTTCAGGATTCTTTGATGAATAGAAAGTTCATGATGAAAAATTTGAATGGTAGTGTAAATATAAATATTTGAAAGATATGTATATATTTGGCATTTGATATTTTGGCCAGACAGCTAATATACTGAGTACTTGTGCAGATTCTGCTATATGGTAATGTTTCAGGCACAGCATGCGATTGGCTCGATACTGGGCTCATTTTAAAAGTTAAGAGACCTTGTAATGACACCTGAGCTCGAATAAATGTAGCGTCCCTACAAAATTCAATTCTACAGTCAGTTTGAAAATGAAGGGAGGAAAATTGGAGCGTAACTTATAATAACCTCCCATCTGCTGGTACCAAAATAGAAGGGTATTATTATGTCCCTGCCAGAGGGAAACGCCCTGTGTTTAGCCTGGTGTTGCGGCTCTGTGGTGATCAGAGGGGTGCGTTCTTGTGGTTTTTCGTTTTGAAATAAAGCTCAATTTAGACTGTCATGGTCAGGCCGTGAAAATCTATTCAAACGTATGCTATATCGACTCCACTGACTGAAATGTATGGGTAAACAATCGCCCTCGGAATTAAACGGAGTGTTTTTCATTTGTTGCTATCATTTGAACAATAACTTTTGTTTATGTTTACGTTGCAATGAGAAGTTTGTTTGTGCATAAATATTCCGTAGTCGCTCTCCTTCTCCCTTTCTCTTGCATTGTTTGTCATCTAACTCGTGTCAGACTGGATTAAACAAACCGTGATCAAGAACGTTTCTGAGGTTTTCATGGTCCTCTATTCATATCTGAGAGTCATATTCCTCAGGAACTGAATCTCTAGTGTCTCATATGATGCAATTCATTGTAATACGCTATCCCTTTGAACTTTGTCTTTCATGTCAGTCAGCCAAACAACCCATTTTCATTGTTTTATAATATCATTTTTTGTCAGTTACTGAATATGAAAAAAAAGGTCAGAAGACAAAAGCTCTGGTTATCGGTTATATTTTTAGTAGCGCTTTCAATCCATTAAAAATGTAATCAAATTTATTACATGATGTGCTCATGCTGATTAAGTAATTGAAGTTAATCGCATTTCAGTAAAGCTCCCAAATAAAGGCAATTCAAAGACATTATTGTTGCAGACAAATAAATAATTGAACTGTCAAGGGGTTTCAAAATATCATTATTCAAAATTATTCATGTAATACAAATTAGAATGGGTGGGGTGGGGTGGGATGGGGGCGGTATGTGATGTAATATTCTGGTATGGGATGGTCATGGCAGAAACTTAATTTTGTGCTCAGTAACCCATTTTTGTGGTGATTTTGATGTTTGATTTGGATTATTTTCCTGATGGAAGATCCAACCACGGCCCATTATAGGATTTCCAGAAGAGGCCTTCAGGTCCTGATTTTTTATCTGTTGGTATTTGATAGAATTCAAGTATCTGATGTATCAAGATGTCCAGGTCCTCCGGCAGAAAAAACAGGCCCACAACATTAAAGATCCATCAATATATTTAATCGTACAGATGGGGTACTTTTTTATCTGGTGGGCTTTGCTGCCAAAAAGCTGGTTTCATCTGACTATAGAACCAGGTCCCGTTTGAAGATCCAGTAGTGTCTGAAAACTGAATATGCTGGAGTTTGTTTTTGGATAAAAGCAGGGGATTTTTTTCTTTAAACCCTCCAAAACTACTTGTGGTGATGCGGTTGCTGTTTGATTATATTGTTTTGGGCTTTCTGACCCCAAGACTTAAATAATTTCTGCAGTTCTCCAGCTGTGATCCGTGGAAAGTCTTTGGCCACTCGAACTCTCCTCCTCACGGTCACCCACCGTGCATTAGGACGAAATAGACTCCTGTCCTCTTCCAGGTAGATTCGTAACCTCTCCAGTTGATTGGATCTTCTTAATTATTGCCCTGATGGTGAAAATGGGAAGTTTCAATGCATTAGCTGTTTTCTTACAACTGCTTTATATTTTGTGATGCTAAACAATCTTTTGCTGCTAAAGTATATTCTTTGGTTTTACCCATTGTGATGGATGATTAAGGGAATTTGGTCTTTGTGCTTCCTCATATTTATATTCTTGTGAAACAAGAAGTCATGGCTGGATAATTTCATGTTCCTAGTCACCCTGGTGCGCTATAAATGTACAAATGAATGGGAATATATTTCAGAGATATTTTACTTATAAGAATTTCTAGGTGTTCCAACCCTGTTTTGAAGAAAAACATTATTACTTAAATAAAAGTAATTATTTAAAATAAATGTTCAAAAGGATAAACAATGCAGATTTATTTTCAAAGGCTTCTTTATTCATATTTACCAAGGGTGCCAATCATTTTGACCAGGACTGTTTTTTATTCTGTATTTTATTCAACAAATCAGCATATTAGAATGATTTCTGGAGGATTGTGTGACTGAAGATATTTACTCACACACACACACTAAATTACAATAATAATTTACAATATTAATGTTTTTTTAAAAGTGTTTTTCATTAAAAAAAAACAGCCTCATGAGTATAAAAGACTTTATACCAAAACATTTGAGCACTTTTGTCCACAGAAATACTTAATATGGATTTGGCATACCACCTAGGGCGATGATTTAATTGCGTTAATTTTTTATTCCATTATTTTCTTTATAATTATTCACTAAATAATCATGTTAAATTGACAACATTAATTGTTAGTGTTTGTCAGTGCAGCTTTAATAACACACTAATAAATCTGATTGCTTATCACTCTGTTGAAAAGCCAGTGTGTATTGTGTTTGGGATGCTGGTTTCACCACCGGTCTTTTTTAACAAGCTCAACCAGCTCAACACTGTGCTAGTTGCCTATAGCATTTTCTGCCGATAAACAGCATAAACCAGCTTATGAATTCATGCTGGTCTTGTCAGCCGGACAGCCAGATGGATAAATGGAGTCTCCGTTGGTTTTGCGTCACCGCCGTAGAGGTTCATTTCTGAGGTGTGTGTTGGGCCTCATGTTGGCACTGGACTTATTAAGAGAGACCTCTGAGTTCACCTCCAGCTGGAGGAGAGTCCCG
The DNA here is from genome assembly GCA_031834385.1 of Semotilus atromaculatus. NCBI lineage: Eukaryota > Metazoa > Chordata > Actinopteri > Cypriniformes > Leuciscidae > Semotilus > Semotilus atromaculatus. The sequence goes on from JAULUF010000015.1 coordinate 9,882,672, forward strand.
CTCGGTGACCGTATGGGGGGGTGGGATGCATTCTTGGAGGAGGAGGGTCAGCAGATGGAGCGGCGACACAGATTCCAGGCCCCTGAGCCTGAGATCTATGAGGCAGGAGGTGCCGGAGCGCCGGCCTACATGGGCAGCAACATTAGTCATGGTTCAGCACCACTACACCGACAACGATTCAAACTCTCTTTCAGTGAGGCCTTATTGCCACACCAACACAGACGGACATTTCTAGTAGGGCTGCATGAATAAGTGAAATATACCCGATATCGTAATATGGCTTAATGCGATTTATCAAATACCAAAGGATTCGATTTAATCAAATAAATATATGCGCTGCGTGTTTCATTGTCTTCTTACATGTGAACAGCTCATTATCCAGTCCATACGCAGTAAATGCTGCTCCATCTCTTCATCTGCTCCGAGTTTGGGTCGCTTTAAAGGTGTCATGACATGAGAAATCAAATTTGCCTCGATCTTTTGACACAGCATGTGTTTGTTTTTTTTCATTCTAATGCGCTACTTTTCCATTGTTTTTCTTAAACACTCGCTAGACGGACATGTATGACCGTTGCCCTTGTGATTTGCATATTTTGTGACGTCTGTGACGTCACACAGGCAAATACATTTGCATATGACAGTTTCCAGAGCAAGACATATATGAATATTTATACACCATCACACCATTTTATTGGTCGGGGCGACCACTGGCAAAATTTTGATTTTATTCAGCGTCTATTATATATTTACATAATAATAATAATAATAAATTATATTAATTATAAATAACTAATAATTATTACAAGTTATTCTCAAAATATAGGCCAAATTGTGCTGCCCTACCTGGATTTTTTTTGTTAGAATCTATTTTTATTAGAAGAATCGGAATTCAACCCAACCCACCCCCCCTCCCACCCTTCAAATGTTGCTGCCTTAATTTGTAGTTCTTGATTATTTGTATTTCATTTGTTTTTGCACCTTGATTTGAGATATAATGTGATGTGAAGCAGCCTCATAAGTCTGCTTAAAGCCAGTATGGAGGGTTAGGGATTTATAAGTCACTTTTGATCCTTAATTATTTTCAAGCTCTCCTGGTACTTGACTCATACAAGGAGGTCAAACTGTTAGGCCAAGGGAAAAACACACCATATTGCGTTCATCCCCCTTTATTCTCCCACTGCCGACGGGCTTCACTCTGGAAATGGAGATTTGGACATCCCCTACCGTCTCCGCCACCTGTGATATTTTCCATCTCTGGAGGGAGTTTTTACGGCCAGTAACTCTCATCTCATTGCTTCTCCACCTCAATGCAGTTCTGTAACTTAAGTGGGTCGAATGAAAATGTTAGATGTAAATTATTCAGAGTGGCACTTTCTAAAAATGAGATGGTTGAATAGACACCTGTACCCAGATTGCCTGTGTTAAATGACATGTCAGTCACTCAAATAGTTTGTGAAATTCATATAGCACATTATCGCAGCCCCAGCGTATCCATTTCTGGGATAACCTTTGCTCGTATTAGAGCAGCACAAAGCTTTTTAGTTGCTTTCAAAAATGCTGATGACGTTCAGAAGCCCGAAAAGTGACATATTAACCAAAAGCTGAATTTTTTTTATTGTATTCATCCCTCTTCACCTTTATTTTATTGCTTTTAATAGCGAGCCATGCTATTATGCTGTGTCTAGCTCTTTGTTGCACTCCATGCGGTAATCCAGTCTGGAAATCGACGGCCCCCGCCAAATCAAACTGGGTCTCTTCAACACAGATACACACTTATACTGTTCATTGTTCAACTCCTGTTGCTCCCAAATATATCTGTGCTAAAATGGGTCATAAAGCAGTGCCCTCAATGTAGTTTCCCAGAGTTTTCCAGCATCCTCAGAACACTGATCAAAGGACATGCTTATGATCTAGGACACACACTCTTGGCATCATGGAATATTAAGGATCGGTATATGTGCACGCATTATTTTAGCTCTGTTTGATCCCGAGGACCCACAAATATGATGATGATCCCCTTGTGAGGGACCCCATTCATAAAACATAAAAGCATCTAAATGTATAACAACCCATTTATATGGTGTGAGAATTATAGTATTATTATATAAAAACATAATTGTTCCTAAAATTAAATACTTTTTATATTGTCCTTAATAAAGCAAACTCGTAAAATATAATCTGGAAAATGTTTATTACCTGTCAGTTTGACAGCAAATCTGAGATGAATACTTTTAGTTTCTCTCCACAAACTATGTGCAGTGCATATTTTTTTTAAATGATTTTGAAGCAATATTTTGATATTTGGGGAATGCAAAAAAATCTATATAATAATCATGTTTGTATTTATTTTATTTAAAATCATTATGATTATTTATTTATTGATTAATTTACTTTGTTTTACTTAGTAGAATAAAATAGTAATAATACAACATTTGGTGAATGTAAAAAATCTATTGTCTGTCTGTCTGTCTGTCTGTCTATCTGTCTGTCTGTCTGTCTGTCTGTCTGTCTAATGTTCTTTTTGGAGCTTGACAGCGTGTGGTTGCTATGATCTGTCACTGTATGACAAGAGTTTCATAACAAGTCTTTAAAAATGTGTACTTTTTTAGTCCATGGAAGAAATAACATATGGTTTGGTACAACATGAGGGTGAGTAAATAATGACAGAAGTTTCATTTATGGATGAACCATCCCTCTAAAATGTTGGCGTACAGAAACACACTGAGTGGAAAAAAACAACCAAGACACCTTTCTGAGAAATACTTTTCACACTGAGGGTGAAAAAAAGAGATGGGTGATAATTTCAGAAAATGTGAGACTTTTTGTGTAATGAGGCTGTGTATTTACACTACATTTATGGCCACTTCATTGCCAAAGGACAGGAAATGAACTAGATGTAGTGGCCTTTCATATGTCAGAGTAATTTTACTCGCTTCCCTGTTTCATCACCGGCAGAGATGCAGGATATTGATCAAAGGAGCCCAGAGCACGGCTTTATCTGCGATGTGTCTGTGCTTCACAAAGAAAACTCTAATGTAGACACATAACATCTTGTGGCACTTTGTCTTGATGACCAATAACTCTACATGCAACATTGGTGCTGTTGTATAATGACAATGTTTTGGGGATGGGTATTGATAGGCTGCGTTTTCTTCAATGAGAAACTCCTGCAGGAAATATAGTACGTGACACTGTGTAAGAGCCAGGAAAATATCGATCTGATTCTTGTAACGTGATATAACACGATGGCAGTCCCCCCAGCTTTTCACTTTTCACAAGTTTCCTCAATATGACAGCAAATTAATCACCTAATTTGTAATGTGTTGTGTTTCTCGAGCCTGGGTTATAGATAAAATGATCGCCTCGTTTTCACAATTAAATTTCTACCTCACTTCCCACTGAAAATGATCTTATTGAAAGTATATCATCTGGAAAATATACTGAGCGGATTTGCATAACAACTCCGGCAATGACAAGGAATGACAAAATGGCAATTCTGGTGTCTTTACTGTCTTTATTTCCTCTTTTGCTTTTCTTGTATGCTATTGTGAGGAGTTGTAGGCAGACTGCATCTCTTGGATAGTGTATTAGGTCAAACTAGGTCCTGCTGGTGGCCGGAGGCATCAGCCTCCCTACTCTGTCATGTTCTTTATTAATGGGCTTTTAGCAGAAGGCCAGGGGAAATTGAGACGCACAGTTAATTCCTCAATGTTAGTCTTTGGCACATAAGTGAGCCGCCTCATCCATAGTGACCCGTCCTCTGCTGCTCTTGTTGAAACAACTGTGGAAAATGAAAGAGCGTCAAAATGAATCAGCCTGCAAGCAGTGGCACATTCTTCAGCCTAATGGTGCTCGAATGGGAAATGCAGGTTTGAATCATGCCTATATCATATCCTGGTCTTATTCCTCTGTTTCTTTCTCCGTATAATTATCTTCTTTTAAGATGTATTTACTGTAAGAAAAACAAACAACTCTCAATCTCCAAGGATAGACTCCAAGGGTAGACTTAGAGAAGACATTCTTTGTTTGATAAAATCCTTGATTTTCTTACTCAGTATTTGTCTTGTTTTCCAGTATAAAAATACACGTACTTAGAATGCAAAGTGACATAAGATATTAAGTCTTGTTTTCAGCAAAATATATACAAAAAACATGAAAAAATATCTGCCAAAGTGGGCTGTAAAAAATAAACTTAATTCAAATAGAAAAGTTATTTTAAGCCTTTTGGCAGATACTTCTCCAATGTTATTTTGTACATGTTTCTTGTCTTAATGTGAATGATTCATCAGTGCACATTATTTCAAGTAAAAAATAATTCTGCTCCACCACACGTTTTTCCTCTTATGTCACAGACTACCATTGGATAATGTCAGCAAATTATTTTAGCTATCCTGCATTAAGATCTGGGTCAATTCTGGTATACCCGCTTATCACAATCCAGTGAAATCACAATACATGTTAATGTTCATTCAAAATTTGAATGTAATACAAAATTAAATAAAAGTCCGGTCATACAGTTTTTTTATTGTTAATTTTGAATCAAATTTCAGAAATGCATCAGATTATGGAAGTAAAATGAGCTGTGAATGTCACTTCATGTTAAATTTAAACTTGGTTTGGATATTATAAGACATTTGTTGACCTTTTGAGCTTTTGATGGTAAATGTCTTCAAACAGAATCTGCCGCTTTTCATGATTTCACCAGGAGAGACGTGAGCGGCGTAATTCGTCGACATTTGCATGAGCTTGGCACCCTAACACAGCGTTGCGAAGACCGTCTGGGGTCGGTAAAGGTCAGATCCCGTCAGGTTCCCATTTCCTCTCTGCTGATAGCACATCTCACCCCTTTCAATCGGCCTTGTCTGTACACTCTCCCTGATCTTGCGAGCATCAATCCGTCATCGACATCTCGGTGATGTGGGGTTGAGCTGCTCTTCAGTTCATCCCTGCCCTGAGTGACTGGGTTGTTGTTATGGCATAATGTGACTGTCAATCTGTTTATAATTGAGCTGTGCTCTATTTTGTCTCGTAGCAGCGTGCGTTGAATGAGGGCTGGAGGGAGGTTGGGTTTCTCAGTTCATCCATCAGTGGGCTGCGCGCTGGATAATTGCGCTCTCGCAGACATTGTGAGGAAGATGGCCGCTGATGGCGGGCCTGTCTCACCTCTGTGGTCAGAAAATACATTTTACTCCTTTTGTGTTGTGCCCCACTGAAGAGCTGTCTAAAATGCCTGCACAAAAGGAGATACAGCAGCTGCCCCCTCTCAAGTGTGATTGCTCTCATTCGAGGGAAATAGTAAGAGCCTTTTGTTGTTCTCTCCTTCTGTACTGTACATGGGATTTCTGTTTGTGTGTGTGTGTATGAGCGAGGGCTTTTTAAAATGTCATCATGACAGTCACAGCATGGTCTTAATTAGTATTTTTGTCTTGTTTTCCAGTAAAAATGTCTTAATACTATTAATTTGATTTTGATGCAAATATCTTGATATAAGTGTATTTTCAGAATTGTTTTCTTTATATAAGTGCAATTAATTAAACTTCACAAAATTGTTGCTAGATTTATGCTAAAAACTATTTACTTAACTTATTAATAACTTAAAGCTGCAGTCCCTAACTTTTTTGGGTTAAAAATGATCCAAAATAAATTTGTGTGCAAGTACATAACTAGCCAGTGTTCAAAACGAATTGCTTGCCTTAGCTTGATTCAAAACTAAGCTTGTAATAATGTTTTTTATTCCAGTGGTACTGGTGGATTTCCGCGGAAAATTCGAGCATGTCTTTGCGTCATTACGTCACATCTGTACACATAAAGAAGGTGTCCCGGCTAGTAGGCTATATTGCGTGAGGATTTTGGAGGTGGAGATAAATAGCCTTTTCTCACAGCACTTGATATACTTAAACTTATCAATTTGATGGCGGATCCAGAAAGATTCAAACGATAATCACCAGTGACAACTGGAGATTCACCCGAAATGCAAAAGACTTCGGTGTGGCTACAGAAAAAAAGAGACTGCAACCGGGCCCATGCGAAAACAAGGATATCGAAAGGGCTTTTGAAAGGTGGCGGTTCAAAACGAACGCAGAGGTGGCTATTATTTCTGCTGGACAGGTAAGACATTTCAATGGTTCAATTATGTAACAGTAGCGCACTTGTTCGCTTAATTCATACAGTTACGTAGTACTGAACTACAGGTAGCCCTATTACAAATTAAATGTAGTCACGCAATGCTGATGTTGTTGTTAACATTACAATTTAAGAACAAAGTGTAATTTGCACGGTTTGACGTGATATGATAAGCGATCATTAGATTTAATCAGCGCGATTTACTACAATACTTTTTTTCCCTGGTCAGAACAAAAGTGGATGTTACTTGTTCAGATGACATTTCCCAGTGAAAATTCTTATTTTGGTCATACTTTCAACAAGTACAATCTGTGATTCCAGTTCATCCGCGCTGTGCCGTGCCGAGGCACAACCCACGTAAAGTTGATCATTCCGCAAATAACTGCAATTGCAGGTTTCGAACAGAGATGGCGACAAAGAGGAAAAGCTACGGACTGCAGCAACTTAATTCAGTATATGTTCTCTGAAAACAATCTGCCAAGGAGAAGGAAACTTGTATAAAATAAGTTGTCAAATAAACAGACAAATTTTCAATTTATACAAATTAAAGTGGTGCTACAGTGAAATTTTGTAATAAAAATGCACCATTTTTAAAAACTTAAAAAGTAAAAAAAAAACTATAAAAAAGAGGTACACTTAAGACAGGAAACATCAGTTTTATTTCAGCATCATTGATATACTATTTTTGTTTTTATTAATATGTTGTTTTATTATGTTTATTATATTTATTTTATTTTATTTCTTTTTTGTCTCCATTTTATTTTTAGTTAAAGTTTAGTGTTGTGTGATTTTGTCATTTTTATTATTTAAAAAAAAAAAAGTCTATATAGTTCTTATTCTTTAGTTATATATTCTCATTCTCTATATAGTTATTCTATATAGTATGCACCAAGTCATGTCTGCTTCAAACATAGTCTATGTCTATATCCTAGTCTATATCCATTTTGTCATATGTTGCTAGTTCGACATTCTATTTCAGTCGTTGGATAGAATTGCATAGGTGAAAGAGCCATAATGTATGTGGGAGAGACATTGTGCTGTGCTGATAGCATTCTGTTCCTAAGCAGTTGGAGTGGGCAGTGAGCGCTAATGTGGTACATTTTTCAGGCAATGTTCTGATGAATCTGATTTTAATGGTAGACATCACGCTGTTTTTGAAGGGAGCACATTCGGTCTCGCAACAGCTCCTGTAGGACACAACAGTCACACTGAATATATTACAAGCCATTAGACAGTCCCACTGACACCAACAACATAGCGTTCAAGACATGCTGATTCAGTATCATATCCGACAAATTGTGTCTGCATGTTGTAAGTTGTGATGCTGATACCACATAAACTGCATTCAAAGCTCACATTATTTCCATGGACTCCTTTGCTCTTGGTTTATTAATGAGAAGTGGGCAAATTAGTCACCCGTGCAAACATCAAAACAAACCTCTCCACTCTATTAGATATTAAATTCACACTAACAAGCTCCGCTGCATTTGGAAAAAAAGTGGGAAAAAAACTGAGGTTCCTTGTTCCTTGAAACCATGTTCAGTGACTGGTTGCATCTGAAATTTCTAGCTGTCTTAATAAAAGCTCTGTAAATTAATGCATTTTATGTATGAAAATACGATTATGTGGCCTCAAACAGAAATGCATTTATGCATTTGGTAAATGCTTTTATCCAAATCGCCTGACATTCAAGGTATCAGTTTGATGACCTTGATGTTTCTCGTGCCACTGTTCATTTACCTTAGCTGAATAGTGAATCTTCAAAGAGTTTTGCAGCATGTCTTGCCTCTTGGACAAGCTCATTTGATTTAACATGTCCACTGTAAAATGTACATCCATACATCCATCCAGATGAGCTAAAACATTATGACCAGTGACAGGAAGCAAATATCGTTGATGATCTCCTGACAAGGCCACATATTAAGGTCTAGGTAGATTAGACGGTTAGAAACCAATCAGTTCTCATAATCAATGTGTTGGATGCAGGAGAAATGGGCAGGGATAAAGATCTGAGCGACTTTGACAAGGGCCAAATTGTTATGCCTGGGCCAGGGTCTAGGACTAGGCTTGTGGTGTTTCTCCTGGTCAGCAGTGTTGATAATTTACCTACAGTGGTCCGAGGAGGGACTAATCACAAACCGCCGACAGGGTGTTGGGCAGCCAAGGCTCATCGATGCACGAGGGCAACAAAGTCTATCCAGTCTGGTCCGAGCAACAGAAGGTTGTCCTCCATTAAAAGAGCCTGTAGCAGGCACATGAGCGTTAAAACTGGACCTTGGAACAGTGGAAGAAGGTCGCCTGGTCCCCTGAGTCCCATTGTCTTTTACGTGGATGGGCCTTGTACATGTGCGCCATTTACCTAGTAAAGTGATGGCACCAGGATGTGGGATGACGACAAGCTGGTGGAGGTACTGTGATGCTGTGGACAATGTTCTGCTGGAAACCCTGGATCCATTCATTTATGTGAATGTAAATTTGACATTTGCCACCGACCTACCTAAACATTGTTGCAGAACAGGTACACCCCTTCATGACAATGGTGTTCCCTGGTGGAAGTGGCCTCTTTCAACAGGATAACACACCTGACCACACTGCACACATTGTTCAGGAATAGTTTGGAACATGATGAAGAGTTCAAGGTGTTGCCCTGGCCTTCAAATTCCCCAGATCTCAATCCAATTGAGCATCTGTGAGATGTACTGGACCAACAAATTCGATCCATGGCGGCGGCACCTCGCAACCTACAGGACTTGAAGGATCTGCTGCTAATGTCTAACATGCCAGATAATACTGGACACCAGGGTTCTTGAAGTGTCCATGTCTCGGCGGGTCAGCGCTGTTTTGGCAGCACGCACACGGAGGACCACCAGCATATTAGGCATGTGGTCATAGTGTTTTGGCTCATTGCATGTTGGTTTCTTATGTTGTTGTTTTTTATATTTTCAACAAAAATTTTAATTGAATGATTCTAAAAATATAAAACATTCTTACACCTTGAGTACAGGTGAGTGTACACATCTTAATCATTAATTAAACAAAATGAAATGCATTTTTCGGAGCAAAAATATTTTCACAAGTACACACTCACATATAATCAGATATAGTATAACATATGTGTATTTGGCGTGTAGTCCAAGGAGAGGGCTCCATGCTCAGAATTTGGACAGAACCCAGAGCACTCCCCCCCCATCCCTTGCTGGGATAGTAATAATCGAGAGTGAGGAGTTGGGGTGGAGGAGGGATGCTGGAAAAACTGTCATGGAACAGTCTGGTAAATCGGCTCTATATATAAGCGTCCTCTCGTGCTGACTGGGTAGATTATCTAAACATGCTTTTGCTTTGTTAATAAAACATAATTTGTTTCGACATATATAATGAATTACTAATTCATAAATATCTTTAAGTTTTTGGAAAGTCTCACAACATGATATTTTATGTGGGAACTAACATTGATGAAACATGAAATTATCAAAGAATTCATAGAGGTTTGGAATGACGTGAGGGTGAGTAAATGATGACAGAATGTTCATTTTTATGTGAACTATCTGTTTGAGGCAATAAATATTCCTCTGAGCCAAATCAGCTCATGCTTAGATAAGGGACCTGAAATCCTAGAATCGCCCCTGCTGTGCAGCACCCTGAATTTTGTGCGTTTGAAAGTATGCATTCTCCCTTTCTTCCTTCCAGTGTTACCTTAGTAATTCAAACAGATGGTCCATTTTCTGCTACTTTCTGAAAGTCAGCGAGAAAAGCTAAATTGCCGCTGCCAACCAGGCTCCTTTGTCTCCGTATTGTACACCTCGCTCACGGTCCCTTGTTAATTTCTTAAATGAGAGTGCTGACGACAAAAGGTGGCTTTGATTCGCATCCGACTCTTCCGCCCAGCTTGCGGTTCGCCGCAACATTTGCCTCACTTCTCAAGTAGAATCTTGAATGTGAAATGAATGGAAGCATTGTGTGAATAAGGGCCGTACTAACACATCCTCTTGAAAATGATGCCACTGTAATGGAAGCTCACATTGTTTTCTCTTCCCTCATGAAAAAAATTAATAAATAAAAAATGGGGAAGGCCGCGCCCAACAATGACAATCTGGCACCTAAAGGTTTTCTTTCTGCTATAATGCTCAGATAAAGAGAAGCCGGTTTCTTTTCGCACCTGATGTAACCGGTCTGTGTGGTTCTTTATCTGACTCCCATTCATGAGAGTGCTCGGTTATATTTCTTATAGCTTTTGCGTTAATTGCTGTCTTCATTTACATTGCTAGTGTATTTACCTCAGACAGAGAGCCTCGCTATCATCTCTTTAGCAAATCACGCTATTGTGTTAAACAGAGCTAATGTGAATGCGTTCTTTAGCTCTCGTAATATAGGAAAGAGCCAGTTAATTGGTATCTAGGGAGAACTCAACATATGTCCTGACATTGACAGCTGGAGTTAATTGGATAAATTGTGCATTTTTCACAGGAAAACACTGCATGGAAACAATGTGCAACGATGGTTCCCATATCCTGGAGATTGGTTCACTGATATATATTTATGACTATGCATGTTTTACATACAATGTCAGCCTTGACACCTTGGATATGTAGAATTAAAACATTGGAAAAGCTCCTTTTTTAATTAATCTGAAGTAAAATATAGAAATAATTAAGCTTGACAAATATTTTTCAGCATATTTTGGCATATTCTATAAATAACACCAAAAAAGGTATTCACAGGGGAATTAACGCATTGTATACTATTACTACTACTACTACTAATAATAATAATAATAAAAATGTAGGCCTATTATTGCACCTGACTATGTTGTACCAATTCAAAATTGTATTTTGAGAAAAAAAATACAGATATGTCTCGGTGTGTATCAGTTGAGGCTGCATGATTATCTGAAACTAAACCACACGTGATTTGACAAAGGCTGTGGTTATTTTATGCGCATCAATATACCCCGCAGAAGTACGATAATGCACGTCATTCCAGGAAATCCCCATGGCCATCATATTATATTGCTTTAGCTTAATAAACAGAATATTGAAATGTTTTGATTTGATTAAACATGACTAATAAACACACGACTATGGTAATGGTTTATCTCTTCAAGTCTTCTCGGGTATTTTCATGATAAAGTATATTTATACTTTAATGCTAATCGACATTGCCTTTATTAGTGTAGAATACTGTACAATACTATTGTAGAACATAATAATATGTTGTGTGCCTTATTACGTGTATGAAGCCTCATCATCTTACAGAAGGATGCTCAACTGTCATCATGAAGTGAGTTTGGAGTAAAAACATGTTATTAAATGTTGTCTTTTGTTGGACAAGAGTTTCATAAATGCTTCTCATGTTTGGAAAGATGTTTGATGCACGTTGCTTTTTCAAATGCACATTATAAGCGACTCAAACTCGCAATGCTTTCAGATGGAGCAGCATTTACTATTGCTCACAGAGTCGTGCTTCATTGACGAGATATAAAATCAAAAAATAATCGCAGCCTTTGAGATTTCATATTGCAATAAGCTTAATCGGTTTAAACGTGATTTCATGTTAATTGCGATTAATCGTGCAGCCCTAGTATCAGTCATATTTATTGTTATATAAGAAGTAATGTAAAATATTGATAAATATTTCTATCTGTTGTGGCTTAATGGTTAGAGAGTTGGACTTGTTGTAATTCAAAGCTCACGGGTTCGAGTCTCAGTACCGGCAGAAAAATGGAGTGAATTAACAATGCTCTCTTCCACTCTCATTACCCATAACAGAGGTGCCCCTGAGCAAGACACCTAGCCCACAATCGCTCCAAGGGCGGCAAAAAAGAAGACAAAAAGAAAAGTCTGCCCACTGCTCTGGGTGTGTGTGTGTGTGTGTGCACTTGGATGGGTGTAATGCAGAGCACAAATTCCGAGTATGAGACACCATACTTGACTCCAAGCCACTTTCACTTCACTTTAAATAAAATTAATCGTTGACAAATATGACACTATATACATATTTTAGTTCCCTTCACTCCACAACAAATCTTCTGAAATGTAATGTTGTCTAGAACAGAACAGGGATGAAAAAGTATACAACAAACATAATTTATAGTGTACCAAATTTATTTTTTTAAAGTTATTTATTGCATTAATTATATGTCGCTTTAAAAGTCAAATAATCTGAAAACACATTTCAGATGATAAAAAACGTGAATTATTTTCCGAAAAATACCATGATAATTATAGCAATAATAATTTTAATGATAAAATGGATTATATTCATAATAAATACGATGTTTTTGTTGTAGACCCATCCTTCAGTTATACACAGAAGTAAATTGATAATTAAAAAGGTTTTTTGGTTATCTGACACACAAACCCCAAAAATAATCTGTATCATATCAGTCGATAAAAAGTATTGGTGATTGGTGAGCAGTATAATGTGGATTTGATTCCATGTTGCTTTTCATCTAAATGGTACTGTACCTTTAAGACTTCTCTGTAAATGATCTTTGTTATAACCAGCTAACTACTTAGGGTGAACAAATTATGTAGCACACATTATCGGTCATCCAATGAATTTTTTTTTTTTTTTTTTTTTTCGTGAAAGTTCTGCTTTTGCTGCTTAGTTTACATTGGTGATCTGATGAGACAGATGATGGATCTTTCCATTGGGAATTTTAAGGGAATATCTTGTAATTCAAAGGAGCAAGGAAACGATCATTTTCTATTATACGTCCCCTTTACATTTCTGTGTAGGATCTCTGGTCTTAATGTGATCTATTGAATTATGTATGATAAGGGATCTACAGTGATGATGAACAGTTTGATCAGTGTATTTTGCTAGTATTATAGTGTTATTGCAGGGGCCTGTGCAGTGAGTAGATTGATTGTGGTGTGCGGTTATAGGTAATGTTGTGTTGGGCATGACAGATGTTCATGCTCCAATGAGAATGAAAGTGAGAAGAGAAAGAGAAAGAGAGAGAGAAGTGGCTGCTAAACTCTTGGGACTCTGCCAGATGCTTCAGGTCTCCATGACAACTCCCCACACTGCTCCTCTCCCTTTAAACTCTTATATATTTATTTTTTTTTGTCAGCACTTCCAAAATAAGTTAATTAAAGCTGAGGAAAGTGAACATGCTGGGTGAGATGACAGGAGGTCTTAGATGATTTGTGATGGATAACTGCACTCCGTCATTTATTTATTTATGCCATCAGAAGCTCGCTGTAATTCCTTAATTGGTAAGCGGCGTAAATGATAAATGGTAATTTACAGAATATGTTATCTATCTCGGGAACTCTTTCTGTTGATATTGAATAAAACGTCATATTAACATACATACTAAATAACGACATCACTTTATAGGTATTTTAAAGCAGTAGCACAATTATGAATTTACATATTTAATGCAAAGACAAAATGCTTTTTATAGAGGCATATTTTCATATAATGTCAGAGTACACAGTTCCTGTGTCCATTAGTTTGCATGTCTCAACACAGCAGGAAAGAATCAACACAAATAGGCAGCTACTGTACATATGTACTGTCTCCAAAACAACTCAAAATAATAATAATAACTAGATTTTTTATTTGTATAAAATTGTATAAAATAAAATAAAGTTTCTGGGAGTTTTCGACCAACTTATCATCCATCAGGAAACCTCATTGTTAAGAAAATCACTTGAGAACCTTTCCTTAACAAAACTTGTGTGGGACACAAACAAATGTGGGACAAGTTGCACATTGAAGATTAATAATAAAACGAGCAATAATAATAGTGATACACACCTTAAATTTGCAAGCATAGTTAAACCCCACAATGTTTAATTATGTTTTTCATAATGATCTCTGATGAATACTGGATCCAGTCATTTTCTAGCGAGTCAGGCACACAAGATGGTAATCTTATAATTACTTTCACAAAGATAAAATGGACAGACCACTCAATTTACTGAGTAACACAATATATTTGGCCTCTACATGACATGGCCTCCTTTTGCTGCTGGTAAACAATAGGTGGAAGTAAGCATTAAGCTGGCTTAATATTAACAGCTTCATATGAAAAGTGGAAAATAGACATACTATAAATCATTTATTGACATTGGTTACAGACATTCTTGAAAATATCTTATTTTGTGCTCCGCAGAAGAAACAAACTCATACAGGGGTGCGTTTCCCAAAAGCATCGTTGGCCAACTATGATCGCAATTTCCATTGAACTCTATTGGTAATGACGGAACTTGCAATCATAGTTGGCTTTGGGAAACGAACCCCAGGTTTAAAACGACTTGATGGTCTGTTAATGATGGCAAAATTGTCATCTCTTTAATTGTAGAAATGTATTTGATTATGAAAAGAAAGTGTTGGTTATTGATTGTGGAGATTTACTACCCTCCCAAAAGCACTCATTGCTTAAAACACAAAAGGACGTGGTGATGTCATCCGAAAAAGAAAGCCATTTTAGAAGTGAAGCAAGCAAGTCATTACATTTTGATAGTATTACAAAGGATGTGTTCATACCATAGACTATTTAAAAAAAGAGAGAGGTTCACACTTGTAGTTTGGTTCTCTTGGTTCTTCTGGTCCAGATCAAAAAAGAAAATTATACATGTATTCCTGGTTCGCCTAGCATTTATGCTGTCATCTTTAAGACTCAACCAAAAACCAAAACAAAAAAAAAAAACTCCAATGATGTATATTTTGCGAAAACAACTTCCCGAAAATCCAAAATAATGCTGTGTGCTGGACTAAATGCGCTCGATGTATGTGCGTAGGCTACATTTGATGGTAACGCATGAAGAGCTTATAAAATGTGTAAAAAGAGCCAAACAGTGCCAGAAATTACCTATCACACACAAACAAAGATCTGCTGCAAGGAGATAGCATTTCCACCGCCTGTACCGAACTGTATCGTGACTATGATGAGAAAAAAAGGTCAGTCGCATCTTGTGACATCACGTCCTGTTTTTGGTTTGTTTATACTCTATGGCTGTTTTGGAAATTGCCCCCTATACTCTCATTCGCTATTTCCTACATTCATCCTCTAATATAGGCTAGTTCATTTGAAGGAGTGAGTGAAAACGAGTGAGTGAATTTGGACACGGAGTGTGCTGGAAGGGCTGCTGCTTTTGCATAGTTTGTGCTTGCTGTTTAATAATCTTTAGAAACTTGCAAACTGGCAGCTCCAGTAGTAATGATCTTAAACTCTGTCATGGAAACTATTAAACAATTCAATAATCAATCAAAAACAAATTTATACCTGTATTACACCAGAATTCGTTTGGATTGCTTGTTTTGCGCTTACGAAGGTTCAGATGGGAGCATTCACACTTATTAAAATAAACCTAACAGAGCAATTGCACCAGATTGCTTTCTTTGTTGACTTATACTGAGGAATTGTTCTAAAACCAAGAACGTTATTGAGAAAATAAATAGGGTGAATTTTGGTTTTACACTTTGAAATGCCTCCCATTTTGATCTCTTTTTCATAACCGTGTGGATGAATCTGCAGGTTTTCTGCTATATGTGTGATTGAGCACTCATCCTGGCTTGAACTCTTAAAGCTCTGAGTGGGGATTTGAACTTTTAGATGAATCGTATATGGTTTGAGAGTCGTTAACGAGAGTGGACTTTTGTTCAGAAACTCATGCCTCTTAACACAGGCTGCTGATACAGTATGACATCCACCCACTAACTGCATTGGACAATGTAGCCACACTCCAGTCTCGGTTCTCTATCCTTGATAATAGTATTTCTGCAGGAGGCAGAGGAGGAGAGATAGATAGATAGAGAGACAGAGAGATATGAAAAGGAGGAGGGGTTATCCATCAAAGGCTCCAACTAAAGGTTTGGATCCTCCGTGAAGATTAGGAGTGTTAAAAAAGATGGATCGCTATTGTCACAGCTAAGCATCATCCCCAAATGCTTAAATTAAATCTAAAAATTCTCTAGGGTGGCCCAAATTACACCAGTAATAACTGCAGTAGAGCCAGACCAGACTAGCTTCACTCATTATTAAAACTGCACAGACAAGATTGTAAGCTTGACAAATTATTACCATTAGCTTGTATTAACTCAATTGATATGTGCCAGGGAAACTGGGGCGGCTTTGCTTGTGTGTTTGGCAGGAGGGTTGCTCATAAAACACTTTGTTCAGGGGGTCGTTCTTAACAATTCTAATGATTTTCCCTTTAGCAAACCTAATTTTCATTACACAATTTCAGAGATAATTGACCCTGTTGTGTGCTGCTGTCATTTTTGGTCCCGTTAACATTGTTTCACGCAGGACAATCAGTCACTCTCTCATTTCTAATTACAATCCATTCAAATGAAAGGTGCTGTGTTTTTGTCAAGTTTAAACACTCACCATTCACTGCTATTTTATGGAAAAGGGCAGTGAACATTGTGTTTCTCATAAGCAAAAAAGTAATACGGGTATGTAGCAATATGAAGGCCGTTCTGAAAAAGAAATGCACTACAGATTATATAATATTAATGAAGTAAAAGGCCACTTTTCAGCTTTCAGCCAAACACATTCAGAGTTATATTAAAAAACAATATCCTGGCTCTTCCAAGCTTTATAGTGGGAGTGAATAGTAACTGAGATTTTGAAGCTCAGAAAAGTGCATCCAACCATCATAAAAGTAATCCATACGGCTCCAGGGGGTTAATAAAGACCTTCTGAAGTGAAGCAATGCATTCTTGTTAGAAAAATGTCCATATTTATAGCTTTATAAACTGATATCACTGGCTTCTGGTAATGGCCCCATAAGCGAGTCGAGAGTGACCTCTGACCCGACGCATGACGAAGACTGTAGGAGTAGCGTGAGTTTAGACTCAAACTAATAGGGCTGGGCAACAAACTCAAGCTCATTTAACATTTCTCTTTAAAAATTCTCGTTTTAGATTTCTAATTCATGACCAGTGTTTTGTTTTACTCCATCCTTTGCGCTTACACGTTCCTCAATATGTCATGTGTCGGGTCAGAGTTCACTCTTCGGCCAGAACTAGACTTGCGTAGACGGCCGTTACTTGAAGCCAGTGATTCTAGTTTAGAAAGTTGTAAATATGGATATCTTTTCTTACAAAAATGCATAGCTTCACTTCAGAAGGCCTTTATTAACCCCCTGGATCTGTATGGATGCACTTTTTGGCGCTTCAAATTCTCAGTTACTATTCACTCCCATTATAAAGCTTATTATAAATCTGATCGTGTTTGGCTGAAAGAAGAAAGTCATACACACCTAGGATGGTTTGAGGGGGAGTAAATTGTGGAATAAACAGACAAGAAAGCGTACTCTCTTTAAAGGGTTAGTTCACCTAAAAATGACGTTTAAGTACATTTTTAAAAGTTTTACTTGCACTCTTTTTTTAACTTGCAGCTGCTGAAAAAAGTGCACTTATTTGATGTGTTGACTAACACACTAAAGCACATGTTAATGCATTTTTTATTACATTATTTGTGGTGTGTTATTCATTATTACATTTAAAGTTAATATACAAACTCTTTATTATTGTTGTGAAATTGCTGTTTTATTTTGCACCAGCAGTTAAAGGGTTAACGCGGTTCGGAAAAGGCCAGGTAGAGAGAAACGAGTGAGTGAGTTAGGCTGGTGTGTTTGTGTACAGTTGTTCTTGAGTTCCGAATAAAAGTTCAGAAACGGAGCCTCCCCATGTCGGCAAGCTTGTTTAAAATGAGTTTTAATTTTAGGTGGAAAGTCACATTAAATTTGTTGCACCATTGGGCTTACTCAGATGTAATCGTTAGATCACATGGTATAACAATTTTGATAGTATGTCCTGCTGTTCATAAGCAGCATTACAGAAACACAGGTTCCATCAGCTGGTCTCAAGCCTCTAACCATAAAACATATCTTTACTTTTGCCCTGAACAGGAGTATGTCCTGTTTTTGTCTGTAGCTGACAGGTCTATATCCACCTCTATATGCGAAATTGCGAGAGTCTCATGGAAGTAAGTCTTACCAGTCTTGTGTTCCTGGATAATCCTTCAAGGCTTCACTATTCTGCTGCTATGACAATGAAACAAAATGCACTAACAGAGCTGGCACAGAGCGTGCAGAGCCCTTGGGGAGACGGCTCCATTTTTGACATGTTTCTGGGATGTCTGTAATCCAGTCTGGCAGCTGGCAGCACTCCTAAGCTAAGCTAAGTCCACCTTGTATTAGCATACATTTCCTTTGCCACTGAAATCAATATGAACAAAAGCTAATTACTAAGCTATACGCTTGGCACAGAAGGTGCTTGTCTGGCTGTGCAGGCTCAGAGGTCTAAAGAATGTTAGATATGGTCTTTACATAACTTCCTAATAATCAAACTTGCTAAAGTAATTGCCACTTGGAATAGATTAATGGCAATCTGTTTGTTTTTTGTCTTGGTCTCCAATGTTATTCATGCTCTTAAAGGGAAAGTGTACCCCAAAATAAATGTTTTGTTATCTTTTACTCACCCTCTTTTTTCTGTGTAACACAAAAGAATATAATATTTCTGACAGCTCTCCGAATGTTTGGCATGGTAATGAATATGGCAATGTTGTTGATATGTTTGTTATTGGTGGAATAGATCTGCTATTCCATCAGCTGCTGCTGCTGTTATTACTGTTGCAGAGCAAGTACATAACTTGCTGCTGCCAATACATACGCGACACGCTGCTGTGAGCAAGACAAGCTCCTGCTGTACAATATAGCATACATGTTCCGTAGCAGATCTATACAGGTGGAGCTGGGGAAGGGGGAGGGTTTCTGAAAGTGCACTGCACTGCTACAGCAAATGCTTACCAGCCTTTGAAGGTTGATTAGCGAGCTCATTGGCTACTGATACAGCAGGAACCAATCAGATGTGCTCTATGGAGAATAATATGATTGCAAGCAGATTGAGTTAAGGATATCCACTATCTAGAGTTTCATGACAGAACTTTGTTGTTTTGGACCCCAACAGTCTATATCCTTTTTTGTGTTCTGCCTTTAATTTTTTTATTTGTTTGTTTGTTTGTTTGTTTGTTTATGTATAAGCGTGCACAATTTGTTTTTCTGTTTTTTTGTTAATAATTAAGTTGATTAAATTCTTACAATAGTTATGATTAATTTAGTACAGTTTTTAAATTAAGTTTATTTATTTATTAATTTTTAAGTTGTAAGTTTTTGCCTCTTACAAAACAATTCTGTATTTTAAATGATTGGACCTATAGTTCTGCGGTTATAGTTTCTGATTTTATTTATTTATTATTTATTTTTATGGTCATCATATGTTAAATAGAAATTGTAATAACATTGATTTAACCACTGAAATGAAAAAACCCTTTAAAACGATAGTTACTATTACTCTAAAATGAGTATCTAGCAATTAGCAAAGTAGCAGCTACACTTTTGATCAATAATATATGATAATTGGATTAACAATCCTGTTTGATAAATAATATATCCTGTCGGGTGGGTGAAGATCATTACCAGCCAGCAAACCTTCAGAATGAGTTTGTGGGAATTTGTAACAGCAAGCCAGTCATTTGGCACTGTACATGCAGCACAGCCTTGTCCAGATAGTATTTCGGATGAGCGGACTTAAATTATCTCTAATGAAAATCTATGCCATTAGTACATGTGTAATTAGTGCCGAGCCCGTATCGAAACCCTTGAAAGCCATGGCCTTCTGGCTCTCTGCCTGCCCTTCTATAAGACAGTCTAAATCCTCATTAGCTGCATGGCGTCCTCCTTTATGAGCCCAGCCTGTTATGTTACACCTTTCATCTACTCTACAGAGCCTGTCGGTGATCATTAATGGAGTTCTGAAGCTCTATTAGCTTTATGCTCATGATGAATTGATAAGATACTGTTCTCAAGTGCCCTGATGGCAATACCTTGTACATAAACTTCTTATCTTTTTAGTTTCAAACTCCCTTTCTGTCTGTAACTGCTAAAGATGATTAGCAGGATTCTCCATTGTTGTTAAAAAATATGACAAAGGACTTTTAAGTGAGAATATAAATCATGACTTCTCGTTAAGGAATAGACTTTTATGATTTTTTTTTCACCTTTTAAGAGCTTGACGTTGTAAGTCATTATCCAATTTTGTGTGGCTAGGACATTCCACTATACTTCTACTTTTAAGTTATGGTTCATCCGACATGAGGGTGAGTAAATTATGGCAAAATTGTGATTTTTGGGTGAACTGCCCCTTTAAAAATGCCCATCATCATTATGCAACAAATGTACATTGTGCATGATTAGAGACAGATTTCAGGAAGAGCATGTGCCCGGGCTTCTTGGCTGACAGACATAGTGGAACTAATAAAACATCACCCGCTTTGGGTATTAGCTAGCTAAACACACACATACTGAACAAATAAATAAATGTGCTAAAATTTGAGCAAGTTAGGCTCTGAATAATAATCATGCAAAGCATGAGATCGAAGCATAGCTCTTTACAACACGTAAACATCTTGGCTTTCATGTCACTAATTTCTTTAATTCTCTAATCTGTCTCTTTAATTGTTTCCCCTATAGACTGCTACAATTTTAAATGGAGAGCATGTCTTCTGATTCTCAGATTGTATTCTCAGATCCTCTAGAAAAAATGTCAACATATCACAAACTCCATGTGCACAGCTTAGCAATAAATGATCAGAGATGTGTATACAAGACTGTTCAAAAGTTTGGTGTCAATAAGATTTGTTGTATTATTTTGGAAGAAAATAATACTTTTATTCAGCAAAATCACATTCAGTGACAGTAAAGACTTTTATAATGTTACAAAATATTTCTATTTAAAATAAATGTTGATCTTTTGAACTTTCTATTCATTAAAAAATATTGAAAAAAATGTGGTGTGGTTCCCACAACAGTATTACAGTATGCAGCACAGCTGTTTTCAACATTGATAATAATAAGAAATGTTTCATGAGCAGCAAATCAGCATATTAGAATGATTTCTGAAGGATCATGTGACACTGAAACACGGGAGTAATGATGCAGAAAATTCAGCTTTATATTACATTGTAATAATATTTCACAATATTACTGTTTACTGTTGTTTTGATTAAATGCGTGCAGCTTTGGTGAGCATAAGAGACTTTCAAAAACATGAAAAAATTTACCAACCCCAAACTTTTGAACAGTAGTGCATGCGTATACAATATGTATTGAAACACAAACAGAGAATTTTTGTGTCCCAAAAGTCCCAAAAAGTCTTGTGTGACGTTTGAAAACATATAAATCTCTACGATAAGAGCAAATGTAGTTATTTTGCGTAAAATCTTCCTTTCTGTCATCTCCCAGATCTCATTCATAGTCTGCATATTCAAACTTGGTGCATCATATTTGATACCCAAGAAACAATACAGTCTAGTGTCATAGACATGACGCAAATGAGACCGATTTGGGTAAACAAGCGGGCTTTTTTTGGACTTTTTTATCTCTGTGTTGTTTTTAGAGAATACACTTGGTAGTTGTTTAGAATAGCACTGGACGAACAATGCCAAGCGAATTTTGCCAAATTCCTCATCCACCATCTTGTGTGATCAGACTCTGTTTAGTATTTTTCAGTGATGCTGTTGTCTCTCGTATCCCGAGTGTGCCCAAGTGAGCCCGTCCCCTGATGAGAGAGAGCTCTCAGCTCAACGCAGACAGAAGATTGAGAGGCAATGGGGTGACAGCTATTTGCATAATGCTGGGGGGAAAAGGAAAGTGCAAACAAGTCGTCTTGCCATCACTTCCTGCCTGAACCGTTTGCATCTCTGGATGGCGAACGACGTTTTTCCCTTTCTGCTTTTCCATTTCTTTATAATAACTAGTGTTGTAGACAAGACATGCATCATATAGCAGTCCCTAAATTAGTGGGTTCTCTTTGAGCATACTTAAAGCCATCTGCGTTTCAGTCAAGACCCGTCCCTGCGGAGACGCGGGGGGAATGTTTTTCCAGCAAGTAAACCCTGACATGAAAAGCCAGCCTACGTCAACATGCTAAGAATACGCTACAGAGCGGCGGCGGCGGCGTGCGCGCGTGGTTAAGGAGCAGCTTTGGAAAGGCTGCGTATCGATTGTGCCGAGTGGATTGTGTTTGAGGCTGTGGGCGCTGCAGAAGCTGAGGTCCCCTCTCTTTCTTGTCACAGCTCAGCTGCTTTTAATTAAACGCCTTGCAGTCGTGACTGAGTGTGAATGTGAACGGACGGAGTCTGCGTCACTTCTCACGGCCGCCTTCCCATCGCTTGACCTTTCCTCATTTACCCCCGACGCTGCCCCCTGAGCGCTGCTGTTCAGAGTCTTAAGGGTCTTATTTCCATTTTTTTCCCCCCTCTCACCTTAATTTACCCAGCTGCTTTTGTAAGACATCTTCGGCGTGGCTGTTCTCAATGTCTCACGGCTTGAGGGTTTACCTGACCTTCTCTATAGCAGCCTCAGGACTGAGGTGGTTTCGTTCCAGCCGAGCAGGATCATTACCGCGCTGTTGATTTTGTTGGCGTGAGTGTGTACATACAGTAGAAATCCTTCTGAATATGCGGCTTTCTTAACATAAGTACTGTACATTAGTACATGCGTTTTGAATGCCTGGTAACACCTCATTTAAACGTGTCAATCATCCAGTTTGTTTGTTTACTTATTTAATATGTATTTATTTGTCTCAAACAGCAGCTAGAAATGGCAAATAAAAATATATGATTGTAATTAAATGTTATTGTAATTGTTATTATTGAATTCAGATAAATAAATAAATTCACATACTTGATTGACAGTTGATGAGACCTTTATGTAACATTTTGTAAAATGATTATTATTATTATTGCATTGTATAATCTTTTTGGATCACTAATCAAGCTTTGGTCACTTTAACCATGCTTTAGTTAATTCATATCTCTTAAAATTGTAGGTACTATTTAAATCTCATATGCCATCATTTTAATTTTCACCTTAATTTACCCAAACTACTTGTTAGATGTCTTTGGCATCACCAAGTTGTTCTGCATCTTGCGGGTTTACTCGACCTTCTTTATTGCCGCCTCAGGACTGAGTCTCTAGCCAAGCAGTGATCATTACCGTGCTGTTGATTTAGTTGGCGTGAGAGCATATAGAAATCCTTCATTCAAAATTTTATTAACATAAGTACTGCCTTAGATGTGTTTTGGCCGTTGCTGTTGGCGATTGAGAGGCAGATCCACGGAGCATGTGTGCTCTGAATGGGTCCAGAGAGAGTCCTTTGCAGCTGGAAGCTGTGGCCTACTCCGAAATATTCACCGGAGAGCTGAGATAGATACATCAATATACATAATGAACTTGGTGTCCGTGCGGAGTTGGGGCACTTAATTAAGCTGTCTTAAAATGGTCGGCTTGCCAATAATGGATGCGGAATAACAATAGAAATTTACCATCTTATTCCAGTACTCAAGTCATTCGATGCATGTGTGATTGCTGTGTGTGGAGCAGTGGCTCTTCTGAAATGAGCAGGCTAAGTCGCCCCTCTGGATTTGGGTTTTTGTTGTCCATTGTAAATGCGTGCAATGGTTTATGGGTTTAAAGGGTCATGAAACCCCCCTCTTTCAGCTCAAGTCTAGCTCACAATCTTTTTGAAAAATGCAACTTAAATGGGCGTGGACGGCTGTGAGAAGAAGTGAGGGAGTGGGTGTGTCTGGCCACCACTGTCATTGCCAGTGGCCGATGCATCGACTGTCACTAAAAAGCAGTGATAAAAACGTGAGGAAATGCTAGATTTTTTTTAATGTCATTATAAAATATATAGTTGTTTATATAGATACTATAAATGCATATATTTGAAAATAATAAATTTTCCTCTTAAAAAAACGCTCCGTGCATAACCTAGATCTACGCGCCCCCTGAACCCCCATAATAAAGATCGCTCTTTGGAGCTGGAAGACTTCTCATTTTAGACACAGACACACACACATACCTCTGAATTGATAGAAAAGTCCTCGGGACTTGGTACCGCATCACTCGCAAGACGCAAACTGCATTGGTTGTCTTGTCAACAAGGCGAAATCCACCATTCTCCAGTTCTCGAAGCTAATATTTGCGGCACACACTATAGTTTAGATGTGTCCGTGGTTGATGGCAAACCAACCGCCCAGAGCCAGAGTCTAGCCCTGGCAGCATCGCGGGGAAACATATTCAACCCACTTGGACTTTTGCACAAACAAACACTTGTAGCGTCCCATATTTGTCTCTCTCATCTACTTCGCGATATCACAGTTTGACATGTCATGCAACTTGGAAAGATCCACGTGGTGTCATGAATAATTAAGAGACAGTGTCTTCTCATAGGATATGAAAACTCAGTCTCATTAATAATTATGAGACACCGATGAGTCATCAACGCACTATACTGTGCACTGCCACGTCACAGCCTGTGATGAAGATTTTAAACCCGGAAGACGAAAAAAGCGGAAGAAAACTAAAATTTAACCATTTGAATCATACTATTAAATCTAACAGATGCTAACATTGTCTTCAATGGTGTTCAACACACATACCTCTGTTAAAATCTCAGAAAATTTGGTTTGCGGTTTCATGACCCTTTAAGGCATTTAAAACTATTATCTCACTGTATCAACAAGAAAAACAATACTATAGTATTTTTGTATGTTTGTTAATACATTTTTTTATTCATTAAAATACCCACATAGACCAGTGTCACTCATTCAGTGCATGGTGTTTATTTTTATTATTTTTTAATGAATCAATTATTTAGCCTATATATATATATATAATATATATACCATGTACTGTATAATGTTCGTTCATTTATTCCAAACAACAGCTTGCTGTGACAAATATAAATCTACAAAATTGTCTGTTATTGCAATTATATATATGAATACATATTCATTTATTTATTTATAAGTAAATAAACATACACTCTGTAAAGTTATTATTATTATTATTATTATGCCTGGATCGTATATTAAATAATCTTTTTGGATCACTAACATTTTTGTTTGTTTGTTTGTTTGTTTGTTTGTTTTGTTACTACAAGCTAAATAAATCAATAAACCAGCACACTTTTTATTATTTAGATAATATTTCATATAATCTGATTGGATCACTAATCAAGCATTAGTCACTTTAAACGTTTAGTGTAAAACGTCTCATATTTCATTATTGTTTTTACTGTTGATTAATTTCTCATCCAAATTTTGAGAAATTTTCCTTATACCTTCTTGGACAAAAAGCTCTGAAAACCCAGACAGATCCATCAAAATATGTTTGTCTCACATACAGTATTTGTAGTTGTGTTTTTATGTTTGGATGTATGTTAGAGCTAGGCTGTTCGGATGCCAAGTCCTCTCCAGGCATCCACTTGTCTGTCTCTTTTAGAATGACTATTTTCTTTTCTCGATACTCTGTTAGCCAGTCAGAATATCTCTCTCAGGTAGTTTAGATGAAATGGAGCACTTGCCTGTACTTTTTTTTTTTTTTTTAAATCTCTCAGCTAAATGAGAGGTGTCTTTTCCAAGGAGCAATTTTTTTCTGTTTACTAAAACAGTGTGAAGTCTATTATCCATAGATATGTTGAGGAGCACGGTCTGTGTATTTCCATTGTGTTGTCTCTTGATTGCAGGGTACAGCAAATGGGTGCTCACTTAAAAACTTTAATGGCAACCCCTAAGATTGTAGCATGCTATGAAAGCGACTGTTTTTTGTGTGCCTTTTCCAAGTGCGCAGGTTACTTTTGAACCCCATCTCACCATAGCAGGTGACAAAAATTTATTTGCCAACTCGTTCAGTTGCACCTCGTTCAGTTTAGGTTACGTTTAGAATGAGATTGTGTATGAGTGAAAGGGAACGTTTTTTTTACTTTATTGCTAGACATTTTTTAGTGCTCTGGATTTTCACGTTAATGTTGATATTCTGTGAGCGTGTTGTGATTAGTGTTAGGATTTTCAGGACTAATTGCTTTTTTTATTGCCAATGTGTGAGCAGATTGTAATGAAACATAAAAAACGAGACCTCCCTGACTTCCTATAGATGGTTTATGAAAAGCTGTAGACTGATTTTTATATGAAGGACTCGGGAAATTTTCAGGAAAATCTATGTTCACACGCGCTCCCGAGAGCTTCTCTTCCATTCTATGACACCATGAAAACCAATGATTATGTTCAGGATAATGCTGAAATGGCTAGTATTCTGTACTGTAATGTCAATGTGTCAAAATTCAGTTTTCCATCACATGAATAAAGGAAAGAGTTATTATTTTAAATTGTAACAGTATTACTGTTTTACTGTATTTTGATCAAATAAATGCAGCCTGGGTGAGCATAAGAGACATCTTTTAAAAAACATGAAACAATCTATGTAATTTGAATTATATAAATAAATTCTATAAGAAAATACAAATAAATACTTATATATAATGTTTACGTTATTTTACATTATATAATAACCACTAAAAAATGCAAGGTTTTTATTCAAATTGTTCGGAATCTAATGAATCTAAAGCTCAAAACAAAGAACAAGACACTAGTCCAATTAAGAACAAATGAATCTTATGAACTGGTTCGTTATAGGAATCAAAAGTATACTGTTGAACCAGTCTTGCTTCCCTTCATTGGCACCAATCAACTGTAACCACTGTTAACAAAATGAGAAGTGCTTGCCAAGTGGAAAAGAGAAGGAAAAGAGCATTAAATCATCTCTACATCAACAGGTTGTAGCAACAGGTTGTAGGCATTTGTAAAGCTGATCATTCTGGTATCGACACAGAGTCGTCGGAAATCTGGTTACGCTGTATGTGCTTGACTCACTCAAAAGAACTGATTCAGTGTCAGTCGGTCAGGAATCGGACTACACTGGTTCAGGAAAATCAAAACTATGTTCAATGAAAACTGAATTTTTTTTGTCAATGTGTCATGCAAAGAAAAGTGATTCATTCAAACTAAATGAAATTCAGTTTTCAAAAAACTGAATTTCAGACCAAAGTGGCTAGAATTCAGAAACCCTGGTTATTAGCAATACCGATGGCCAGATGAGGTCATTAAAATTACACTGTTATGATAGTTTGATTATAATATATATTTGACTATGTGAGACAATAGTTTGAATGAATTTTGGCTTGCCAATAATGGATGCGGAATAACAATAGAAATTTACCATCTTATTCCAGTACTCGAGTCATTCGATGCATGTGTGATTGCTGTGTGTGGAGCAGTGGCTCTTCTGAAATGAGCAGGCTAAGTCGCCCCTCTGGATTTGGGTTTTTGTTGTCCATTGTAAATGCGTGCAATGGTTTATGGGTTTAAGGCATTTAAAACTATTATCTCACTGTATCAACAAGAAAAACAATACTATAGTATTTTTTTTGTATGTTTGTTAATAAATTTTTTTATTCATTAAAATACCCACATAGACCAGTGTCACTCATTCAGTGCATGGTGTTTATTTTTATTATTTTTTAATGAATCAATTATTTATATATATATATATAATATACACTCACTTTATTAGGTACACCTGTCCAACTGCTCGTTAACACTTAATTTCTAAGCAGCCAATCACATGGCGGCAACTCAGTGCATTTAGGCATGTAGACATGGTCAAGACAATCTCCTGCAGTTCAAACCGAGCATCAGTATGGGGAAGAAAGGTGATTTGAGTGACTTTGAACGTGGCATGATTGTTGGTGCCAGAAGGGCTGGTCTGAGTATTTCAGAAACTGCTAATCTACTGGGATTTTCACGCACAACCATCTCTAGGGTTTACAGAGAATGGTCCGAAAAAGAAAAAACATCCAGTGAGCGGCAGTTCTGTGGGCGGAAATGCCTTGTTGATGCCAGAGGTCAGAGGAGAATGGCCAGACTGGTTCGAGCTGATAGAAGGGCAACAGTGACTCAAATAACCACCCGTTACAACCAAGGTGGGCAGAAGAGCATCTCTGAACGCACAGTACGTCGAACTTTGAGGCAGATGGGCTACAGCAGCAGAAGACCACACCGGGTGCCACTCCTTTCAGCTAAGAACAGGAAACTGAGGCTACAATTTGCACAAGCTCATCGAAATTGGACAATAGAAGATTGGAAAAACGTTGCCTGGTCTGATGAGTCTCGATTTCTGCTGCGACATTCGGATGGTAGGGTCAGAATTTGGCGTCTACAACATGAAAGCATGGATCCATCCTGCCTTGTATCAATGGTTCAGGCTGGTGGTGGTGGTGTCATGGTGTGGGGAATATTTTCTTGGCACTCTTTGGGCCCCTTGGTACCAATTGAGCATCGTTGCAACGCCACAGCCTACCTGAGTATTGTTGCTGACCATGTCCATCCCTTTATGACCACAATGTACCCAACTTCTGATGGCTACTTTCAGCAGGATAATGCGCCATGTCATAAAGCTGGAATCATCTCAGACTGGTTTCTTGAACATGACAATGAGTTCGCTGTACTCAAATGGCCTCCACAGTCACCAGATCTCAATCCAATAGAGCATCTTTGGGATGTGGTGGAACGGGAGATTCGCATCATGGATGTGCAGCCGACAAATCTGCGGCAACTGTGTGATGCCATCATGTCAATATGGACCAAACTCCCTGAGGAATGCTTCCAGCACCTTGTTGAATCTATGCCACGAAGAATTGAGGCAGTTCTGAAGGCAAAAGGGGGTCCAACCCGTTACTAGCATGGGGTACCTAATAAAGTGGCCGGTGAGTGTATATACCATGTACTGTATAATGTGTCGATACCAGAATGATCAGCTTTACGAATGCCTACAACCTGTTGATGTAGAGATGATTTAATGCTCTTTTCCTTCTCTTTTCCACTTGGCAAGCACTTCTCATTTTGTTAACAGTGGTTACAGTTGATTGGTGCCAATGAAGGGAAGCAAGACTGATTAAGGCGACGTATTGCAGCACTGAAGACCTAATGCACTCTGGATAGATGTGTACACATGCTAGCAGGTGCTGACTCTGCAGGCCAGTGTGTATGAGGTATCGCCAACCCATCAAGAGCTGACCACTGACTCATTCAGGGCCCTTATGAAACTGAAAGCTGGTTAGCTTGAAGATGAATGGTCTTTCATTAGGAAAATGGCTATTGCTTCCTTTGGGAATATGCTAGGTTTGTTTTAACAGTAAGGCACAAGACCTCAATAGGCTTTTCTTTCATCACCCAGTGTGAGTTTATAAATGATGATGGTAGAATGTGTGTAGTGATGTCGCCAACCCGATTGGTCACGGGTTTGTAGCCTGGCTACCTGTTTCTCTGTAGCTGGCTAAGCACGCCATTGGAGTGAAGTAAACACAAATAATATTCCTCCATAACGGGGTCACTTATACAGTCTTATACAGTGTCATTTGATACATTTGTATTGCATTCCAACGAGCACTTTTGCATGGAATGGAGCGGTATAGCAATGGGAGTGGTTTGACCCGACGGTGGAAAAGCGGCTGCAAGGGTGCATTAAATTGATCAAAAGTGACAGTGAAGAGATTTATAATGTTACAAAAAATTCTTATATTACAAATAAGTAGCACGACATCACTGATAATAAATATTTATTGAGCATCAGTTCAGCATATTAGAAAGATTCCTGTAGGTTCGTGTGACACTGAAGACTGGAGAAATGGCTGCTGAAAATGCACATGAAAAAAATGACTTTTTAAAGTATATTTAAATAGAAACCAGTTCTTTTAAATTGTAAAAATATATTTCACATTATTACTGTTTTTATTGTAATTGTATAAACAGTAATATTGTTACAGTTTTTGGTCACATAATTGCGGGCTTGGTGAACATAACTTGTTTCAAAAACATAAAAAAAAGCTTGTATATATATATAAGCAAATTAAATGTGTAAAGCATGTTGCTTGTATATAATATAATAACTTTTATACAGGAGAATAAAAGTTATTATAGTTTTTGTGTCGTTATTATAATTTTTGTATCGAGAATCACTGGTATTGGTATCTGAAATGTTGGTATTGTCCTACAACTTTATCTGCCATCGTAATGAGGTAATTTGGCGAACATATTGAGCTTCTGTTGTTATTTCTGAACAATACACAGGTGTTCCATTTGTTTTCATTTCTATGAATCTGTATTTATCTGAGTGCACCAGACAAAAATCTCCATATGTCTCTGAATCTTAAAGATCTAGAATATGCTTCCTATGACGAACACTGTCAAATAGTATCCACATCATTATCCATTCTGCAACTAGTCCAAAAGTTGTGTCTGAAACAGATGGCAGTGAATGCAGGAGGTGCATTTGTCCACATGCCATGCTCTTGTTATTGCCCACTTATGGAAACTAATTAGGTATCTGTGCCATAAGTAAATCTGTGCCATAAAGTTCTTTTTGATTCACCAGACAAATGTTTTTCCCATTTTAAAATGGTTGGGTTTTGTTTTCACTAGCGCTAGTTGAGGAATAAGGAGGAATGAAACCTCATGGTGTGATGGATCAGGATCATAATGAAATTTCAATGAGAAAACATCAAAAGTCTACTTTTATTGATATTAGAATGCATTCAAAACCAATTGTAAAACATGTAAATGGTTTTATAAAGCACCTGCTCTTAATAGCAGTTATATCTCTGACAGTACAAATGAACAAATGAGCAAGACATCCATTCATTTGGACGCTGAGTGTATTTCATTCTCGTTGCAGTGAAGTTATTGGGCCGTTATGGCCTTTCTGTACGATAAATTGGAGTATAATGGTAGGGGAGTACAGATTCATTTATTATATTAGACAGTAAAAGCCTATCTAAGGCTGTTTTATCAGTGTAATACAATGTCTATGAATTCCGCTTGGATTATACCTAAATCATGTTTTTTTCTTCTTCTTCTTCTTTTATTAGATTTTATTTTAGAATCAGTGTCATTTGAGAGTTTAACCCTCTTGAAATGTTCTCGTCAAATCCAGCATTCCAGAGATGAAACTGTGTGGCTAAAGGGTTTAATTTGTTTCCTCTTAATAGTTCCTCTGCATAGCTTTTATTCAACTAATTGGTTATGCAACTAATTTTCTCTCATTCAGAACCTCCAGTGCATAAAAACCTTCAACTCTCTTTGTTTACAGAACTAGGTCAAGCATGCACTTGAAGTAATACACAAAAAAAGAGATAGTGTGGCATCTTTGAAGGAATTTTGAGTTATTTTCACCGTATCTGCACTTGTCACAACAGTTTATGTCAAGCTTTCAACATTCCAACGTCTAAAATGGAAGGTGTGGTACTGTTGCTTTCACTGACTTTTCATAGAGGTCTTAAACGTGCTCGGTGACAGCTGAACGAAGGCAGAATGAAAAGACACTTCAAAGATCTTTTATTAATATTGCACCATATGTCATTTTATTAATTCATTGATTTAATCGTCCGCATTTTTTTTTTGTTATGTTTTTGGCCTTTATTGGTTTGGACAGTAGAGATTTTGACAGGAAGAGAGAGAGGGGAACAGGATCGGCAAAGGACCTTGATCTGGGAACCGAACTCGGGCAGTTGCGCTATATGTCGCATGCTAACCATGAGGCTATCGGCACCGACTATCCTTCTTATTTCAAGTCCAGTTAACTGGAAACATGGGTCAGGTCAGTTAAAATATTGGATTATTGCCAACTGTTTCAGTTGTGTCATATTGAGTTGGACAGGGCAAAAAAGAGTCAACTGCACTTCCCTCTAAATAAATGAATTTTGTGATTCATGTATTTAGTGTGCCTATTATTATGATTACATATCGGGTCTTTAGTGACCCAGATCTACTGTATGTACATTATAACACAGTGGATCTCTAACTGCTTCAATAGTAAAAAAAACTCTCCTAATATATATATTATATACAATAACTTTTTTTAAAGAATAAAATAAAGCATATTCCGTTACCTTTTGAAACTTGGATGTGTTCAACTCGAGCATATGCGTTTTACCATCATAAACTGTCATCATCAGAGCTCCAGTACTTTCAGCATCTGCCTCAAATTCGTGATCTCAACCATATTCACAAAACTATCATATTCAACGTCTTTAAAATCGATATTTAGATTGCTGACATTGCATAGAGTATTCTGCTGCAAATCGCTGAGCAATTTAATGATATGATGCCTGTCATTCTTTTGTTTTATGTCTGCGGTTATTGTGAGTGAAATATCACGTCACATTGCCACCTTGAGGAATGAAGGTGAGTTAAACTTATTGAGTTATCAGAGATTCAATTATTGTTGCTCAGAATAAATATACTTACACTATTACATAACTTGGGTCGCTAGTGACCCACGTATAAAATTTTTTCTAGTTAAATAATGAATAGATATATAGTAGGAGGTGTAGTATTAGTAGAAATACTAAGAATGCTGTCTAACTAAAAAATTTATAAGTTGGCAGGGAATTGGGGATGGGGGTAATGGATGACGTCCTGGGTCAATAAAGACCCAAGGTATGCGTTTAAGGGTTAAGCAAATAAGTTTTTTTCCTCGATAAAAGATTTTTGCGTAAGAAATGAAAAGTGCACATGATAGCAAAAACAAAAAAGTGCTTTCCACGATATCCATTAGCATTCCAATCGCAAAGGCAGTTTTAGTACTTTAACTTAAACTTAACTGCCATTTAAAAGAAAAAAAGAAATTTAAGTTTTCAATGTATTAAATCCAAAAGCAATTAAAGTTTTTTTTTGGAACATTTTAATAATTCTAGAAAATTATGAATTAATTTCAAATGTATTTGTATAGTGCTTTTCCCAATAATCAGACAAATCATTCTGAGAAGGCAGCAACAGTTCAAACTTCATGCATCCACACCTGCTGGTGTCAGTACAAAGCCAGAGACTATTGAGATTGAAAAAAAACGTATTAGCTGAATCCAGCTATAGTTGAGAATACAGGATTGAGTGTAGTGATGTAATAACTTTTTCAATCAGTTTAGCTGGAGCCACTAGATAGTATGCTTAACTCCGCACTCTGCTTTCTCAACTCTTTGAAATATTAAATAGGCTTAGAATAGAGAGGAAGTGCACAGTGTTATAAAAAGTTATTTCTGTACTTATTAATATGAAGACCTAAGGATGTTTTGTAACCAGCAGTTGTTCTAATTTGTCAATCTTAAGAGGTTTCAGGGGAGCCGGCGTTTAATCATGTTACTGATAAACTCTACGCTTGACAGGGAATATTTTAAAAGCTCAACGGTACAGTCAAGCATCAGAGCAGCTCCAGAAGCCTGTCTGTACTCGCCATATTAGCTGTCCAGTCAGAGGAGGCGAGCAGAGATCGTGCCCCTTGTAGATCATGTCAGAGAAAGGGCACATGAATGTTCCAGACCCGTGGTGATTTCCAAATGGCAACCGTGACCTTTAGATGGGGGTAAGATAAACAATTGAAGGAGTAATAGGCTGGGTGTGAAATGAGTGAGTAAACCTGACATTACACACCATCTGCTTTTGGAACAGATGGCGGCGACTGAGATCCACTATAGTATCACTGTTACAAAGGGAAAAAAGATACAACATTGTGATCTGGCTGAAACTTGAATGCCTGCCTTTGCTTGTTCTTGATACAACCAGGATCGCATGTTGGCAAATGCGCCGTTAAATACACAGTTGGCATATATACAGTTTCACACAGTAAATTTATGGACTTGGATTGATCTGGAGACATTCTGGCATACCAAACGCTCAAAGACTTGGCTGTCTGTGAGGATTTGTACAGACTCAGGAAGACATTTCTTCACAGGGAATCTTTATTGTGAATTGGTATTGCTTGGCATTTGAATCCTGAACGAGTCAAAACCAACCTACAACATCCAGTCAAGGATGGACAGGCCCTAGAGAGCGACTGGGACTTTTCCCGGTGGGCCAGCTGTCTTGTGTGCCAATCTAGTTGTCAAAACCTAAAATCGCCCGCCAAACTGTGTATTTTTTTTTTTGTGCTGGGCAACAGTTAAAGTATTAGTTCACTTTTAAAAAAAACTTTTGCTGATAATTTACTCACCCCCATGTCATCCAAGATGTCCATGTCTTTCTTTTTTCAGTCGAAAAGAAATGAAGGTTTTTGATGAAAACATTACAGGATTTTTCTCCATATAATGGACTTCAATGGGACCCAAACGGTTCAAGGTCCAAATGACAGTTTCAGTGCAGCTTCAAAGGGCTTTAAACGATACTAGACGATGAATAAGGGTCTTATCTAGCGAAACGATCAGTCATTTAAAGAATAAATAAAAAAGTTTAAGTTTTATAAGCACAAATGCTCGCCTTGCTCTGTTCTGTGATGTGCGTTCGTGACACACGTAATACGCAATTACGTTCAAAAGGTCACGCTTCTGTCCTGACGAAAATGTTATTTTAGCCTTTTTAATATTAAAACACCCAGGATACGCACATGAAATGGGCATTTTAAACGATAAACTGACACAAAGACATTTGAATATGTGTATATGGTCCTCCTTCCTCACATTCGTGAGAAACATTACACTTTGAGAAACGAGAACACTTCCGCCTACGTTAAGCGTGACCTTTTCAACGTAATTGCTTATTACGTGATGCATCACAGAACAGAGCAAGGCGAGCATTTGTGGTTATAAAACGTAAACTTTTTTATTTATTTTTGAAATGACCGATCGTTTCGCTAGATAAGACCCTTATTCATCGTCTGGTATCGTTTAAAGCCCTTTGAAGCTGCACTGAAACTGTCATTTGGACCTTGAACCATTTGGGGTCCGTCGAAGTCCATTATGGAGAAAAATCCTGGAGTGTTTTCATCAAAAACCTTAATTTCTTTTCGACTGAAGAAAGAAAGACATGGACATCTTGGATGACATGGGGGTGAGTAAATTATCAGCAAATGTTTTTTTTAAAAGTGAACTAATCCTTTAATCGCATCCAATTTTTTTTCTTACTGATGTTTACATAATTTATGTGTGTGTAGTGTTTATAATTATTTTGTATATAAATACACGTATGCATGCATATATTAAATACATTTTTGCATGTATATACTGTATATTCATTTACACATGATTAATATTATATATAAATATTGTATATATAAATATACAAATTTTTCTTGAAAATATACATGCATTTGTGTGTTTTTATATATACAAAATAATTATAGTTACATAGAATTACAGTATATAAAAAAAGATGTTGAGGGATTTGATTAAAATATTGTTAATGCTGATAATATTGATAAAATATCAACTTGATTTTTAGTAGTTTTATGTTATTTTAAAGCTTTTTTGTAATATTTTAAATTATTTTAAATAATCTTGAGGAAAAATGTATAAGGAAAAATACTGTGATATAAAAAATGAAATAATTGGCATTTATGTTTTCATTGCTCTAAAGCCAAAATCAATGATTGAATTATTATTTGGAAAATATTATTATTATTATTATCAGTTCATGATAATGAATAATTATTCAGATCTGTGCTTGTACTTTTAACAATACATTTTGGTTATTTTTCTCTGAAACCATGGACTCTCTAGCACCCCCTTGCAAGTTTGAAAATACCCGGTCTAGATGATTTAAACATGAGCTAGTAGGCCTATCTAACAGGAGCATGTAAGGTATCTGTAGCAATAGCTTAGCATATAAAGCTAAATGTACACATGACAATTTATTGCATGAAACAATTTCTTTGTCTTTAAAATACCAGCGATTATATAAATCAAATTCTTTTTCTGATCTTACATGGATTCTGATAGTAGAGTGAGGCAGAAACATGTATTGTTTTTAACTTTGTGTACAGTGCAAAAGGCTACACCTATTCTCATCAATATAGTACTTAATTCTTGTACAATCAAACGAGTCTGCGTGAAGAACATAGACATCAAGTATTTATTGGCCTCGTTTGTCGAATACGGGGCCCGCAGTTATAATTTTATCTCAGGCCCTGTCCAACACTCAGGTTTGTGATCGTAGGCAGGCAGTGATAACAGTTAACCACACATTGCTCTATCCTCTAATGAGATTTCATTAAGGCGAGAACATTGATCTGGCCTCCTGCACAAGGGTGCATCTTCCATTCACACTCCACACCCAACATGCTAGCACATGTCTCGTCTGCTCACGGCTTTGATCAAGCCTTCAGTGTCTTGTGGACTATCTCTACGTTTGAGAGCTTGAAAAGCGAGAGAAGTTTCGAGTAGGTCAGTTTGAGCCGAGATTCCATAGTGTTATTTAGAAATTTAATGAGACTTCTGTTCTGCTTTCCAAACTTACCCATTGATTCGCTCCCGGTGACTATCCGTCATCTTTTCTATTCAGCTCAGAACATATCAATTCTTTGGAATTCTAGCCGTTAACCTCTTTTCCAAAGAGGTTTTTCAAGCTCCTGCAGTATTTTCTGAATCCATTTGTGTTTTCTTGGAATGGAGAACAATCTAATTTGTACATGTACAACGTAGGCTATCATTTTGCGTAGGGAAAATGTGGGTAACTTTTGGTCAATTTAGCATACAACTCAACCAGAGCTGAAACTAATGGAAACGTTATTCCGCAATGTATGTGGGGATCGATAGATGACCATTTTCAATTTAAAATAACTATTTTCTATTTTAATTTATTGATAAAATATATAATAAAATGTAATTTATACCTGTGACTGCAAACCTAAATTTTCAGCATCATTACTCCAGTCTTCGGAGTCACATGATCCTTCAGAAATCATTATAATATGCTGAATATTTCTTCTCATTATTATTAATGTTAAAAACACTTGTGCTGCCTCCTTATTCAGCATCCTTGCTGAACAAATCTATTAATATTGTTACAATCATTTTTTTTTTCACGTTAAAAATGTATAAAACATATTATGTCTTTAATAGTTCATAAAGTCATTCATTATAGTCATTGTAAAAGTTGTATAAAGATATTTTTCTTACACAAACGCACCCCTTCACTTCAGAAGGCCTTTATTAACCACCTGGAGCCGTATGGATTACTTTTATGATGAATGGATGTTCTTTTTGGGCTTCAAAAAACAAGGTACCATTCACTCCCATTATAAAGCTTGGAAGAGCCAGGATATTTTTTATTATAACTCTGATTGTGTTTGGCTGAAAGACATATACATCTAGGATGGCT
Source organism: Semotilus atromaculatus (assembly GCA_031834385.1). Lineage (NCBI taxonomy): Eukaryota > Metazoa > Chordata > Actinopteri > Cypriniformes > Leuciscidae > Semotilus > Semotilus atromaculatus. Next base: position 9,919,804 of record JAULUF010000015.1, read on the forward strand.
TGAGGGTGAGTAAAATATTTCATTTTTGGGTGAACTAACCCTTTAAGTATTATGTTTTCCAATAGTCAGTTATTACTTGTTTTAATTTGCTATAAAGACCTCAGGATATCAAATGCAGACCAATGAAGCTGACGTCAAAATGAGATTTCCAGAGCAGAACCTCTGCTTTAAAGCTTTCCAATCTGAAGTAATTACTCACAGGCCGGTGTGATCCCAGCGTGAGCCGGGCTCAAGGCATTAGTCTCTGCTATGTTCACCTTTTAATTTCACCTTCTCATAACAATCTAATACAGCTGAATTGGACTCTGAATTAATAAAGGCTCAGTAGAGGTTAGATCAACAGGAGGAGACAAGCCCACAATGAAACCTTCACAAATGTAGCAGTGCAAACCAGGGGCTTTATGGTAGTTCTCAGTCTTTTAATGAACAGGGGCCAGTGTTTGCTTAGGTGGTGGAAAAAGTCAAAAGAGCCTGGGGACAAGCATCATTATACAGCCTGAATTTGCTTTGCTTTATTAGTACAAGGGCTGCGTTAATAGGACTAGAACTTGTGAATATAAGAATTTTGATATTCCTCGCTTTCAAACATGCAATAATTGGTGTGATCAGTGACCTTGCTTGAGTCATGCCTTGAATAAATTTAATTTCACTGGACAGACATTGAAGTATCTTAGACTCAAATTGACCAGGTACAAATGTCTCCTTCAGTAGCAGTCAAGGTATTTGATCAATATTTTACCTTTGTTTTTTTATTTATTATTTTCATTTTTTATATGTAATCAATGTTTTTTTATGTTTAATTTCAGAGCTGGTTGGTTTTTATTTATGGCATATTTATTGTTTTAAAAAGAAATCCTGTATGAAATTGTCTGCTTAAAAAAAGGTGGTAAATGTGAGTGCTGCAGTTTATTGCTACAATTAAATGGACACAAAATCTACTTTTTTTTTTTTTTACCCTCTTACATTCTTTTGTCATCGTCAAAATGCAATGTATTGGCCAATTAATCTACTGTCTGTCTATCATTAGTTTTCAGTACACCATGTCAAACATGAACAATATTGTCTCCATCACAGAATAGTACGTTTCTGTTTAATACCAACCCTCATGAAACATTCTTAAATACGTTGAGTGATGATTGCTGTACAGTGCTTCAATCAGGATGTATAGCCATTTAGCTTTAATGGACACTTTTTGAACTGCACCCAACATCTCCAAGCAGCTGATCTCTCTGATTAGATGGATTGGCACCTGTGGTCCTCTTGCCTCTGTCTGAACTCTGGGTGTTTTGGTGCATGCAGTTGTTGGTGCTCAGTGTTGCACATTGCCCATTTAGAATTCTCATTGATCTCCATCTCCATCCACTGTCAAGGTTCCTGCCCTCTGTCAGATTCATTGTTGTATTGCGCTGCAGTCAGTGATTGCATTTGGCCGTTCCTGAGCATGGCTATCACTTTCTTAACCCGCGTAGCTTCTGCTTGATGGCTCTGTTAACTTACCTGTAAATTGAAAAAAGATTAAGCGCAGAAACAAATTCGCAGGACACACTGTGAACACGTCCTTGTTTTGTGAGAACCGAAGGAGGTGCATATTAATGGGTGGGCATTCTAGGTCGGTTTTGTTGGTTAAAACTCCGAAAGTTGTACATGCAATGGAGATTATAGGGTTTGATGTCATTGCGGTGTGTATGCACATATATAATTGGAATGAAGTGAAGGAGTCGTTTTTATTAAATCAATCTTTAGATGTTTGAAATTGAAATAAATCTTTAGAAGTTTGGAGGCCTTGTAAGTTTAAGCTCCAGTAACAAAGATTCATTAAACAAAACAATTTTTTTTTTTTTTTTTAGAACATAATAATTTTGTCCCTCCTTATGCATATTGTACATTCATGTGTTTTCTAGAACTCAGTGAGTTTATTAAATTAAACCTCTTTTTATCTCATCACATTCAATTCAGACTCCAAACTTGTGACAAACAAACTATTCTGTATACGGTGGCAGAGGGAGCTGAACACAGAGCTGATTGGTCCCTGCTGTATCAGTAGCAATGAGCTCGCTGCTTAACCTTCAGTTACTTGGGTAACATTTGCCTAGCAGTGCAGCGCGCTTTCAGAAACCCTCCACCTTCCCCAGCTCCACCTGTATAGATCTGCTACGGGTAATTCATGTATGCTATATTGTACAGCAGCAGCATGTCTTGCTCACAGCAGCGTGTTATCTATGTATTGGCTCTACTGTACTTGCTCTGCAGCAGTAATAACCAACAGCAGCAGCAGCAAAGCAGATCTACTCTGCCAAGAACAAATATATCAACATTATCATATCCATTACCATGCCAAACATTCCGAGAGGTGTCATGAAGAGAAATCAGGTTGAAAACACATGTGCTGGAAATACTCACAACGCAACGAAATACAGAAACGAGCTGCAAAAGTTCACAGCGCAACCAAATAGAGAGCACTGCAAATAGCACAAATCTCAATGCGCTGCAACTGAAGAAAACGCATGCAAAACAACATAATACAGTGTTAAACAAAGATTTAGTTTGATACTATTTTGTCACTTTTCATGTTCTTATCATGTTCTTATATGTTGTCTGTGCAAGGCTAGTACTTTACTTCTCTGCTTGTTGATGGACTGTATGTGTGTTCTTCTTGGGAACTGGTCATCAGCCGTATTCTAACCATAATAACAGCAGGCACATATTATTTACACCGATTTATGTTCCTCTGTGCTCTTGGAGAGTAAAGTTTGCAGGGCTGTGAGAAGTTTTCGTATTTCAGGTTCTGTTCTCATCCCAGGAGGTCCACCATTGGCTGATTGTAGTCTGCTAACTCTCAGCATGTTATGATGGATGATGGTATTGATATTCAGCATTTCTCCTGCATGCTTTTCTGCCAAAAGCCCGTCTCCGCAGATGCCCATTGTTCTCCATCCGCAGCAAGAGTCACCTCTATGCTGTGGAAATAAATGAGAAATTACAAAATTAAGACATTAATTACAGAGTTTATCTCTGGCAAAATTGCGCCAATAGATGACTTAACCGAGCATCCATCAGGGGTATGGTTCTTGTGTGTTGCTAGGTCAGCAGACAAAGGTCAACGTGAGAGATGAATTATGCATCACTGCTTACTTTATACAACTGTGAACTGGCCCAGAATGATGGACGGCCATGTGCTCTGTCTTTTCCTACCCTGACTTTGCTCAGGAGACTGATGTTCCTTTTTTTTTCTTGCACTAAATTCACCTGTTTTTTCATCTGCACCAATGTCCCTCTTTGTTCTTGCTGAGCACAACTTATTAGGCACCCTCTACAGTAGACATATGCAGTGATGTCATTTCATATGAATAATATTATGAAAAGTTGTAAATAATAATACAGCATACACATATATTTATTATTTTCAAGAACATTTGAAAACTTTTGACCTTTTATTTGATTTCACCACATGCATTTTAGTAATTCAAGTTGAAAATGTTACAAAAATCAACAACAAAAAAACAATAATGTAGATTTTCATGTTTTCTCTGCTGTACAGGTGCATTTGCATTTACAAAATATTATTTGTTGTTGTTGTTATTAACAAACAAACAATCAAGCAAGTCCAGCCCATGTGAGAATAAGTAATTCAAAAGTAATGTAACACATTACTTTTCCATAAAAAGTAATGCAATAAGTTACTTTTTTGGGGAGTAACACAATATTGTAATGAATTACTTTCAAAAGTAACTTTCCCAAACACTGTTGATATACTGTACTGCCGTGCAAAGGCAAAAGACCGTAACTTCGTGTTTGGTCGAAAATTAGTTTTTTATATTTTTGGCACATTCAAGACCTGCTTTATCATGTGGATAAGTATTTTGAGTCAATTCTTTTGTTTTTTCGAGAAAATGATGGGTTGTCTTAACAGTAACTTCCAAAAGCCCATGAGAAACTAAGGCAGAACACCGTAACATAATTTACGGCTCTTTGGCTTTGTTTTGGAACGCTCATTTTGAGTTACGGTACTCTGCCTTTGTTTAGCCGCGCGTCAATATGAAGTTACTGTGCCGGTGTTCTATCAAATAATCCTACCTTTCAGATTGTACGGTGTTCTGCCTTTGTTTTACTCTCCATTAAAATTTCAATTACGATGTAGCGTGTGTACATTGTACAGCTGCCATCAGTCCCTGTAATTTCTGATGTCCTCAGAGCTTTCCTGCACAAATGCGGTCAGATCATGTAGTATAGTCTGAACCCGCTCCATCGACAAACGATATGGCTATCCATCGCGAATGATATATGCAGAGTTGACAGAAAAATGTTACACACGCTGTAGCAGGTGAATACAACAAAAAACGAAAGCCCCGCCTCACCCAGTTCGGTTCCCGGGCGCGTGTGTGTGTGTGTGTGAGAGAGAGAGAGAGAGAGAGAGAGAGAGGCACGGGCGCGATCGAACAGTGGAAACATAAAAACATACTCCATAATTTTGTTTATACAGGACATCATTCAAACTGATGATTTAAAAATCCTGCAAAGAGTTTGCTTATATTTGTGTACACACAATAAAACACAACATTGTGCATTGGTTTTAATTTCTGTTTATTTTTTAAGTTACACATTCTACATTGATTAAAAAAGAAAATCAAATGTGATTTTAATGGTAGTATTATTTTATACAGAAATAAATTATTTATAATTCAGATGAGAATAAAGTTAGTATTAATAATAGGTCATCTGCAAAATGACTGTGAGAATGAAGAAGGGACGGACACACACACACACACACACACACACACACACACACACACACACACACACACACTTCAGTTTTAGAATCAAATTTTCAAAAAATCTTTAAATATTCCACATCTTTTATACTTTTAGTGGTGTTAATCAACTTTGTTTTATGAAATTCATGTTAATTAAAACCATTCATACTCTTCCAACTATTCTCACTACTTCAACTTCTTGTTGATACATGTGAAGCCATTTTTATCATGAGTCCAATAGGGTTAATATTGCTTACATTTTAAGTGTTATCATAACATTGTGCTATAAAATAGAAGTTAAGGTCTTTTGCCTTGGTATGACCGATTGTCATTTTGTGGGCAATGCTAAGGCAGAATACAGTAACTTCCGAAAAAGGGTCAAAGGTCAAATTTGTGTTCAAATTTTTTTTGTAGATCGGTTAATACAGGTATACACTACAAAATGTGAAAATTACAATATTATACCTATAACTCATTTGTCAGGACATTAAGATAACTTTAAAGTCATTTTTCTCAGTTTCACACTCTGGCGAGTTAAGGTCTTTTGCCTTTGTAGGGCAGAGTAGCTGTCCTGATATCATCAGTATTCCGTGAACTGCTTATATATTATATTTATATTAAATATATTTTTAGTTCTTTTATGTTTCTAACAATTTGAATCTGCCATCTGACCAATGGCAGATGAGTGTTTAGAAGCCAGTTTGACACACTTCAGCTTTAAGGTCTCTAGCATAGACCATTATTTGCTCTGACATCCCTTTTCAGAGGGGTTGACAGGGCTGTCAGGCCCAGACAGGATGTCACTGTTTGCAGTTGGGATTTCCATCCATCTGCATTTGTGAGGTAATGTAAGTCATGTTTAATACGAGTTTGCATTATCCAGCATAGACTTCCGCTGATTTTTTTGTTTAAGATAAGCATGTGTCATGACTATTCATCTTGTGCAGTACGCTTGGGTTATGTAATCGTGTGGAAGGCATTGTGTTTATATTAAAATCCACCCTGTATATCAAAATGTGAGAAAAGTCATAAGGCTGCCACAATGGTGTTGAAGGATTTAATCAAATTTCATCAGGAATCATTAGCACTAATGTATTTATGGAATATTTACGGTGGGGAAATGCACTGCTAAATGTGATAATTGTATGCTAAGTGTATCATGTCAACACAAATATGTACATATCGGTTTGGATAATGACCTCTGAATACTCGGAGGAATCTCTCGGAGATGCAAAGCGAGATGTTTTCTTGTTTTATGCAAAACGCTTTCTTTTTCAATGTCATCTGGATACACAGACCCCAGACTCAGTCGTTTGGCCAATTATGTCACGCGCTTCCTTTCATTTGAACGGCAGAACGAAATCTCAGAGGTAGCTAGACATAATGATGAGAGGTAAGTAGGTCTTTCTTGCCACCGTATCCTGGCATGTGAAAGGCTGGCAGAGCAGACTGCAGGTACAGTGGAAGTCTGATCACAGGCAGGTGGCTAATGAAGAGCTGCCGAGAGACAGACACGCAGGCCCGCATGGGTGCGCCGAGTGCTGTGGGACGACTACAGCGAGGCTTTCATCAGTCACACAAAACCTGTGAGAATGCCATTGCGCTTAGTGGGATCCCTCCTCCTCGACTGGTGCTGTCTTGTTTTTCCACTCCAAAGGAGGTGTAATCAGAATAAACATTTTAATTCTGCAAAGGAATTGAGAATCACGCCATTGCTTGAAGACTACAGGAAAGAACAACTATTCTCTAAAATAAAACTTATTTGTTTATGAGAGAGAGATGATTTAAGCATGCGGATTGAGAGAGGGATCATCTTTATTTTTTGTAAGTACTTTAATTGTTTAGTTGTAGTTTCTGAGAACAGCTTTGCCATTGCCAACACCCAAACAAGACTAATGATAAAAAAAATAATGAGTGCAAAATTTGCAAATGATAAATGAAACGCACTTCACCAGCTTGCCATATGTGTATAATTCAATTCTCAATTTGTTACATATTATTATAATAATTTGTTTTTGTGTGCTGTTGATCCTAAAAGCTACTTCTAAATAATTAAAATATTTACCCAAAAATAATTGAACTCTTTTCACAATATTTAAAATTGCGTTGGTCTGAATGTAACAAACCTCCGTACTCCAGGGGTTAGACTTAACCTATGTACCTCAGTTTGACTGAGCTGTACATAGACTGAAATAAATAAAGAATTTATTGTATGAAATTAATTGTTTTACAACTGCTACGACTGACCCACTGGTTTGCCATCATTTCAAATAATGATTTTTGTCACTAAGATTTTTTTTTTTTTTTTTTAAGTTAGTGCAGTTCTCCAAGGAGACAAAAGTTTCAGTAAAGACCTTGATTTTTTTTTCCTGAAATTTCAGAAAAATTCCCACCACAATGTAATTTCCTGCCAATTCTCAAATTATGTACTGTATTGTGTTTAACAGCATTCTGTCGTAGAAATTATGTTGATGGAATTTTAAATTTTGGAATATGGTAGATTTCTCTGTCCTTACTTATAGGCTAATTTCTTTTTATGTATAATATTTTCACACTTTTTGGGTAATTAGGCAAAATTACAGCTTGACTAGAGATGACACAAAAAAAAATTCTATTCACAAGTGATGACCTTGATTCCCACATCACGTCTCATAATTCATCAAGCTCTTCACTAAAATTGTTGCACAAGGGCACTAAAGGCCCTTTCACACCGGAACGCAACGAAAAAGCAAATAGTTCACGTGCGAATAGTTTGTGTCAAAACCAATGTCTGTGACGTTCAGAGCTTCAACTTTCCAAAACATTTGCGCCGACAGTTGAGGAAAAATGGACACATCATCATCATCCAGTGAAGACGAGCTTTTAATTTCATTTCACTTTAAAAGACAGAAAAGAAAGTTTTGGGTGCACCCAATCTTGAAGAACAGAGAGTCTGAAGGGGAGTATACTAATCTTGTACAGGAGCTAAAACTTTACCATGGCCGGCTCTGCACTTATTTTCGGATGTCTGTGGGAAAATTTGAGGAGCTCCTTCAGACAGTGGCACCGCATATGACTAGACAAACGACAAACTTCAGGGAACCAATTGACGTCACCTTTGTTTCCTTGGTTCTGATTGGCTGAAGCTTTTTCTGTCGCCGCAAAAGTAAAAAAAAAATCTACATCGAAGCGAATAAAATAAAAGTAGTTTTTTCGCCGCAACACATTCGTGTTCGGTGTGGAAGCACTCATTACACAAACAGCTGATCAAAAAAGAAAACCATTGTGCAAATTATTCGTGCGTCAATATCGCGTCCAGTGTGAAAGGACCTTAAGGCACTAACAAAAAAACTGGTTTGTTAGCAACAAAGCTTTAGTGACAAAAATACTTAATTGTAGTGAAAATGATGCCACATCTTTGGGACAGTCGCAACAGTTGTGATTTTGCTCTCTTTGTTTCATCTCTCGTTTAGTTTGGTCGTTCTCAAACTGAGGCACATATACCACCGCTGGTCCTCTGAAGTTAACTCAATCGCCCCCTGGAGTATGGAGGTTTGTAATGTCCAGACCAAGGCGATTTTTTAAATATTGTAAAAATAGTTCCGAGCTTAATTATTTTTATTAATCAATTCAATTGTTTAGTAGTTTTTGAGAAGCAGCTTTTAGGAGCAGCATTGCCAACACCCAATTAATAATAATGATAAAATTACAGCTCAAAGTGCCTGCAAAATTTGCCTTTGATAAGTGAAAAGCTCCAGCCACCGCTGGTAGTGAGTGACACACTAAAAGTTCAGCAGCTTGCCATCAGGATTATTTGACAAAACTGATAAATCTCTTTGTTGGCCAGCAAATTTGCGCAGGATTGCAGGCAATTGTGATTATTGGGAAAGGCTTGATTTGTTGGCACAGAGGGATTCTGAAATCTCTGGTTTCCTGTCAGCAGCTGTATGACAGCGCAGTAATGACAGACTCCAGAATGTTCCACATAAGTCTTGGGTGGCAGTAGGTAAATAATTAATGAATGCACATTATGCCCGTATTCATATTAAACTCCACTAATGTACTGTGGGGTATAGGCGAATATGTGTGTGTGGCATTCTTGATGGCTTGTCAGATCTAAAGTGGACGTCTGTGATGGACGGGGATTGTGTATAAAACATCTCACACAAACTCTTGGCTGAATGGGTGATGCTTCAGGCAGATGAGAAAGCATCCGCGGGTAGCTATTGGTCTTCCGTGACATTACCGTATTTGAAACGACACGGTATGTTTGGCCGCACAGGTCATTGGGCCCATTGATCATGCCTGGCGTTTGAAGGACATAGTGCCACTTTTCCAAGGTGCGCTTGATAACTTTTCAGCTGGGACGGGATGCATCGAGCGGTTAACTTTGTGCATTTTTAGCCGAGGTGCTGATATGTCAGGGAACTGACTGGATTGACAGGTCAATCTAGGAAGAGTCTGTTCACAATCACTCGCTCTACATTCTTTATGGCGGCAGCTCGGCGGATAACGAACGAGTTATAGGCATCAGGGGGGAACGAGTGTCGACTCCAACAATGGATCAAAATACAAACTGTATCTTCACATAGCCATCAATGAATGTCCAAAACACACTGTTTAGCAAGATGCACTTTGCCAACTAGCCGTTCACAGATGCTTCTCTTCCGGCTGCCATTTGACCTTGATGCATAGATGGTCGATTCAGAAATCTGCCAGTAAATCTCAGTTTTCTACATGAATGGGCTGCCTTATCAGAATCTTTCACGCCGCGAACTGCTGATCCAACTCTTCATTGGTCAGATGCACATGGTCATCAAAAACCTGAAAGGTTTGATAAGGAGGTGAGATTTTAAGGCAGACGGGGAGGTTGATGCAAGAGTAAAGTTTCCCACATGGACCATTAAAGGAATATTCCAGATTCAGTACAGGTTACGCTGATTTCACAGCATTTGTGGCAAAATGTCAATTACTGTACCACAACAAAATACAAAATATTGATTCTGAAAAGAATCACCCAAGAAAATTCGAATTAATTTTATTTTAATATTAATAAATATAATTGTATATAATTAATACTATAATAACACTAGGTGAGGCACTTGGAATAAAAGTGGATGGGCCATTTTTTTCTTTCTTACTTTCTGTTAAAATATTTTAACAGTGATTTTAATGGTTTTGGCATTGTCATGGCAACAAAATTGTAACATTTTATATTTTGGTGCACCTAAAAGCAATTTTTACACTCATATTGTTTACGTCTTGTGTCTTTACTATTAAAACAGTGGAGTATTTTACCTTGTACAAACTGGCTCCATTCATTAGCATTATAAGTGCCTCACTGTTTTGCCAAGTTTTTTTTAAGAAAAGGAAGTTCAGGTGGACACTACTTTTGGTGGTAATCAACATTACGCCACAAATGCGGTCAATTGAGCTTAACTTGTACTGAACCCGTAGTATTCCTTTAAGTTACTTCTTCTGAAACTTGTGTTTTTTATTCTTTACAAAGAGCAAGAGCAGGAATTTTTAGCAACCATCTCAGAACTCGCAGTTATTTTCACTGAACATCACATAGGATGAATTTCAACTAGATTCAGGTTTGAAATAAAAATGCAGTGAGCAACTTTCTCGGTTGCGCTGTGTATATTAGGACACGTTGGCAATCCAAGGCCGAGATCTTGCCCTGGGCATGAAGCTTTGTTTGTGGGGAATCTTCATTGCATGTCATTTAACTTATCAAAGCTGTGACTCTGGATCGTTGCTGGAAGACATTTGAATCTGTGTGTCCAAAGGTCAGGGATGAAAATTTGATGCTTAAGGGAAGAATATGCAGGTTTATACATTGGACACAGTTATGAAAATGCCTTCCTGGTGGCATGCCTGAGGGAGTCTCTATGCTTTTTTTGAAATGCAAATATGTATAAAAGGAAATTGGCAAATGTGCTTTAAAACACTCACTTCTCAGTCTCTAAAAAACATGTCCATGTGTATTTCAGTCTTGACAACTCTCGGGATAGTTTATAAAACATTGTATTAATGTAAAGGGAATTTACACAGGTTTGGTCTTGGCGGACTAGATCTACTATGCTGCTGCTGCTGCTGCTGCTGCTGGAGAAAAGGAGAACCCCCATAGCAGATCTAGGCAGGTGGTACTGGGGAGGTGGAGGGCGAGAAAAATAATAGTTTAATAAAAAAAAGTTAGTGTATGTGTTTGGATGTGTCACGGTTATAAATGGAAGTAGTTATAATGGATACGTGAAACCGATTGGCTGTGGAAGTCACATTGAAACAACCAATCAGAACTTGAACAGAGTTTCATGGCTGGACTACTCATTTATCATCTGCAGTAGGTGAATCTGTCATACTGTGTTCTTGTGGATTCAAAATGTTTAGATTAAAACCCTTTTAAAATCTGTGACTGAACTTGCGGGTTACCTCAGACTTGGGTTTGAAGTACAATATCCTGCCTGCTGTTCTCTGAACATCAAAACATGAGGGGAACAGGGAATCAAATGCTATTAGACAAGAAACATGACTGTGACAAATATAATCACAAAAAAATCACAAAAACCTAAATGTGATGCAAAACCCAAAACCAAGCGTGAGCATTTTAAAACTATTTTCAGACTAGAGCAGGGTTACTCAAACTCGGTCCTGGTGGGCCGCTGTCCTGCAGAGTTTAGCTCCAACCCTGATCAAACACACCTGAGCAAGCTAATCAAGGTCTTCAGGATCTCTAGAAACTCACAGGTAGGTGTGTTTGATCAGGGTTGGAGCTAAACTCTGCAGGACATTGGCCCTCCAGGATCGAGGTTCAGGAACCCTGGACTAGAGCAATGCAAGAAAATTACTGCACCAGTGGTGAAACATTTAATTGTACAAAATTGTGCATGTTTTTTTTTTTTATTATTCCATTAAACTACACTGTAAACCCAAATAGTTGGCAATTTTTTTAAAAAAAATTTTAGGTAAGAAGTTACATGTTTTTTTTTTAAGTTAAGAAATTCCAAGTTTAAGGAAGCAGAACTGGCAGAACTTAATTTGGAACTCCTACATTTTAATTGTTCTTAACTTGAAATATTTGAGCAAGGGTATTCATTCATTTAACTTAAAATTATCATATAATCTCAACTTAATTATTTTAAGTAGAGGAGATTTAGCCAGCTTTAACTAGCTATTTCAGTAAATGTTAACTTGTTAATTGGTAACACAATGCTTTTTACGGAAACATAGAATATTCAAGATATCTGTTCTCAAATCAAGCTTATGCTCCACTCATCACCATGATGCCCCCAGAAACTCTTTTAATTTTGCATAGCAAAACATCAAACACAAATCTCCCACTTAACAGTAATCTTAATCTAATTAATATTAATATTAAACATTAATATTATATAACATTTACTCTCCCTTAAGAGTGCCATGACAAAGCATAGAAATCCCAGCCCAGTTTCAGTTAAATTTAAGTTTGTCTAAATGAAAAGAAACAAGTTAATAAAACTCAAAGCTGTGAAACAATTCAAATGATTTAAAATGGGGGCAGTTTTGTAAACTCAAAAGAAAAAGAATGTTCTAATAGTCATCACTCATTTATTTTTCTAGCACTCTGTTAATGGCTGTTAACCAAAAAAATTTTTTTCTGAGGGTCAACTTCTTTGTGTAAGGTCATTATCAAAAGTATCAATAGTTCAAGCTCTGTCCATTTCTGCTATTGTGTCCTCCCAACTCTGCAGTGCAGCTTTGCGTTAACAGGAAAAATCTCTGACAGCCACAAGTGCCATCATATCTTGCTAACAGGTTAAAATTGTAGATTACTTCATGAACCTCTGAACGTGATCTCTCGTACATCTCAAGCATCCTCTCCTAGTTTCAACTGCAACCTGCCAGTAAAAACGAAGTCTCCATCTAGAAAGTCATGCTCTTAATGAATTATTAATCGGAAATCCCTAATATTATGCAGAAAATAAAATGTTTTGAGTCTCATTGCAATTTGCCATGCAGTTCAGAAGTTCCCTCTTAATTGTGCCTTCCAGTCTGAGGGCTGGATATGGTGCTTCACATCTCGAGTAATCCCATCTGGATGTCCCTGCCTGACAGGATGGAGCATGCGGCTGCATTTGTAATGTTGCATATCGAGCTTCTCTTTGCTCCCCGATGTGTGCTGGTCCTCATTTATTTCACTCTCTTACTGTTAAATAGTTGGAGGTTGGGATGGGAATTAGTTGGCTTGAGTAGACTTTTTTTCTCTATCCTTTCCTAGCCTCATAGATGGCTTTTTTTTTATGTATTTTATGTTGTCTGTTTACACAATTATGCTAAATGTTTATATAAATATTTATATTTGTATAATATGTAATATATATATATATATATATATATATATATATATATATATATATATATATATATATATATATATATATAAACTGTATTTTTTCATTTGAGTAAAAGGGTCACCTTCACGTAAATTGAAATAATATAAAATAAAATATAAAATAGACTGCCGTAAAGTTTTGGGGTGGGTACGATTTTTAAATGTTTCTAAAAGATCTCAAGGTTGCATTTATTTGATCAAAAATACAGTAACAACAGTAATATTGTGAAATATTATTATAATTTAAAATAACTTCTATTTGTATATATATTTTGAAATGTAATTTATTCCTGTAATGGCAAAGCTGAATTTTCAGCATCATTACTCCAGTCACATGATCCTTCAGAAATCATTATGATATACACTCACCGGCCACTTTATTAGGTACACCTGTCCAACTGCTCGTTAACACTTAATTTCTAAGCAGCCAATCACATGGCGGCAACTCAGTGCATTTAGGCATGTAGACATGGTCAAGACAATCTCCTGCAGTTCAAACCGAGCATCAGTATGGGGAAGAAAGGTGATTTGAGTGACTTTGAACGTGGCATGATTGTTGGTGCCAGAAGGGCTGGTCTGAGTATTTCAGAAACTGCTAATCTACTGGGATTTTCACGCACAACCATCTCTAGGGTTTACAGAGAATGGTCCGAAAAAGAAAAAACATCCAGTGAGCGGCAGTTCTGTGGGCGGAAATGCCTTGTTGATGCCAGAGGTCAGAGGAGAATGGCCAGACTGGTTCGAGCTGATAGAAGGGCAACAGTGACTCAAATAACCACCCGTTACAACCAAGGTGGGCAGAAGAGCATCTCTGAACGCACAGTACGTCGAACTTTGAGGCAGATGGGCTACAGCAGCAGAAGACCACACCGGGTGCCACTCCTTTCAGCTAAGAACAGGAAACTGAGGCTACAATTTGCACAAGCTCATCGAAATTGGACAATAGAAGATTGGAAAAACGTTGCCTGGTCTGATGAGTCTCGATTTCTGCTGCGACATTCGGATGGTAGGGTCAGAATTTGGCGTCTACAACATGAAAGCATGGATCCATCCTGCCTTGTATCAACGGTTCAGGCTGGTGGTGGTGGTGTCATGGTGTGGGGAATATTTTCTTGGCACTCTTTGGGCCCCTTGGTACCAATTGAGCATCGTTGCAACGCCACAGCCTACCTGAGTAATGTTGCTGACCATGTCCATCCCTTTATGACCACAATGTACCCAACTTCTGATGGCTACTTTCAGCAGGATAATGCGCCATGTCATAAAGCTGGAATCATCTCAGACTGGTTTCTTGAACATGACAATGAGTTCGCTGTACTCAAATGGCCTCCACAGTCACCAGATCTCAATCCAATATAGCATCTTTGGGATCTTGTGGAACGGGAGATTCGCATCATGGATGTGCAGCCGACAAATCTGCGGCAACTGTGTGATGCCATCATGTCAATATGGACCAAACTCCCTGAGGAATGCTTCCAGCACCTTGTTGAATCTATGCCACGAAGAATTGAGGCAGTTCTGAAGGCAAAAGGGGGTCCAACCCGTTACTAGCATGGGGTACCTAATAAAGTGGCCGGTGAGTGTATACTGATTTGCTGCTCAAGAAACATTTCTCATTATTATCAATGTTGAAAACAGTTGTGCAACTTAATATATTTGTGGAAACCATTTTTTCAGGACTCTGATGAATTGAAAATATTCAGTATTTATTGTCATTTTTGTTCAATTTAATACATCCTTAATGAATAAAATGAATCCGAATTATATTTTTAAAATAATCTTTTCTAAAAGCCCTGATTTCAAACTGTATTCAAGGTCTTGCTCTTTTTCTCCACATTTTCTTTTGTCTGAATATAAGTGTCTCAAATCAGTGAATCTATCTTACCTTGTAAGTACTTTCCTGTACCAAAGTCATCGTCCTTTTTTTTTTTTTTTCAGAAGACAATGCCAACCAGGATATGAGCAATTAGCGCAGATCCGCGTGAACTTTTGCTAGCTTCTGTCCTGTTACGTCCGAGACCTCTAATTACTTTCACATCTGAAACTCAGTCGTCCGAGGGCTCATTTCATAACTGCCACGAAAGGGTGGGCTGACACCTGGGGAGGGGGAAATTGATTTTCCTGTCAGAAAGGGCGTTATGATAGGATATCTAGCTCGCCGTGGCTGAAGACACCTGCTCTCTCAATGGCAGCTCTCCAGGGAACGGAATCTAAATTAAACAGTTTAAAAGTGTCAGTACAAGGATTAAGGCCCTCGAGGGGCCACCTTGGCTGGGTGCTGCCTGCTACGTCGTGCCTGTGTTAATTTGCGAGGGTGGCATATTAGGGCCAGGGTAAAAACGGAGCTGTCAGTGCTCCAGGCATAATCGCAGGGAGAGGATTTTCTAAACTCGGCCCTAAAGGCCACCTGTTCTTGCAGCAGAAAAGTGCAGCTCTCGGGCCTCTGATTGAACATGCTGTCCAAGCACGGCATCGATTGGACGGAAAAATGAATGGGCCACAGGCGGTGCACGGGAGGACGGTTTGGACAACACAAACAACGAGGTGACAGGAGGTTGCGCTGGGGGCCACGACAACATGTAAGGATACGAGACAGTGAGAAATGAGCCATGCTAGGCGTCCCTTTGCCGATTTAAGGGGAAATAAATGTTCCGCCCAACCATTTGCAAACACCTTGTTTATAATACAGAAACACCTCCAGCTGATGGTCATTTGACGCCGTTTTCCCGACATCAGCAGCCCGTGCGGTAGTTCATAGAAAATGAAACGCATTTGTCACTCTGCGTTCTCGCTCGCTCGCACGTGTCAGAGGCGGGTCGGTGTGTTAACTACCAGCGGGTTTTTTTAACAAGAGAGAGATGCCCTTTTGCCCTGGTCTCGATGCTGGAGTGGAGGGATGGAGGCTCTCTGGAGGTTGAAAGTTCAGCTTGGATAATCAGTGGATTGAGGAGCTCATTTCGAGGCGGCAGCGCTGGTTTTCGGCAGTCTGTGTTCACGGAGGGCTCGGAATTGAATGGAAATGAAGAGTGATTAATTCTCTCTAGTGGAGGCTGCTGGATCCTTGACAGTCAGGCTGTTTGAAGAGCACGACATACTGAAGCAGAAAGAAAGGCGAGTGGGGACTAAACCCACCGTTTCTTTAGATATCAGGAAAGTGGTCTGGGTTAGCAGGAGCGTGGTAATGCGCAATGTCAGTGAGGGTCTCAGAAGGGAGTATTTATCGAACTGAGTTTTCATGAGTAATACGCTTGATGTACCTGTGGAATTTAGTTTGCCCTTTTGTTTGGAAGATGAGGGGAAATAAAGAGTTAGCAGTACTTACATCAAGGTTACACTGAAAAAAAAATTACTTTGAAACCATTTTCACTTATAAATTGAAAGACTGATATAGTGTAGTAAAGCGTACTCCTTTAATCTTTAATAATTCTTTTATTTACTACTTAGAAAAATCATGTTTTACAGTGTAGCCTAGAGTGATGAAATACAAATAACAAGTAACACTTAACAATAAGGTTTCATTGGTTAACAACATTAGTTAACATAAACTGTTCATGAAAAATACAACTAAAGCTATTTAATTATTAATGTTTTATTAATGTAAGTTGTGAAAAAGAGAACTAAATGTGGTATTGCGCTGAATGACACACACCTGAAGCACCCACTCAGACCCTGAATTCAGTTCTCTTTGTGCCTGAATGGTCAAATACAGACACAGTTGTCAAAATGTCCATTATGTGAATATCTAACGTAAAAACGGTTGGTTGTGGCTTAAGTGACCGTAAACAGCCCGGTGAAAACCAGATACGTGTCAGTTTATTAGATCCTAGCATTCTAGTGATAGCAGCCTAAAGTCATTAATGTTAATCAAACAACAAAAGATGTTAAATAAATGTATTCATGTTAAATAAACATATTGTACCTAAATAAATGTGTTGCTTTGTTATTTTCATATATATATATATATATGAAGAGTTCAGATGCAAAAGCCTATAAGTGCCATCTGAAATTTTCTTCTAGAATGATCATTTTTATCAAGCTCGTATATTTAAGTTCAGTAATTTCACTTAAATGGCTATGAAAATTACCTATTAATTGTCATTTAAGTGAAATTATTGAACTTAAATAAACAAGCTTGATAAAAATGATAATTCTAGAAGAAAATTTCAGATGGCACTTAGAGGCTTTTGCATCTGAACTCTTCATATACATATATATATACACTCACCGGCCACTTTATTAGGTACCCCATGCTAGTAACGGGTTGGACCCCCTTTTGCCTTCAGAACTGCCTCAATTCTTCGTGGCATAGATTCAACAAGGTGCTGGAAGCATTCCTCAGGGAGTTTGGTCCATATTGACATGATGGCATCACACAGTTGCAACGTTTTTCCAATCTTCTATTGTCCAATTTCGATGAGCTTGTGCAAATTGTAGCCTCAGTTTCCTGTTCTTAGCTGAAAGGAGTGGCACCCGGTGTGGTCTTCTGCTGCTGTAGCCCATCTGCCTCAAAGTTCGACGTACTGTGCGTTCAGAGATGCTCTTCTGCCCACCTTGGTTGTAACGGGTGGTTTTTTGAGTCACTGTTGCCCTTCTATCAGCTCGAACCAGTCTGGCCATTCTCCTCTGACCTCTGGCATCAACAAGGCATTTCCGCCCACAGAACTGCCGCTCACTGGATGTTTTTTCTCTGTAAACCCTAGAGATGGTTGTGCGTGAAAATCCCAGTAGATTAGCAGTTTCTGAAATACTCAGACCAGCCCTTCTGGCACCAACAATCATGCCACGTTCAAAGTCACTCAAATCACCTTTCTTCCCCATACTGATGCTCGGTTTGAACTGCAGGAGATTGTCTTGACCATGTCTACATGCCTAAATGCACTGAGTTGCCGCCATGTGATTGGCTGCTTAGAAATTAAGTGTTAACGAGCAGTTGGACAGGTGTACCTAATAAAGTGGCCGGTGAGTGTGTATATATATAACAAAAATAAAATAACTATTATGATATGTATCATTATCATGAAATAAAGTTTCTCATATCATAAAATATGTGAAGTGGTGGTGGGGGGTGCCTGTCCATCCCATCCCATATTCCACCATGAGAAATCTGGTCACCCTAGGGGTCATGAACTGCATCATTGTGTTAATTTTATAATGTTCTGAGAGGTCCTCTTATAATGTTATCAAGAAGTAAACGCCCACTGCTATGATTGGGTAACAGTTTTGTTACTTATTTTAACTGTTTAAAAACATATTTTAACTAAGTACTTGGAGTTACCGCAGTTACAGTTGACATAGGATGATTTACTGTGTTTCTTTTGAACGGAATTATAAATAAATGTACAATCGTTTGTTGTTCTTATAGGCTATTCATAATTCATCCCTTTTGATAAAGTATAAAATGTATAAATTATTTGTAATTATTATTTGCAGTGTCGTATTTTAAATAAAATAAAATGTCTTATAATGTCTTACGGATGACAGAACAGAAGATGTATGCTCACTGAAACGTTTATTCAGGATTACTGGGATTGGCTGTATTCAAAACAATAACAAAAGCAGTGTTCCCTGTGTGCTTTCTTCGGTAGGCTATATACGATAATCCAACGCATTAACCCCTTAAATGCAAAAGCAAAGGAAAGAACAAATACTCAAATGATCTGTATCAGACAAAGCTATAGGAACATGGACCATGGTAAAGTCACTCTTTTGTGTTGCGACATTACTGCCAGATCCAATGTAGTTGGCACTGCTTCATCTTTTATTTTCAGTCTCTCTGACTGTGTCTTGTTTAAAAATGAATCAGTAAAATGAATCGAACAAACTAACGGTGTCATACTGACTCGATCTGACTGGAGCTTCATTAGAAATAGTTCATCCACTCTTTCTAAAAGGGTTAGTTCACCCAAAAATAAATTTTCTGTCATCAATTACTCACCCTAATGCCGTTCCAAACCCGTAAAACCTTTGTTCATCTTCCCATGTGAAGATCTTTTTGAGGAAATCTGAGAGCTTTCTGACCCCCTACCTCCTATAGACAGCAATGTTATTACCACTTTTAAGGCCAAGAAAGATAAAGACATAATTAAAATAGTCCATGTGACTACAGTGGTTCAACCTTAATGTTATGAAGCTACGAGAATACTTTTTGTGCGCAAAATCCACCACAAAAATAACAAATTTATTCAACAATTTCTTCTCTTCAATGTCAGTCTCTGATACTGTTCACGCACAGTGCAGTACCACTGTAGCCACATGTACTATTCTAACTATGTCTTTACTACCTTTCTGTGCCTTGAAAGTGGTAATAACGTTGCAGTCTATGGCTGGTTCAGAAAGCTCTGGGATTTCATCTAAAATATCTTAATTTGTGTTCCAAAGATGAACGAAGGTCTTACGGGTTTGGAACGACATATTTAAATTTTTGGGTGAACTAACACTTTAATGTTAGGATCACAAGGATGTTTTGTTGCTGTTTGCATCTGTCTCCTATTTACTTCTACATGACATGTGCAAATCAGTGGGCGAAGCTAAAGAAGCAATGATGTAGAAGTAGGTGTTGATCTTCTACAGAGGCTGTCTTTTGTTGCACTATGACGTCATAATGTTACACATTCACAAGTCGGTTTGCTTATTTTCAATAAAAGCTGTTTTTGGACTAGTGAGGAAGTTTTGAGCTCTGAAACTTCATGACATTTTTTTTTTTTTATAGTACAACAATCTTAATTTGTCTGATACAATTTGTCAGGTAATTTTGATTTCTCAATGCACAACCCAAAATTCAAAAGTTGTATCTGTAAATATTATTCAATGAACCTTTGACCAAATAAACAGTTTACTAACATTAACAAAGATTATTAAATACTGTAACAAATGTATTGGGACCTTTTTCCAAAGTGTGAACAATATCGTATTGAAAATGGTATAAAAGCAATGTTAGTCATATTAAATGGAATATAGGATCGCATATGTATTTAAATTCAGTCAAGCTGGATCCTTCTTGCCTCGTTCAGCAGTGCAGGAGGAAATTTGTGGAAGCGCGCACCGCAAAGCCACCAGTTCTAATGGAAAGAACGCACATTACATTAATCTGACTAATGATCTATCACATTGAATAAATAAATCTACAAGAGCAATAATGTATTTTAATAAGAAATGCTAAAGGCCATTTAAATGAAAAATTACCTCTCAAAAGTCTTAAACCACAGAATAAATCAGATTTTCGAAAATTGTTGACAAAGGGAGCCATTTAAGGCTGATTTTAATAATTGATCGTGTGAAAGTGCTTTAAAAGATGCTAGCTATCGAAAGACAAAGGACTGAACTCCAGATCTGCATCTATGTGCTCCTGCTTAGCTTTTTTTTTAGCCAATCTTACATATGATCTGCCACATTAATCTAACGCTCATTGTGATGGTTTGATAGACAGCCTAGTTAATCGTTGAACTATTTAAAGAATATAAATCACTGATGTTATTTCTGTAGCCTGTTGCCAGTTTCAAGCTGAATAATAACATGCAGCCTGTTGCGCGTTTTGAAATGTCAGTTTTTAAAAGAGTCACGCGATTTGGCTCGAGAAAGCTCATAAAACGGCATAAATGGAGCAGCTGTAATTTTCAGTAATTAGCGGGGTAATTTCCTCCCCTTTCGCCTTCAGTTTCAAAAGAAGTTGCGCTGAGAGGCAACAGTGTTGCAGCTAATTTGTCATTCTTCTTTAGCCACTCTGCATTTGCACTTGTGTCATCTGTCTGTGCAATCTGCTAGTAATTTGGAAATGAAAGAACAGCTGTCCTAAAAAGAGACTGAGTACATCTTTTTTTTTTTTTTTGAAGTGGACAATAGTTCCTGTGAAGCCACACCGCCAAATTCTGTAGCCAGCAGTCCAAAGGATCTGACTGTCTGATGGCCTAGGATGAAACTGCCTAATTGAATTGCTTACTTAATAAGCCAAATGAATCAAGCTTTCATCTAGTATTGTTGTGGTTCACTGACAAAGCATCATCAGGTTCCTGTCTGAATGTTTATTGCCCTCCACAATAGACTGTGTGATTGTAAAACCGTGCACTTGCTCTTGTTTTGTTTTATTGTTGAACAAAACACTGCAGATACGACTTTCTTTATCCTTGTCACCTCATTTGGGATGTTCTTTCTTAAACCTGTAAATAAAGATGCGCAAGATTCAATAAAGGCAGCTTTTCAATTAACCCACTGAAAAGTGTTGTTAGGCTCATATCGTGAAGTACCTGAAACAGCATTTAGATAGTCATCTAACAACATAGTCTACTATTCCATTACAGTAGCTATTTTACATTTGATATTTTTAGCAGCAGTGCATTAGCTAGCATGCAAACAACATGCTGTTCTCTTGCTGTTACAGTTTGCGCAGTAAAACATTTTTGCATAGCATTTTTTGAAAGCATTGGCCAATCGCTTTTATCATTTCATTTGCCAGCTGCCTTTATTTATAAATGGGTTATTAGCTGAATGACATTTTTACCTTGATTGGCAAAAGATAAGCAATTTGTGAATACTTGCAATTAATTAATTAATTAATTAAATATTTATTCTTACAAATTTTTTTAATCAGTTAAAACATTTTTTAATGAATATGTTCATAATTGAATACTTTTATTTTTATTTTTAAGTGGGACTCCTAGTTCTTCACACCGACTTTACTTGACTACAACAGTGCTATTACAAATCATTTTAGGTAGCCTAACTGAAATAAAGCTGAAATAAAAATATAAACAGTAGATGAAAACTACTGAAATAAGTTTAAGTAAAATCACAAACTATAACTGAAATAAAATAAATTAAAGCTAAATAGAAATATAAAAACAAAGACTAATAAAATGACAAAAGCACATAAAATCACTAAAACTTAAACTAAAATGAAAACTATAAGCTAATTCAAAATATTAGTAAACAATAGTATATACACTCTTAAGTTTTTTTGCAGTGTTGATGCCATATAATAACTATTTTTTGATTCCTTTCATTGAACAGTTCTTAAAATAACCTTCCCCCCCCCCCCCCCCTAAGAACATTTTAATAATCTAAAGCCCTTTTCACTGTAAATAACCTAAAGAATAATCCATGATTAAAGATTCTTCATGGAACCATCGGTGCCAATAAAGAGCCTTTATTTTTAAGAGTGTATTAAATAAAACTAAAATAGCACTGAATGCAATGTAAATGTAAAACAGCTAATGTGACCTAAAACAACATATTACAGTAAAATGTGAAATACAGTACATAATGTACATTTTAAACAACATGCTGTTAAACAGTAACAGAGGGATGGATGGTTTGCTAGATCTGACAGTCAGAAATAGGCAGTTGTGTATTTCAGTGGTTGGTTTGCTGCAGGACATGTATAAATCATCACTGGCTTGCGGTCCTTCGCTGTGGGATCTTCTGCCAGACCTTGTGGGGTGAACAGACTGTGACCTGGGTGGTTTGGATCTTATTGTAAAGCAGGGGATTTTACCATGACAGCAGTGACCGGAGGTCATGGAAAGTGTCCTGTGTCTCTTGTGTTTTTTTTCTGACCTCCTTGTCCTGTGCTTTCGTGGTGCTAGACACTAAGATGGCACAGTGACACTTCCGCTGGTGTAGGTGTGGAAGTTTTCATGCGTTGGCTTGCTTACACCTGATACTTTGAAGCAGTCGTGGAAATAGAGAGACCGTGACACCTTTCCAGAGTTCCCGTCTTCCTCAAAATATTCCCGTATATCCCGTCAGTATTCATCAGCAATGAAAATGTAGCTTTGTGTATTAAATGTGTTTTTCGTTATTAATATTACACAAGGTTATTTGGATATTATAACTAAATTTATTTATTTATTGTAACATTATATAATGTTTTGTAACATTATAAATATAAATACCTTTAGCACCAATTTTGGACAATTTAAGGCATCGTTTCAGCATGAAAATAGTCATTTCTTTCAAAGATAGAGTGGAAGAGAAGAAATACTATTATGGGGCTTTGTTTAAATGCCCATCAGATTTAAATGACTTCCTTCTTTAGCACTTTTTAAGCACACTTGTAACCCAACACGTATTATTAGCACAACACAAATGCAAATTTCCGTGAAGTAAATGGAATTGTTTTGTTGCCAAGGCAACTCCTTGGGTTAGCAGTAGGAATGGGCTCTGCTGGTGGACCTGTTGAACTGAAGGCGTCGAGTCTTTAATTCTGCTGATCTCAGTGTGACGTCTGTGGAGAATGACTGTCTTTCCCACAGCTTTGCTCATAATTATTTACTCATTAATTGGCTACAGACTTTGGAGATATAGGCTGGCAACTCCTCATCTTCATTACCTAAGCATGCCTTTCTAATGACAACTGAGAAAAGAAAAATGGTTTAATTAGCAATGTTGTGATAGTGCATCATTGCTGCAATATTTTGCTGCTTAATTTAAATATTATTTGGTGATTTATTTTTACTATTCATTACCAGCCAAACTCTGGCTTAAAATTCTGGACAATACTGATAAGCTTTTAATTATTCATGCTATGGTACATATTAAATGTATATAAGTATAAATTAAAATGTCAATTACATAAGCTAAAAAGAAGAAGAAAAATTTCATCTGTAATGATGGCCAATAAGCAATATAGTACTGATGTTTTGTGCATCCCTAATATATGCCAAATAACTTTCATGTTCATAATAATATTTACACCTCGTATTCACACCATCGCCAAGGCTGATACATTGTCTGTTATTTGGCTTTTTATGTAATATCGTCATTAGCCAAAAAGTTATTTTGTTTATTTTGTTTATTTTGATGTTCTGGACACACAGCGCTTCCATTCTCTGTCTTCATACGTTTACGGTCTAAGTTTAACAGTTTTTATATTATTAGTAATAAAAAGGAAAACAATATAATACTTTTCATTTACCGTCAGCATTCAGCAAACCCATGTTATATCATTAGAACAAATCTTTGAATATTTAATAAACATTTTATTTCACTAACTAACTTTATAGATTTAGAACTAGATTTACTAACAGCTTGTGCCAGAGCAAACCCTCTTTGGGCACTAAAAAACTGCTGTCAGGATTTACTATAGACACGCAGTCAAAAATTGAAAAAAAGCTGAAAACGTGTGGACAATGATATTTTTGCGGCTGAACTTATTGCATTTGCATTTGTTGGAGTTTCCCTTTCAAACGCAAAATTATGGGTGGAGAGTATTTAAATGAATCACGAGTATTTAAGGTCTTAAACAAGACGCTGATTTGAACTGCTCTTGGTAGATTGCGTTTATGGAAATGATCTGGCTATCTGGCACTTTTATGGGATAGCTCTAATTTGCCCTGTTTAGTAAATCTGGCCCTAGTGAAAAACAGTTTTGAGACCTCCTGAAGTGTGCATTTGTAGACTGCATAAAAATGTGTTCACTTTCAAAAGCTATACTCTCAATGATGCAGTGACTGTCGGTCCTTGTGAATTGAATGCAGGTCGACAAACTTCAAACCCACTGTGTCATATTATGTCATTTTCACTGTGTGCTGTATGTAAAATTAGTGTTTCATACTTTTTATTCTTTTACAGAAGAAGTTACCATCTAAAGGCAGTTTATTTTACAGATTCATTTTTTAATTTTTTAAATGTATTAAATATTAAGTAAAATAAATACAAATTAAATAAAGAAAATATAGGCCTATCACTTTTATATCGGCCATTGGCTTCCCTATTCTCTAAGATATCGGCATCTGCATCGACCATAAGAAATATCAATATTGGTTTGTCCACTATTTGCTAATATCTAAAACATGATATTACCATGGCATGTTTTGTTAGTGAAAATAAACTGGTTGTTTAAAGCCTTTTTGGGAATATGCAGAGCTTCGACTGCAATGCTCACAGACAGCAGTAATGTCTCCTGGCTTAAAGGAACACTCCGACTTTTTGGGACTTTAGCTTATTCACCATATCCCCCAGAGTTAGATAAGTCCATAATACCCTTTCCATCTCTGTGCGTGCTGTAACTCTGTCTGACACACCCACCGCTAGCCTAGCTTAGCACAAAGACTGGAAGTAAATGCCTCCAGCTAGCGTACTGCTCCCAATAAGTGACAAAACAACGCCTATTTGTATGTTGTGATTTGTATAGTCACAGTGTGTACAAATAACAAGGTCATATGAGACACAGCCATCTTTTTACCGTATACATACTGGGAACTATATTCTCAGAAGGCGAGGCACTGCTACTTGGGTGGAGTCCCAAAAAGTCGGCGTGTTCCTTTAAGGCAATAAATCAAATCACCTATCTTTCTTTTACTTGATGGTCTACTTGGCCTTTTCTTATGATTTGCAGAAGCTATTTTGTCACTGAAATCCCTTTTAGCCAAGAATCCGAGTCTGCATCACCGTCACTGTATATTACAGCGCCCAGCGCTCCTTCTTCCGCACAACACCCCACTGAGCCGGTAATTGCACCGCTCATGCAGTGAAAGGACAGAGCAATATTTTAAAGTGATAAACACCACTTACTAACTCCACTTCCCTTCACATTAGCATCTGTGGACCTCATAGGTTGCACCGTAATGGCTGCCAGAATGATTTGATTTCCATTTTTAACTGGTTGACTGGTCATATTGCTGGACACGCGGTGGGTTTCGACCACCGATGAGGACCACTAAACTTGATGTGGTAACAAAACTGCTACTCGATTGTTTGAAACATGTTGCTGGCTGTTAACAGCATATATTTTGTTAAGGTAGCACATGCTCAGATGAGGTGTTTGAGGAGAACGGCTGAATGTTTGTCATTTCAAAGGCCGTTTGAGCAGCTCATCTCCCTCAGATGATGGAGGCTTGATAGTATCTCAGAGCTGTCTGCACTTCCATCACGTCTGTGAAAGATCTCTGGTACGGAAATGCTCTGCACCTTGAGTCAGAGAGATTGAGCTGTTAGTCATGCCACGGATGCCCTCACTTTACTAACATCAATGTTCAAACTGAACGCATGGCTTTTCTGGCAGGTTAACACTGCTCTCTCTCCATGAGTGTCAGCTTTGTTTTACATAAATAATGCACTAGTAAAAAAAAAAACAATAGTGAAAAAAAAAGTTCTTTTTATTTTAGTATTATTTTATGTTAGTTGCTTAGTTTAGTTTAGTATTTTATTTTGTTTTATTTATTTATTTAGTTTTTGTAAATTACATGTAAAGTTTAAAGAAAATGTAATACATTTGTTGTTTGTGGTGGGGCCAAATTAAATATATGGGTATACCAAGAATATGATCTTTTGGCCCAATAGGGCCAGCATAAAACAATCAATTTTTGAGCTCTTGACCATGCAAATATTATTTTATAGACGTCACCTTGAGAAACCATTCCCCTCAGAATAGTGCTTATGTCTTTGGCTTAGCAATCTGATCCACTCAGAAAGCAGTGAGAGATATGAAAGACAAACACCCCCAGAGGAAATCCCTCAACCTTGTTTTCATCAGCACCATCGTGAACACAGGGACTTATTCTTATTTGAAATGGCATTCAGTCCTGAATATGCTAAAATTAATAAGTCAATATTGAGAGAGCCGTGATAGAACTGGCTCTGTTTTTCATTCTTTCTGAAACAGACAGCATGACGCATGACGAGCGCAGTTAGTTCTTTCCATGCAAATCGCCACATCAGATGCAGCTTTAATGCTCTGATAATGAGTTGGCGGTCATGTTACACACATGCATCACTGATGCAGCCTCATTTCATATTTCACCTGTAACCTCATACCACATACCGAGTGTGGAATACATTTCTCAAAGCTGAACTCTCCTAATAAAAGTGCACTGTGTGCTGCCGGGTTTGTTGTTGCCTGAACAGAGCCCCGCACAGTGAGTGTATGGAGCCTCTCCCCACCTGTCAGATGTGTGTATACGGGCGATGGGTGGCCCCCTGGGCAGAAGGCACTGTTGTGCCAGGTGACGATCAAAGACCTGGTTTCCTGCCTTTCACTGAGAGCTCATATGGCTTCCTCACTTTAGACCTTTTATGAGGTTTAAGCGCTGAATAGCGATGCCACCGAACCGGGGAGCAGGCATAAGCACTATCATCGCTTGCACTTTTCTCTCACTGATTGCCCAAGGCCTTCAGTGCATTGAT
Organism: Semotilus atromaculatus; assembly: GCA_031834385.1. NCBI lineage: Eukaryota > Metazoa > Chordata > Actinopteri > Cypriniformes > Leuciscidae > Semotilus > Semotilus atromaculatus. The sequence continues at coordinate 9,947,026 of JAULUF010000015.1, forward strand.
GTACACGTAGGTTACACACACACACACACACACACACACACACACACACACACACACACACACACACACACACACACACACACGTCTGTGTGTATGTAATAATGTTTTTAATAAAAAATCTATAAAAAAAACATTTATTTTATGATTAATATTTCAGTTTCCTATCAATTTGAGATTGTATTCATCAAAAAAACTTGACATTTTTAAATTTAAATGTACATAATTTCCCAATTTATTTATATAACTAATGTTGCAAAGTAGTTTTACAATTATAAAACTTATATTTCTTTAAGGACTATTTGTTTTATGATTAACATTTAAGTTTTACATGAAATTGAGATTGCATTAATAAATAAAAAACTACTTTTTTTTTTTTTTACCATAAACTCCTAATTTATATACTAAGAAACTATTGTTCCAAAGTAGTTACATAGTTATATCTATATAACACTTATATCTCCTTGACCATTTGTTTTTCATTAAATATTTGTATAATTTTTAATTAATTAATATCTGTAATATATAAAATTGTCATTTCAATATTTACTTTAGTCTATTTTTTTCTTGCATGAATACATGTAAACATTTAGTATGTACATACGTATGAATCATCCTTATTATACTGTATATGTGTATACTTATTCATCCTTTGAATCTTGCTCTCTTACGTTGATTCTTAAATCTCTACAAACATATTGGATATCATACAAAATTAAAATTTTCATGGACAAACGAAAGAGAAATCACAGTATGTGAAACTTTTTTTTTTTAAATAGCCAGCACATCCATTAAAGTGGGAGTTTAATCTGTGGAATATATGTTTTACGCCTCTGCTGAGAAATTTCACTCTTTTGTCGTGACGAAACCCTAAGGTGGTTATATACCTAAATGAGACTAATTTATTTTCTTAAGTGTTTATTAACCAGGCATGTGAAAAACATGACTGGATAATCACCAAGCAGGAAAAAGAAAAAAATCATGAAAAATAGTTATAATACACACCATAGACATTTATTTACAGGAACGAATGTAACCATAATAGAATACAACATACGGACTAAATCGAGATGCATAATATGTAAGGTACCAGTCCTACATCTGATGCTGAAAGCCAATAAAAGAAAGTGCGTGTGTGTAAATTGACGTGTGCTCTGAAGCAGCACAGATGTATATCACACTTCCTGCATGTCAGAACTTAAATGACAAACCACGGATAACACAGTTTTTTATCTTAAACGTGCCCCATTTGCGATGCCGTCACCCAGCGTTCTGCAGCACTTCAGTGATCGTCCAACCGAGGCAATGAATTCTGGCAGACGCTACTGACTTTATAGACCAGGCTTTAAAACCTTATTTTAGTGCCATGGCTTTTGCTTAGACATATTTCTCAGTCATACACACTCACACACATGGCGACGTAGAAGCCAGATGGAGGATAAACACTAGCTGCTGAGCACCAGGCTTTTCGCCAGTCAAATGTGATTGCCATCAGTGGCAAATTAACAACAAATTAAGCAAGCGAGTTGGGTAATTACACAGTCAATCAATAAGACATACTTTACACTGGCAGCAGGTAAAATGGTGAATAAATAGCTAACTGGAATTAATTTTATATTGATATTGAGTTTCCTCCATAAGGCAGAATGACTGTTACGGCCGCACAATTTGAAATATTTCTAAAATTGTTGATTTTTAACATATGCCAGACTTAAAGGAACACTCCAGAACACACACACACATATATACATATATATATATATATATATATATATATATATATATATATATATATATATATATATACATGTTACTGCTCAAATGTTTGTGGTCAGTACGTTTTTAATTAAATTAATAAAAAATGTATTCAGCAAGGATGAATTAAATTGATCAAAATTTAAAAGGCGTTTATAATGTTACAAAAGGGTTCTATTTCAAATAAATGCTGGTCTTTTGAACTTGCTATTCATCAAACAATCTTGAAAAAAAAAATTAACATTGTTGTTCCCTAGACTAATTAATTCCCTTGTTTTAAGTAAATGGTGAACACAATATAATTCCTTCCCTCTATTTATTAAATCAAGGCTACTTTGTACTAATTTGTTCGTGTAATGTGTACATTGTGTTTTGGTTCCTGTTTTAATCAGTGCGGAGTTCTCTGTCATCGTTAGTTTCCCTGGTTGTTAATTAGTTCCTGCACCTGTTCTGTTTTACCATGATTACTCTCCCTGTGTATTTAAACCCTTAGCTCTGTCTTATCATTGTTCCTTGTCGTCTGGTTGTTTATCTACAATTGTTATTCCTGCAATCTCTTGCGTAAAGCGTGTTTTGTTTTGGATACTCCTTTATCGTGTGCTCAGCACTACAGCCAAATGTGACGGTTCCCTTTTTCGTTAGTTAAATCAAAACAAGGGAACAAATTAGTTCAACATGGCCACGATTTACTAAAATGCGTGAACGAATTCAAAAATTTTGGGAGAGAATTCTTAATTCGTGGCCATGATTTTATTTTTTTTGTCCGCATATATGGGGCTATGTTGTTTAAATGTTTCTCAAGCACCAAATCAGCATATTAGAATGATGTCTGAAGGATCATGGGACTCTGAAGACTGGAGTATTGATGCTGAAAATTCAGCTTTGCCATCACGTAAATAAATCACATATTAACCTACATTAAAATAAAAAACAGTTCAATTGTAATAGAATTTCACAACATGACTATATTTTTGATCAGATCTTGGTAAGCATAATAAGAGACTTTTTTCCAAACATTAAGGGCCCTATTTTAAGGATCCAAACGCGTAGCCTAAAGCACACGGCGCAAGTGCACTTAGGGCGTGTCTGAATCCACCTCTGGTTTAACGATGAAAAAAAAGGTCTGCAGAATTCATACATCTCTAAGCAACACGCAATACCAACAGTTTTTGACGCTAAATGTGTAAATGGGGTCTAAGACGTTTTGAGCTTGTCCGCTTTCGACCACTTCCAGAGGTAGTTGAAAACACATTCAACCTGACTGCTTTCATAGTGTAAAAGCTCATGTGGTTGAATGTGTTCGAACAGCCACAAAAGACCTCCTACTGACGTAATGCATAGACATTATGGGAAGTGCGCTAACCAGAAGGGATTTAAACTTGGAGACTCAAGTTTTGTTTGAAGATGAAAAATGTACCAAGCACAATGTTCTCTCACAATTCCATATTTCTATCACAAACTAGAAACGAAAGCTGATGCTCTCCGAATGTTTTTTCGTTGTCTCCGTTCGCATTCAAATGAGCTAATTTTGCCCATTATTTTGCCCAAATCTATAAAAACACATACATTTACCCTCCCATAGACCCTTCCCTCGAAGAAGGGCACCCGGCACATGGTCTAAAAGGCTTGTTCCTATTCTCTTAATGAGTAATAGGTGTGTTTTGGGTGTAACGTGCAATAAACCAATCAGAGTCTCATCTCCCATTCCCTTTAAAAGCCAGGTGTGCTCGCGCCATAGCGGTTTTGCTATTTACATGGCGGAATTTGCAAGCGGAAAAACTGATTTTTGTCTCCTCCAATGAGCTGTTAACCACTGTGGCTGCATCAATAAGTCTTGACCAGTCTAATTTGTGAACAAATCTTATTCTGTGAACTTAATCAACTAAGTCATTGAAAATATGATATCAAAAGAACAATTTGTTCAGTCATTGTGACATTACATCTCTCCAAAAATCTCTTAAGAAGTCATAAGGACACTTTTATGGTACTTTTTTTATTTATTTCTCATTTTGTGTTCCACAAAAGAAAGCTACTCATACGGGTTTGCAACGACATCTGGGTGAGGAAATGATTACAGTGAAAATGTCAAATGTTGTATGTGATTATTAAATTCAGTATTTGCAAACTAGTTTTAAAACCATAACTATTTTAAGGTAATGATATTGATTTTAGTCCCTAAAATATGAATGATATATCCTCAGCATGAGGTCTCCACAGCACAAGGTGAATCATTAAGCTGACATGCAGTTTTTCAGGCGACTTGTTTGCGTCATCGCGTCTTCTGATGCATGGAGAATGGAGCTCGCTCGCACTCTGGAAACGTTAAGTGACTGAGTGTCATTTATTCTTTTAATATAGCATAACATTTCCTGCCATTCGTTACAAGTGGAGGAGCACCGGAATACTGAGTGTACACATCATTTAGTCATAATTCAGAATGACTATAATTCGGACACAATGCAGCATGCTGCTGTTGAATATTCATATGCGTCCAAACCATAAGCCTTTGAGACATGGGCTCAGGTGTAAAATAACAGTTGTGGTCTGCTTGTGGGAGGAGAATGCATCTCAGTCAATTAATGCCCTTGATGAGGAAACATGTTTTGGAAATATAAAAACTCTTTATTGCTTAACGGATCCTATTGTACGCTGACTACATAGCAATGCACAGTTTCATGTGTGATGTCAGATGCGAGTCCATAAGAGCCCACATTATTCTCAGGTCATCTGAAATGCGTTAACGCATCTTTATGAGACACATTGGTCACAACACATTATAATTAAAAGTCTAGTGCCCCATCATTTTCTTATCATTTTACCAGTTTCTTTCAGGAGCATGACAGTAGAGGGCCTGTAATTGGTTGGTTGGTTTATATATATATATATATATATATATATATGGATAGATAGATAGATAGATAGATAGATAGATAGATAGATAGATAGATAGATAGATAGATCACCTTTGATAAAGAATAAAAAAGCAATAATTAATATACTATAATAAAGTAATTATTTACACACACACACACACACACACATGTATATTCGACAGTTTTATTCTTATTTTTTATTCTACACAGATGATTGAGTCAACGAATAATCATATATATATATAGAGTTAAATAAAATCAGCATTGCTAATCTTGTAAGTAAAGATATTTTTTATGTTTTATTTTTTTTGTTGACGCACAGGGAGAAATCTCAAGTCGCCTGTGAATAACGTCAAGTAATCAAACACTTTATTTAGAATCTCCTCAGGGGTGAGACTTAATTTTGAAAAATAGAAAGAAAAGGAAATGAAAAGAAAAAAAAGTGTCAAAGCAAATACTGTATAGATTGTAGGCGGAAAGGTACTAAGGATTTTTTTTTAATACTAGGATTCATGTTTACTTAACTATAACAAATGCTAAAATAAATGTTATATTACCTTTATGGGGTTATGACAACCCCATATACTGTAGAAATGCTTAGCTCAGCCGCTTCCATGAAGGATATTATCCAGTAAAAAGATATTATCCACTGTCAAACCAACATACTGGAAAATTATTTTCCTGCTGCTTTCGTTTTGTTTGTGACCTGCAAAAATTCTGTTTGCTTGTTTTATCGCACTGTGAGCGCTTCCTAATCCCTGAGACGATAAATAGTTTTGGTCCTTCGAACCAAATAGAGTCCAAACATCAGGCTACAAAGCAATAGTCTAGAATAACGTGAAGGTGATGTTATTACAGTATATTACCAGTTAGTGTTGTAATATTTAGTATAGCTAATACCTGAACATTTTACAAATATTATAAACATTTCTTGGACAAATTTCATCTGAAATGTAATAAAATATAATTTAAAAGCAATATAACACTCGTATTACATTTCAGCACTCTTGCTTAAATATTTATTAAAATTGCAAAAAAAAGATCAATAAGAAGAAGAAACCAGGACAATCATGTGTGAAATCATCTGATATGCTGTAAATATTGGGTCTCAAAAGGAAAGTCAGCCAGAGAGGGACCTTGACCTGCCAAAAGTGGAATAAAAGTAATTATTAGCGCTCCTCGCTGTGCACATTTCCTCTGATACGAGACAAATGAAGGCTTGGTTAGCCGAGATGTTTGCTTCATCATTCATTCAACCCACCCACAGCTGATTGATTGCTGTGATTTTATTAAGAAAAGGAGAAGGGAAAATTGAAAAATGCTTGTTGCAGTGTGGAAACACAGCGTTGATTATAAACTCTTAGGCGAGACAAAGGGGCCACCTTTCCATTTTGTAGCCCAACAAATAGGCAGCAGGTGTTTTTGACAGGTGTCTGATTGCGTGCTACAAAATACATTAAAAAAGCAAACAAATTGATGCATTTTTGTGCCTCTCATGGTAAATGGAGTTGGGTCTGATGGATGCTATTACCCAGGGATCTGATTGGCGGGACGCAGTGACTGAATAGCACAGGTGTTTTGGGGAGAACAGTTTGTGTATGTTGCGCTGAGCGTCCTTGCTTAAATCGTGGTCTTCTGAAGTGTATCTAGAGCGGTTCACTATGGCAGTGTAATTGGTTTAACCTTTTAAATGGATAGATGATTTCCCTTAGTACGACACTTAGGATCGAATTATAATATCCATAATGAATGGAACATATGCAGCCTCCCTTCCAAATTGGAGAAACCTAAATCAGTGGCCCTAAACTGGTTTCCTTTCAGGACACAGACTGGACATTAAATCAACACAACCGTAACAAAAGTGTTTATAATAAAAATACAGTACCAGCTGGTTTTTCTTAAGGAATACAATCTCTCAACTAATGCAGCACTATACTCTTTTGCATATTACTAGAATATTAAAGGTTGAAATTAACAACAGTAAAGTCCAAAACATTAGATTCATTTGCAATTGATTCAATATATATATATATAGCCTAACCAACATTGTATACAGAGTTATATACAAATATTGGAATTGAATGCAAGGCAGTACACAATATAGTATTTGTATTCTGTGTATGATTCACTAAGCAGGACCAACTCACACTGTAAACGTCATTTGTACACTAGTTGCATTGTGTGGGTTTGATTTACTAAAATGAACTAGCTCATAAGAGTCATATATTCGGGAGTTGCACTACACTGTAAAAATAGTTTAAGGGATTTTCGACTTTTTTATGTTATGCACACGATTCAACACATTTTATTTTAAGTCAGTTTAATGTCATTTTAAGTCGAAATGACTTAAACATCCAAGTTTATTGTAATTCAAAAAGTAAGGCAGCAACTTAATTTTTTAACAGTGTACATGGGTTTGCATTGTATGGGTTTGATTCATTAAAAAGAACCGAATCAGTGATGTCATTCGTTTGGGAATAAACTTGTTGCACTTTATGTGCTTGATTCACTTAATTGTAGAACCGACTGATAAGAGTCATTATTTCTGAAACTGCTGCGTTGTCTGTTTTACCATGTAGATTCAGTAGTGATGTTGTGGTGTCGTTGAAAATGATGTCCAGCAAACTCTTTTAAATGACTTCTCTACATTGTTCAGTCCGTAAAAATGTGCTCGCGTGAACTGGTAACAGAACCTAGATACAACAACCAATGTATGCAAAATCCAATGGTATGCCTTTTCTCCTCCCCTTGAAAAATTGATGAACAATATTTAGCATAGCAGATCAAATAGGCTTGTTGCAGTTTTATATTTGAATTTTGAGTGAGAATCTTCCACCTAAATCATTACATGAAAAGTAATTATCTTGTGATTTTGGAGATGGTCAGTGCCACTGATTGCTTTTTCTCAGAATTTCGAGAAAGACAACCTTTTTTAATGTGGAGTCCAGGTGGGTGAGCGCAGGTTTAGTGACTGTTCTGTGACCTGTGTTCTGTCGGTCGTAGTGGGAGGATGATGTCCCTGTCAGCTTCTCTCACCCTTATGTTCTCATTATCCACCTCCTGTCCACATGCTCCAAATGACAGACTCAGGGACAGGAGCACACAGCCCTCCACTAGAGATGATTATATAAAGAAATAGTGCATTGTGGGAAAAATGAGGAATATAATGTAATTGATGACGTTGCGTAAAATAAGCATTTCATCAGTGCCGGTTAAGCTTTAAGACTTAAGTTGGAATAAATATTGTGTATCTTGTATCCACTGGGAAATGGCCAGCAACAGAGCAAGAATAGGTTCTTTTCACACCCTGTTAACTATTCACACATATCCAAGAGGCTGGTATCAGTACGTAAGTAGTCTGGTGAGAAAAGCTCTTTCTGCTTGATCTCATGGAAAGTCAATACAAATGTTTCTTTGGCGTAGTGACTTACAGGCAGCTTGAATGGTGCTTTCATTTGTTTCTCTCAGTTTAATTGTATTTTATGCTCACTGGGCTTTAAAAACACACTTACTTGACACTGATTGTGGACAGGACTGTGAAACATGAGACAAAACACAAAAGATCATGGTGCTATTGCATAACAGTCACAGTGAATAAGATGTCTTACTGTGAATAAGACAGTAAGAAATGTTCCTGGATCAACATTTCAGTCCGAAAATGAGTTCTAACCCTAAACCTAACCCATAATTTACACCTAAAATCATAGGGGAAATAAAGGTGAATAACAATGATATAGAAGCACCTAACCCTGGTTGTAGGACTAAACTTGACATAAACTGTAAACTTGATTGATTGGTTGATTGGAATGTTGTTCCAGTATCAACAAAGATGTTGATCCAGGAAAATGTTGCACTTGTCATTTTTTTTATTTATTCATTCTGAATCCCCACACGATGTAGGGGAAAAATTATATTGTGACGATTCAGTTTTTTTTCCTCCATACGTCACATATAAAGTAACAGCATACAAGTTGTACCGACATAAGGGTGAGTAAATGGTGATGAACTATTCCTTTAATGCTTTAGCTGTAGCATTTTATTGTTGTTATTATTATTATTACCTTGTAATAAAGGGGTTGGTTTAAAATAAATTTTTTAGCATCATATAAAGTTTTATAAGACACCATTAAAGCACAGAATCACTTTCACAAATGGTCAAGGAAAGAATGACATAGTTTTCCAAACCGAGAGCGTTGTGGTGGTCACCTAATCGCGTGTCCTTGGGCGCACATGGCATGCACAGATTTTTCCATCAGATCCCCGTTAAGGTACTCTTTGAATCTCCACCCCTACCCTTTTAATTAAATGAAAGCACAGCGGGTCACATACAAGCTCAAAGTCACACCACAGTAACGGACAGAAGCACATAGAATTGTGCTCATGGTCGGAATACACAAATATGGCTGCTCAGCGGGGTAACTACAAATATAACTGCGGAATTAAAGGGGAAATGGGGCTGAATATCTGCAGGGCACTATTCAGAGGTCAACTGTAGCTGCTAATGTGGTTTACTAATGCAGGTATATAGCCTATATAAATAGTAGAAAACATTTGCTTGATCTTGGCTACTTAAAGGAATCGTGAAATGTTTTCATTTACTTCTGCTCATGTTGTTTCAAAACATTTGTCTTATTTTCTGAGATATTTTAAAGAATGTTTTTTTTTTTCTGTTTTCCAGGCTATTACAATAAATGGTGTTTGGACCTATAAGTAGTATCATAAAAGTGGCCTGTATGACTCAACTCTTATGAAACCATACAATAGCTTAAAGTTACTTACTAATGGTCTTCCTCTTCAGCTGTATTGTTGCGAGTCGTTGAGTTGAAAATCAGTCAGACCAGTTTGGTTAATTGGATCAAAAGATTTACAAAGTAAATGATTCTTTCATGTACTTAAAACATCAATACTCTGCATGAATCTGTATAGTTAAAAATGCAATTTATTTATGTGATGGCAAAGCTAAATTTGCAACAGCATCACTCCAGTATTCAGAATCACATGATCCTTCAGAAATCATTCTAATGTTCTGATTTGGTGCTCAATAAACATTTCTTACTATTATCCATGTTTTTAGCATTCTTTGATGAATAGGAAGTTCAAAAGAAAAGCACTTATTTGGAATGGAAATATTTTGTAACATTATAAATGTCTTTACGTTCCCTTTTGATACATTTAAATCATTCATTTTTAATTTCTTGGTTGTTTTTTTTAATCCTACTGACCCCAGACTTTTGAACATTAATGTATTCACACACACTCCATTTAGATAAAAAAAAAAAAAAAAAAACTCCAGAATGAAAAATATATTTTGTGTTCCACTGAAGAAGGTCATACAGATTTGGAATGACACGAAGGGGAATAATCGATGACAAAATATACTTTTTTATGGGTTACCAAAAAAGAGCAAAAGGATCTTGTCCTTTCCTTAAAGGGATACTTTACCTCTGGAAAGATTAATGTGTATTTAAAATGGGTAATTTATATAGAAGAGATGTGAAATTATTTTTGAATTTGGAGCTTTCTAGACTGAGAAAAGCCAGAAAATGTATTTTTTGGCTTATGTGGATGAAAGACAACAACTCCCAGAATGCACTTGCTTCGCTGCCCTAGGAGCCCACGCCTACCGGTAACAGAGTGCAGTAGTTAAACAACAAGAATAGGCTACTAGTGAGTCTCTGTGGTGAGTCTGCCCGGGATGCGATATTTTTTTTCACAGGATGGTAGGGGAAGACTCATTAATATTCATTAGGGAACTCATGCCTGATTGGTCTGATGACCTACCCCCTAACCCCGCCCCTAAACCTACCCGTCACTGGGGGTCTGATGACCTACCCCTAACCCCGCCCCTAAACCTACCAGTCACTGGGGTTAAGACCAATCAGGGATGAGCTTTTGCGTTCTACAGTCGCCATTCATCATGTTTCCTGTGGCGAGCAGGACGAGACTGAGGGCCGCGGGAGAACGGCGCGAGGCCGTTGGCGTGATTACTGTTGAACGACACCTGTGAGACGCACCGGTCTTGTATCTCTCATGAAACGCACATCAACCGATCACTTGTTTAGCGTTCATGTAAACACTACATTCAGATTCACCAATCGGAATGAATTCAGTTAGATTGATACAAAAGGTGTGCATGTAAACAATGAATGGCGATACATTTATACATAAATCTCTCGTCTCAGGGGGATATGAGGGTGGAAAGCACGGTAATTAGAAAAAATACTACAGGTTTTCTACTAATACAAAGCTTAATGCTAAATCCTGAAGTATCCCTTTAAATCGTAATATATATCGGTTTTGTAGTGGTAACATATTGCACAACTGCCGTTTGAGAGGAATCAGCTTTCAAAATCGTCCTTTTTGAAGGATGCTTTCCTAGCACAGCTGTCTACACTCAGATGGCATCAAATGGGCTTCTGCTGAAATCTGACCATCAATATCTTGTAAGAAGACTGACAGCAGTGACATCTAATCACTGCCCTACTGACATGCCATAACTCCCGTCTGATACACGTCAGGCTGAGGAGCTTATTGACACGAGGATCCTCTATTTATAGTGCTGTATGTCTGCTGTGAGTGCCTGGATGAATCTAGAAGACTTTTTACAGGACTCATTAGCCTCATGCTGTTTATCATACACTGTATCCATATTAAATGATCTGCTTAGAATCTTCAAACGTCTGAACTTGTTACCTGGATATGGAGATCTTGGACAACTTTCCCAATATTCTAGATATCTTGAATTATGATATTATATATGGCATTTGATCTCTGAAGAAAACATAACAGGCAAACGGAAATATTTTATTGTGCATCATATCGTCACATTTGATCAAATTACACAAGCAATGTAAAGTTTATATTTAATTGTATTCAGGATATAAAAATGCTAGCAATGAAATTAGCCTTGGCAAACCTGCTTGACCTCACTGCTGAATTGTGTTTATTTAATTATTGAACTCGATCACCAGCAGCAGTACCACACATTTACATTTTAGAAAGTGTCCATATGATGCTGAATGTTTCCATGTCTATTCAACTGTACAAAAAACGTACGTGCACATTTACATACAGATCCCTGTGAATATAAAAAAGATCACCTTGCCTTTTCAGCTAATATCTCTCTTGTCTTTCTGCTCTGCCTGTGATGTCCATCAGTAGAAACTTTATAGCTCTCTGTCTTCTACAACAGTCTCCTTGACTTTGACAGGGATGGCAGTTTGCCATCAAAAAAGGACAGTGTACCTCACCACTTGAAGGAAATGCTAATGCAGGAAAGAAAGAATTGTGAGATCTTAGTGTCATGTCATCCTACATATGCTACGGAAAATTAAAATCCAGACCTGAATGAAATGTGATGCATGCAAAGTATCTGATGAAGTGAAAAGTGTATGTTTTCTGCTTTAACACTATTATATGTGTCCTGTTTCTCCTCACGCTTGCTCAGGAGCCGCTCAGACCATATCAGGTACTGCTCTTCCTCTGCCATCTGGCTCACATCACCTCTCAGTGTCTTCCGACTCCTAATTTTTCTTTCTTTGCACGTTGTTTTACAGTTTGCATGGTTTGATATCTGGCCTTTGAGGCAGCCTGCATGTTTTTTCTTTGCAGAACACTCCTCCACCCTTTTTCTTTCCATTATTGACATTTTAGAAGTGTCTTATAAACTGCTTGTGCAATATTAAAACAGTCACGATCAGGTTCATGTCAGATTTCCATAAGATCATTTTGGATTGATCTTGTTGTTGATTTACACAAAACTTATCTTTTTAAACCTTTACACTCTCTTCCTAGTGCAAATGAGTTCCTCTGCAAGGTCTTCACAGATTTTGGGAACTGTTACTCTAAGCCAGAGGTGTAAAGAGTAATTGTACTTCATAATCATTCATTACTGCTATTTTTACTTTACCTAAGTACTTTTGAGACTGAATATTTTAACTTGTATTAGATTACAATTTTTCTACTCACCACAGTTTATTCCAAAGGCTAGATCGGGATGGTATGATTCTGGAAGTGCACATCTATGCATTCTTTGTTGACAAAATTTGGCAAATGCTTTTTGTATGAACCTTAAAGTCAACATGAAATCTAAATGAGCAATTCTATTTTTACGGAATGTTGCTGTGTAATGAATTGTTGCTTGAATAATTTATTTATTCATTAATTATTGAATGGATCATTTATCCATTCAAATCACTGGTTTTTAAAAGATTCATCTGGACTCGTAATCTTTAATCAAAAACATTGGTTGGGACTAAATATACTCTACAATTGATTGCAAACTTGAATTCAGATCTGCAATCATTTAGTAAGCAACGCCCGTTATAATCCAATTAATTCCCGAAGGACGTTCCATTTTTTTCATCCCTATGTTCATTCCAGAAGACGTTTCTCTTGGATATATATACACTAAATGGACAAACAACAGGACTAGGTGCTTGATTTTATACACCTGTGGCAATGGGTCTGATTGAAACACCTGAATTCAAGAATTAAAAGGTGTCCCAATACATTTGTCCTTATAGTGAATGTCTCAGTATAGGGAAGAAAAGACTATCGCCAACTTCTGTTTCATGCTGACTTTGAAGTTAGATATCAATGAATTTAGCTATATGTTACACATAAAAATATTATGTGACAAAGGGTCTGTGATATCAAGAGACTTTTGTTTTAACTATCCATCCAAGACCCACATTTTAACGATCCAGTCCAAAATGGTGTATTTCTAAAAAGAAAAATGATTGCCCTTTTAACATTGATGAACTAATGAAGCTTATTTTGATGAACACATCTTTTGGATTTATCAATTTAAGAGAAACATTTAAATTATTTGGATCAGTATTCTAAAGTGAAAAACATGATAACTACCTAATAAAGTGATTGCAAGCTTTTGAGATGTTTGTAAGATTTTGAATAGTAATTCCTTCCAGTGGATTTGGTAACACTTGAGTCATTATTAGTGTGTTCCCATGATCTTCACTTTAGAATTCTGATCCAAATAATTAGTAGTTCCTTTAGAAGGATGTAGTAACACTTGATTTATTACTAATGGGTTACCATTACCCATTATACATTATTAAAATGTATATGAACCTGTATTTGGCCCTCTAGCAATTATTTGCACACATTTTGCGAAAGAACAGTTGTGCTTCGGCTCTCTGTGACTGTACAGATGAATCTGGTCATCCTACTGCTCATAAAACATTCACTACTAGACTTATAACCAGTTTAGATGGAAAGGATCTCAAGCTGACTAGCTGAAGGCGTTACTGTAGCTTTACCCATTAACAGACACGGTACTTCCTTGAAGATAAATTCCAGCACAGCGCTACAACAACCTTAAAGAGGTCATATAATGTCATTTTTGTACAAGCAAATATGATTCTTTAGGGTCTAAATTAAAAGTTTGTAATATACTTTAAATAAAAATTCTCATTAGTATTGTAAGAAAACACTTATTTTACCTGGTCAAAAACAACTCTGTTGTCAGCACGCCGTTTAAGTGTATGTGTCTTTAAATGATAATGAGCTTTGCTCACCCCGCCCCTCTGTTCTGTGCGTACACCGTTTGTAACACAATAACACAATAACCATAACGCGTTGTTCATTATAAACGTGGGATTATGAATTATATTGAGAACGTCGTACATAGAAAACATGCCGTAATGTACCCTGAGTGTAAACCTTAGCCGCATTCATCGTGAAGCTAGCGATTTGCAAAGATTAATATAAATATTAATATAAAGGTTAATAAAACGCTACACTCACTTCAGTTCTTCTGGAGGTGCAGGAACACGAATAGTTGGTATCGATTCCTTTTTTCAGGAGCAGCTTCTTAGCAAAATCTGCTTTATACTGACCCTCGTTTATAAAGCAGTCTGGTGTGTGAAATGATTCGCGCAAACATGAAAGCATTTACGTTGATCGTGGGGAATATTCCCTTCGAAAACAAACTCAGCCACTGCGTCTTCAGCGGTTCGGATTTAGGAACATCAAAATGACTGCTGTGTTCCTTATTGCACCCAAGAACAAAACACCACTTCGCTTAGATGCCATTGTGCTCATAGACAGTGCTCCAGTGCTCCGGCTCAATTTGAGGCAGGGGAAAACATATAAGGAGATTAAAACAAAAACACTGGATGGATTTTTATCATTATATGATGGTTGTGTACAGACACTGCCAACACACATTTCAGTACAATCAACTTGTAAAAGTGCATGTACCATTATATGACCCCTTTAATAAAATTAGCCTTAACAATAGACAATACTTTACAATGAACTCTGTTAGAGAGCTGCATATGTTAATTTATCTGTTCAATATAATACCATACTCACCTGTTCAGTAATAAAAACATCTCATATGCTCTTTTATCTCTCAGTTCTCACCATCTCTGAAAAGCCAAGCCAATATTTATTCACGTTTTAGTAGGAGCTCTGTCGCATTCTCTTTTTGAGAATTGTTTAATTTTGAACAAAAATTAGTTACGTTGTGTACCTTTAAACATCAGGGCAGATTGTGGTAATGAGAATTGTGGTGGTAAAATGTTCTTGTCCTGAAAATAATACCACAATTTAGAAAATAAAAATAAAAATCTGAATATTTTTATATGAAGCCTTTTCTTTTCTTTTCAAAATAAGTTTTTTAGGCTTTGTGAAGTTCACTCAGTAAAGAAAAACAAAAGCCGTTGACTTTGAGGAAAATATATATTTTTTTGTGTGTGTAAAGAAAAAAGGCATACACATTGTTAATCATGCAAATGGGTTTAAATTCACACGTGTAATCTATTTCAAATGACTTCACAATGCATTGGCGTGCACTACTGCGTGTGCACACTTTCACACTCTGCAGTCAATGAATCAGTAATTCTTTAGTGCCTATGCCATTCTGCCTTTCTTTAATTTGCATTGTTCAAATTTACAGCATGCGTGTGATTAGGTACATTAAGATGTTAAAGTTGTACATTCAAAAGAATAGACACTGTTCCCAGTTGCTCTTCATTTTCACTCACTGACACTGGAAAGGATGTTGGACAGGTTCATGTTAGTTTACCTAACAATGCCTTCCATCTTCTCTCTCGTGCAGCCATGACTTTTTGAAGAGAA
This sequence comes from Semotilus atromaculatus, assembly GCA_031834385.1. Taxonomy (NCBI): domain Eukaryota; kingdom Metazoa; phylum Chordata; class Actinopteri; order Cypriniformes; family Leuciscidae; genus Semotilus; species Semotilus atromaculatus. The sequence goes on from JAULUF010000015.1 coordinate 9,962,757, forward strand.
ACCTTTAATAATCTTCAAAATCAATTATTCTCTTGCGTTAAAAGCATGTATAATAATTAATAATACTAATATAATATAAAGTTAATAAAACACATTCCCATTCCCAAATTACCTTTTAATGTGTATCAACCTTGAAAAGTTCTCGCTTCAAGAAAATGTGTATATTACCCATGGGGTCTGTTCTTTAAAAGGCTTTGAGAGTGAAAGATATGCTATTATCATGAAACTTCACATGCATTAATTACATTTCAGAGTCATGTGACTCAACCAGTAGATGGTAAAAATGACAGCGCACTAGGTTTTTAGGAATAATAATGAGGGCCATCATGGAACAGGGGAGCTCCTCTTTAATGCATCAGCGTCAATGTAGGCAAAGGTCTAACGGAAATAAAATCACCATAAATCGTCATGAATGCGATTTTCTACTTTTTCACGCATTTGTTCCAATGAACTGCCGTAGCCAAGGCGATATCTAGTGTATACAGTATATCTATACAATACAGAGTGCAGACAGTTCAACAGGGAGCGCACAGCTCTTAAAGGGGCCACACCTTATTTCCACTTGTTACTGAGGTGGACTGTTCGAATGCAGTAGGCTATGAGAAAGTGAAAATGGAACTCGTGAGCAGAAAAAGTGTTGTTTGGCAGGACTTTCAGTCAAAAGAAGGCAATTCAAGTCGAGCTACATGTTCAATTTGCAATGTCAATTTGTATTGTGGTGGCAAGGACCCTAAACAATACATCTAACTAATATCGGCTAAACTAACATCGCCGCTGTTAAAGTACATAATGTTGCTTTTTTTATTTATTTATTTAGTTATTTATTTTTTTTTACATGTAAAGGGCCCCTATTATGATATTTTAAAGTTTCCTAATGTTGTTTTGGAGTCTCCTACATTATTTACAAATGTCAAAAAACTGTTTAATTTTCTCATAATATAGACACTGCTCTTATTTGCCAGACAGCTCAGTCTGTTGTGATTGGTTTACCGTGTAATTCCCATTGCCATAACACAGACAGCTCTGCGTGTTCTGAGGCTTCCTACACTGTAAACTAAACACAGTAACGAACAATGACGTCGATTTTACCATATCAATCCGAGCGCGAGTCCGATGATGAAACACTAGAAGATGAACCATTCATTCAACCCGAACCTCCATCGCAAGGACGACTCGAGCAGGACGTTTCAGTGATTCACTACTCAGTTTGAGGTAACTTACATTATGAGATGTTGCTGTTCCTCACCATCAGCATTAACAAGTGCATGTCCATGTGCAAACCGATTATTTTGTGTTTGTTTTGAGTATGTTTCTAATATATTGCGGTGAACACGTGGAAACTGTATCAATAACAGTGCATGTAGGCTATGCAATGTATACATTAGCCGAGCTCTAGCGTGAATGACTGATGTAACATAACAAATTTGGGGTTTTTTTCTAAACTTCTAAAAACCTTATTTCCTTTTATTTTACTTATTTGGAAATGAGATATTTGTACCAGTCACCCTGCAACAGTTTAAATGATACTAAACATAATACTCGATGATAATCATTCACATTAAACCATATCTATTCTTATGTGAGTTTTAGGTGTTCCTGAGAGAGATAATGAAATGTAGATAGGGGGTGGGTGGGGGCTGGGAGTCAAATGTTAATTTCCAGGAAGATCCTTTGTCTCATAGACCAGTGGTCAGGTCGATCTCTTCAAGCTGTTTTTCCAGTCTTACAGCCGAACCCCACAAATCTGTATTCGTGCATCCCTAGTTGTAACTATCAGGGATTGTTATTTGGAGAGGTCAGAGATGGAGCTTGTTGTAAATGTGAGGGATGGACACCTTGGTGGGGTTATGGGGCAGAACTGAACCAGACTGTCATGGCCTTGAATGCTAAATGAATGAGTTAAATCATAATCAGTCTTTTGGCCAATCACATTTTGGCTTGCTTGAGGTGAAATTGTAAATGAGGCCGTGTGGCAAAACCTAGTAAGCTTTAGAATTAACGTTTAGAATGACATAAAGCCGAGTTAGTGATGACAGACAAGTTTGGGCAAACTGTCCTCTTAAATCTCCATATGGCAGCAGTCTGTCAAAACCGTCTAAATGATGTGTTTTCAGAATTTTATCCTAATATCACTTATGACTTCCTGATGTCTAAACATGGTGCCTAGAAGTATGCGCTGAAACTCTTTCTTATGAGCTTTTTCAGTTTTTACAACCCTTCCAGCTAGAGTTTTTTTTTCCCTTCCTCCTTCTTTTTGTTTGGCATGATTGCGACAGCGTGAAACCTGGCTTCACGGATGTTTAACGTTGGGCATGGTCGCAGATTGTAGTGGCACAGCACCTCTGTGGTCTCACAAACACTCCCAGCATGCCTGTCTGCTAATACTCCTTCATGGAGTGGACGATGCTTTATCATCCCTAACGTTCACAACTCAGGAGGACAGGCTAAATGTGTTGTTCTTCCACACCGATTTGTTGTTCTTTGACTGGGACATCTAGGGCTGAGCTGGGCACAGTCATATAGTAGAGAAATTAAGATGTTTTGTTTTTAGTCTCTGTAAATGTCATAAGTGCCTGAAGGCATCTGATTGCTCAGCCACACACATTTTTCATTGGATGTTGTCTTACGGTTGTGTTAAAAGTAGTGTTTTACTCTGCGTGCGAGGATAAAGTGTTTAAAAGCATTCTTTGGTCATTTTTCATGCCTCTCAGCTCTGTGGGTATAAATATAGAGCAAGGTGACTTTTGCTTTTCTGCTGTTTTCACTTGCAAGGAATAATGGATCCCCATTTTGAATGTAAACCATAAGGGAGTGATGCGGCCTCTAATTATCAGCTGTTACTGGCTCGCAGTGAAGTGTATCAGATACTTTCCTCTGTGTTTGCAGAGCTTGCTGTTCAGGTCCGCGTATTATGCTGTTGAGAGCCGCTGTTGATTGCCAGCTTCCATCAGCTTGTGTTTAGATGGAGAGGTTTGATAAAGTTCTGCCGTGAGCAGCAATTACCAGCCTTCCCCTCTCGGTTGCTGAGTGCTGCAGTCTTGTAGCCAGGGTGTTCCACACACACTGGAAACACACAACGCTGTAAAATCAATACGTCCAAACCGAGAACCCAGCCGGTACATCTTAACCTTGCATGCATGCTCTGACATCTACGCGGAGCGAAACATTGTTCCTTGTTACATTTATCTGTGTGTCACTCTCAGTTTCTTTTACGCCGCTCTAAAATGTATGCACGTGTTGTGCAAAAACATCAGTATTCAAAGGACTCCTCGTGAGGATTTGCATTATCATTGCTGTCATCTATTCAGTTTCAGCCTCAACTTTTACAATTTCATGATACAAGAGCAGAATGAAACAGGATCTGAATTGTAATAGTATTTTTGGTTTTTTTGTGCTTAAAGAAAGAGTGTCATGATTGCCTCCCTGACTGAATAGCAAGGCAACAGCCAAATGAGAAAAACTGTGTTCAGTGGATGCATTGTAATTACAATCCAGATTGTGATAAGACATGGCGAATGTAATAACCTTATTCAGGTATTGCAGTGATGCTCCCTTTTTTTTTAGCGGACTTGGCTTCCAAAGTGTTTTTTTCTATTCATTTTCTCCAAAAGGATTCCAAAATTTCTGCAATAGAAAGTAATGAACCAAAGCAGTCACTTCTGAGATGAATCACATGGAAAACTTTGATTTTAAGGTAAATGTTTTTGACGAGGGAACAAACTACTCATCCCATAAACCATTGCCATTGCAAATTATGTAATCAAATACATTTGAATGATATTTAAGATTAATCGAATATTAGGCTGTATATAATTAATTATGCATACAATTACATAGATTCAATTAATATTATAGATATTTATATAGTGTATATACTGTGTGTATATATATAATTGAATATATCAATTTACAATGTGTGTGTAAAATACAATATATTTGGCGGTTATTGTATTAATAGTCAAACAGTTCAATTGATTAATAGTCAAATATAGCTCAAGCAAATATAGCAGTAGTTTTGAGTGTAGAGACATAATTTGCAATTGTTTAGTAGTACATCATTTGCAGTGCTTCATCGTAATGAGAAGACGCTGCTGAGCTTGTTTGCTGTTCTTTTTGTTTCCAATGTAACATCTTCTCTGATTGGTGGATTTATCTCCAGGATTATGGGTAGTGAAGTTCTTCACTGGGAATTTGGGCGTTAAATGCAATTTTCACTTTGACTTATGTCATCGCTTAACAATTTCAAAGCTTCAGTAGACCTTTTCTCAAAAGATTTTCATGTTATTCTGTATGGAGAAAATGAATAGGATTTGTATTTCTGCTGCGCTCTATTATAAGGCTTGTATCTGTTCTCTCTGGGTTACAGCGCAGGGTCAAAACCTGGTGACGAATAATGTCTCAGTGGTCGAGGGCGAGATGGCCATCATCAGCTGCCGGGTGAAAAACAACGACGACTCCGTCATCCAACTGCTCAACCCCAACCGACAGACCATCTACTTCAGAGATGTTAGACGTAAGCAGTACTGACTTCTCTTTCATGCTCACTTCAGTTCAAGGCAGAAAATGTCATAATCCACCCAAAGCCTGCATTGTTTTTTGCAGAAAATTCCAATTTTACGCACCAAAATGGCCCTGCAACCCCATACAAATTCATAATTTGGCTGCTCATCACAACCTCCTATCGTTTAAAAGAGCAGCAAGGCATTGCATTGTTGACAAGGTCCTTTTCAATAATTGAGTGACAGAGTGTAATTGTGTCAGGCTGATTAGAGTCCTCTGAGCGGACCGTTTAGATTCCAGCCTTGAGATTGTTTGGATGCTCAACGGCGTTCTGCATGCAAAGTGTATAATCTTGCCTTCTCTGCTAAATAAGGACCTTGATGAGCTGCTAAGTGACGGTCTGACCCGGGATCCGAACCTAGTTTAGCTAATGTGTGGGAATAACCTCCTCATTCCCTCCTATGAAGCGTTATCCATACGAATCGCGCCTATGGTAATTTAAGATGAGCAGATGATAACACATTGACGGTTTTGAGAGGTATTTCATGACATTTCAAATGCAATTTACATGTGCAGCTGGCCTATCTCTCCGCGGGATCCCGTATCCTGCGGTTTGAGTAAATATTCAAGGGCGTTTGAAGTATTTGTAGACATCTTGTTCCTCTTGACAAGTAAATGTTGAAGGAATAACTCTGATAACGTACATTGTGGCAACAGACATTTTAAAGACATTTTGTTGTTGGGATTAATGTATGTTCTTTATTTATGCATGGCCATATGTCTGTTATATGCTTTTTTAAAAGTTCTTCTATTCGACCTTTCGGCCAAGATTTCATAGCTTTAGGGAAAATTGGGTAATTTTTACAGCCCCTTTCTTCAAAGAAACAGTGATTGAATATTGGAGTTAGAAACACATTTACGTAATGTTATAATTTTGCTTGCTCACTCGTCTCAACATTCGAGCGAGAAAAGAACACATTGATGAAAGGTCAGGTTGGAATTTTGTCATGACTTTATCTAATTTAATTAATGTGTTGGTGGTACCAAATTCTCCTAGTGGGCATATTTTAGTGCCAATTACACCGACATAAGCTTTCCGAACTGTGAATACTATGAGAGGGGGAAAGGCAGGATATTGGTTGGGGTTTAGGAGAAGGAAGATAGACAGAAAGAGAGAGAGCGAGAGAGCGCTCTTGCCGCAAGCTCTGACATTATTTCTATGGATGTGACTGGAGGGATGCTCAGCCTTCAATCTCTTTAATGCTGTAATGTATTATTCTGTCTAATGTTTACTGGGCTGCCAGCTCTGTTTGTGAAAAGTATGACCACTTGAACAATTCATAGTTTTATCCCTTCAGCACAGATGGCTGGCACTGTGCATTCAAAATGACACAAGAATGTGAATGCCTTAGCGTACATAGCATGCACCTGTGGATGCCGGCCGATGATATATTGCACGGTGTGCTTCGTTATATATTAGCAATATGATTCAGCGGTGGTTTATTGTTTCCACTGTGAATCGTTGGCTAAAGCTTTATCACATTACATTCCGACTGCTATTCTCATTTCCTGTCACTTATGCTAGAGCTGCTCTATAAGCCCTTTAAGAGCAACTTAGAATTAAACAGTGATGGTTGGAGAAATTGTCATTTTCATTTTCTCAAGACGACAATGATATTCACTACAAATTACATTGTACAGCTCACATATATTTTTGGCACTTTTTAAGTGAACTTCTCTTTCAGTACACTGAAGTTAGCTAAATTATAATACTATTAATGCCAAGAGGATGATGACTGTTTCAGTGTAATTTTATAGCATCTTCTGTACAGTACATACCACATGCTGTTACCCTCTCCTAGGAAACTTCATTCACTTGGGATCTTTGGCTAAAATTTGACCTACCTTGTAAATCATAAAAAATTCATGACTTCATTATTAGGGTACAACAGGTCTCACCTACAGGAAAATACGTAAATACGACAAGAAAATGCGAAAGAACTTTGGGACACAACTTTTTCCCCTTTCTCATTTATTTCTAACAATTTTGGGACGTTATAATATTTCATTTATTTTTATAACAATTTCTGTATTATTCTGCTGTTAGTACACGGATTATATGTATCTTACATCTACAATTCTAGTTCATTTAAACTTTACAAATGCTGTAAAGCTCTATTGTGACAATATATGACAGTCAATATACTGTAGGTCCACTTTGCAAATATGTCACAAAAACATTTAGTCACCCCCACTTATGCCAAGCTTTTTGTTGCAGTACTACAGTTGTTTGGAAAAAGTGCTGTAGTATTATTATTTTTATTTTATTTTTTTGGTGCTTAAAAAATGGCATTTAACTGCAAACGCAAAGTTTCTCTGCAGGGTAATATAAACGTTTTGAATTAGTAGTGTTTCACGAGAAAAAAACAGTATGATGTTTAAGCCAGAAAAACTTAAAACAGTATGGTGCTTAAAAATGCCATTTAACTGCAAACGCAAAGTTTCTCTGCAGGGTAATACAAAAGTTTTGCAAAACAAAAGCAATCTCATTTTCCCATCACCATGTCCCTTTTGAGGCTTTGTAGATTTAATTACAAAGTTCTGCTATGAAACTCTAGATGGCGCAGGCTAATAGGTCCTCAACTACATTGGACACAGTCACTTCTGATAACAGATCACTATAAAATTGTAATGTAGACACATGCATTTTCTGTAAAGCTTCTTTGAAACTGTATTGTGAAAAGCTCTATACAAATAAATGTGAATTAAATTTTATAGAATATTCATAACCATGCCAAACACTCCAAGAGCTGTCATGAAAATTTTTTTTGTGCTATTTTTGACAATTCATTCATTCAAACCTTTATTTAACCAGGATAGAAACTCCTTGAGATTAAAAATCTATTTTACAAGAGTGTCCTGGCAAATGACAATGTCTCAAAGTCTTGTCCAAAAAAACTATTTAAAGTGCATTTGTTGCCAAAAATAGGTCAAGAATGGCTCAAAAACAATGGAAGGGTTAAAATGTGACCATATATCCTTATTACAGACAATGTGTCCTGCTCATTATATTTCCATCAAATAAGAAGATATATGCTGTTTTGTAAGACAATCCAATTTGTATTTGATTCATCTAACATGCTATATGTAATTTCCTGCACCCCTTCTCTTTTCATTCTCCAATATGTGTGTCAATTTGAGATAGTAGGCTAGGACAGCTGAAGAGCATCTCAAGCCAGCTGGGACACAGAACAATCAGATTCACTCACTGTCAACCTCTTACGGACTCTGATGCTTTAGAATTTAAAATGCCCTCTAATGAGCTCCGTTCATGTGCAGGTTTGCCTTTCAGAGATTTATATCCTTCATATTTTGCGAGACTTCTGCAGCACTTCTACCATTTCACTGTACTGATGTGGAGAAATTACAGTCCTCCGGCATTACCTTAAGTCTGAAGTCATAGATCTGTTTGATGCATAGTGCATAAACTCCCCATATCAATTGCAATTCAGTCCAAGCACTAAGAAAATCAGCCCTTTCATTTCCCACCCACCCACCATCTTTTTGCTCAAAACAAGCTGGCCTCATCATTATTCTTAGAGAGGACTTCCAAATGCTTCCCAGGTTCAGGGTTTGGATTAAGAAGAGGTTCTTAAAATGCACCATCAAAGGTCTTAAACTTCTTATGGAGTTGCTCAATTAGAGCTTTGACTTCTTGAACTTCGAGCGTGATTTTTGAGTTGGCTCATTTAATGAAACTCCCCAAAAGTTCATGATATAGCATTATTTAACAGTTAGTTCTGGTCCTCGAATCTGATTGGCTGAGCGGCATTCCAAGAGTTCTTATATACAGTCTTTGGGGAAGTTCACACGGAACAAATTTTTTCATTTTCCATGTTTCGGTCAAGACAAGCCGCTCTAAAATTAAAATGTGTCTCTAGATCTTGCACTTTTTTTCATTCCATTGACGTGTGTCTCGCATTTTTAACAGCAAAAAACACATTGTGTAAAATGGCCCTTTCTCTGCACTGAAAAAAATAAATGATGCAGGATTTAATTTCACCGTATAAAATAAAAAAAAAAAAAAAAATCATATGATCAATAAGTAATGAAAACATGTTTTTACCAATTTTTTTACAGTCTATGGTTTTTACAAGGCTTTAACATCAAACAACATCAAAATATTTTTTACATCAAAATAAGTTAAAGGGATAGTTCACCCAAAAATGAAAATTCTGTCATAATTTACTCACCCTCAAGTTGTTTCAAACCTGTATGAGTTTCTTTCTTCTGCTGAACACAAAAGAAGATATTTTGAAGAATGTTGGTGAACAAACAGTTGCTGGACCCCATTGACTTCCATAATAGGAAAAAAAGATACTATGGAAGTCAATGGGGTCCAGCAACTGTCTGGTCACCAACATTCTTCAAAATATCTTCTTTTGTGTTCAACTGAAGAAAGAAACTCATACAGGTTTGAAACAACTTGAGGGTGAGTAAATTATGACAGAATTTTCATTTTTGGGTGAACTATCCCTTTAAGCGTAACGCAAGTTAAGTTATACAACTAATTCTATGGATGTGACTGGAGGGATGCTCAGCCTTCAATCTCTTTAATGCTGTAATGTATTATTCTGTATGTATAACTAGATTCAACTAATTGTTGAAACAAATTTCACTCCATAAACTGCTAGTAAATTTCACAAATAATGGCAAGTAACCCATTGAAGTAATTTTGAAGTAGAATGGCAGAACTGTAATATCACACTCACAATTGATTTGTCTACTTCCTACTCATCCAAATCTGTAATCCTCACTCTTTATGTTTTGTTTTCTCAGCCTTGAAGGACAGTCGGTTTCAGCTGGTTAACTTCTCGGACAACGAGTTGTTGGTGTCGTTGTCCAACGTGTCACTCTCGGACGAGGGCCGGTACGTGTGCCAGCTCTACACGGATCCTCCGCAAGAAGCCTATGCAGACATCACAGTGATGGGTATGACATCTACCTTACATCTACTATAGAATGCTAAAATCCTGATTATCGATTTACCTCATTGATTCGTTCACTCAATTGAACTTGTCTAATTGAATCTCACCATGACACAATATCAGCCAATTACTCTCATGCCGTTTCCAATAACACAAACCAAACAAAATGGAACAGATGTTGCGCTATTGATATTGGTAGATCGCTTTTGGCAGGCGTATTGACTGAATTCCTCTTAGATGTTGAAAAGGCTACATCGAGCGATTCTGGAGTTAGCTTTGTGTGGCTCTTGCATTGAATGACACTAACATTAGAGGTTTATTATGCAGCATATTTGGACATCCTGGAGAGCTGAATGGAATTGAGTGCTCTCTAAAGTAGCATGAGTTTTATGAGGATATGCGTTCCGTCACAGCATGGACTCTTAACCACAGGACATGAAAGCATGAGGCAAGATATTAGAAAAAGAGCCCTCAAACGGCAGCTCTTGTAGTGACAGACGCTTTAGTGCCATCAGCAAAGCACCATATGAGCTAATGTGCTATGAAAAATTAAAACAAGAGTAAAACAGCTTGTCAATTGGTTGAGTAGGTCTGGCACTGTCCAAATACACAATGATACCATCGAAATATAGAATCGCTTCTGTATGTAGCTCTAAATGTTTCAGAGATAGCTTAAACAAGTTGAGTTGTTGCTAATCTAGCCACACTGTTCATCATCTTAAATTAGCTAATGAAGCTAGTCAAAAACCCAAAGTACACAAACCAGCCAACAGACCTGCTTGACCAGGCTGGGAGTCCTGTTTTTTTCAAGCAGGGTTAGCTTAAACAATCTGGTTTATGGCTGGTTTACTCAACCTGTTTATTATCTTAAAGACCCCGATAAACTGCAAGCGAAATCGAAGAACAAACTGGTGGGCTGGTGGAGTTCGTTTGGAGTTTTTTTTGGGAGTTTGAAACAGCTTGCCAAAGCAAATTTTCCAGAAATGTTCCCTCCGGCTGGTAAACACCTTCAAACTACCATTGGTCAGTGGCGATTAAGTAACAGTTAGAGGTGATCTCCGGGGCTCTGCCCTCTTCGTGGAAACCTGTTCGTGGAAATCTTCTCCGGTTTATTTCCTCTGTTGAGTCCGTCGAGGTCAGATGTCCGGGAAAGAAAACATAAACACTGGAGAGCTGCTTTATAGTAAAAAATTAAGTGTAATTCTATCTGAAAGCAACACTAACACTGTTTTTTTATGTTGACTACTATAAAGTTGTTTGGTTTAAAGCATTATGTTGTATAAAGTGATGATGATGATGATGATGATGTGACTTGACTGGAGTGGCGAATGGCAGAGCTCGTGCAAACATCACATCGCTATTACCAGATGCTTTCTTAACGGCTGTTTTCTCACCACTGTCATTTTTGTTGTGTTTATTTTGTTATTGAGAGGAAAGACAGCAGCACATATTGACTTATTCATCTAAACGGGATGTTAGCTCACAGTGTATCACTGCAAAAGCATTTGGTATGCTTTTTATCTCTAAACGAAGAATGAAAAAGAACTTCGCTGTGAGTAGGCTATATTGCGACCATATATTAGCAGATAAAGCTGATAGATCATATGCTCTTTGCCCTGAAAAAAATCCACTTAAACCAGCCAACTAAAAAGTTTCAGAAAAAAACATTGAATGATGTATAAATAATGTTTTAGTCACGTTTATCAAAAAAATATTAAGCAGTAAAAAATGTTTTCAAATCTTAATTACTCCAAACAGGTAATGTATAATGTATTTACAGGTACATGTATATTTAATTATCTATGTATCATTTTTATATATCTGTGTAGCACTTTTTATAACACATATTGTTCCAAAGAAGCTCTGCAAAGAATAGTGTCATACAAAACCCCATTGAGGAAACCACAGGTGACAGTGTCAACCCCCTAACATGGTTAGGTGGGATGAGGTAGAAACCTTGCGAGGAACCAAGGATGTCTTGCTGATAGAGCTTGTTAAAAAGCCTGGTGGGGACACCAGCACACCAGCATTCCATGCTGGAGACCAGTATCCAAACCAAAACATAGACTATAGGGAGTTTTCAGATAGAATGATTAAAGAAAAAAAAAACATACCTTTTCCACCATATTTGCACTGTTTTTGCTTTAGTATTACTGATTTAAGTTCTCGAATGGCATCAGCAGATCTTAGTAAAATAACAGTTTGTCCTTTAGCGAGAACACAGATAAAATAAAATAAAAACATTGATCCAACGCAGAAGAGCTGTCGCACCATCTCTAATCTTGCTGTTGATCTTCTGCCAGTTCCACCAGGCAACCCAATCTTAGAGTCCCGCGAGGAAATCGTGAGTGAAGGGAATGAGACCGAGATAACCTGCACCGCCATGGGCAGCAAACCTGCTTCCACCATCAAATGGATGAAAGGGGACCAACCACTGCAAGGTCTGACTTAGATCCAAGGAAGATTGTGCAGATAAGTTTGCTGTGATTACTGATGTGTCTGATCTGCACACAACACACCATGGTTTAGGAGTCTGACTTCATAATGACTTTCAATTAAGCCTTCAGAAGGTGTATCCAGTGAATTGACAAGAAGAGCTCAACATGTGGGATTTTTGGTGCTTTTCCGTCAAGCTTAAATAAGTAGCTTTGAATGAACTCCAACTGTTTACCTCCCACTCAGCAAATGCTGCCCACATATTAGTTCTCACTGGTTTAGGCAGTGCGGGCTGACATAAAGGAGTGAATGTGCAGGCTGGTTAATGTGCTTATAAACAGCTTTTCTCCATTAGACAGCAGGGTGGTACTGTTGAATAACATTCAGATAGATTACCTGGGGAAACAGAGGCAAACATGGCAGATGATATGGCGCATTTGAACAGAATCTAAGTTTAATGTGTCAACTGTTTATGGATTACAAACATCACAGCTTCATTAACTGCAGTGAAAGCAGTCAGACAGTGGCCTAAGGCGAGAGATTTCATGTGCTAAATGAGTCAAATACTAGCTAGTACGCAGTAAGGATCATAGAAAACACACATTAAGTTAATCATTTTCTAATTAAAAAAGTGTTCATCTGAACCACACAAACTATGGTGTCAATACATATTGCTTGAAACACCATAGATTACAATGCTTTGGAGGATATTATCAGAGCAGAATTTTAACTAATCTTAAACTAATTATCATATAATGTAGTATGTGAATGTTTTGCATAAATGTTATATTTGATATTTAAATAACAGCTTGCTGTTACATCTACTACCTATCCGTATGCTAATTTAAATCATATCTTGTTACTACAAAATACTTTTTTATATATTTGGATTTAACTTTAATTTATTTAAAAAAAAATGTAATCCATTTTTTAACTTAAATGTTTATTTCAGTTAGTTACCAATGCAACATTTCTAATTTTAGTTGTTTTTTTTTCAACTATATTACAATTGCTAAAAAAAAAACTCTTCTTCTTTTTTTAAAGGGACAGTTCAACGAAAATGAAATTTCTGTAATCATGTACTCACCCTCAAATTGTTCCAAACCTGTATGAATTTATTTCTTCTGCTGAACACAGATATTTTAAAGAATGTCGGTACCCAAACAGTTGATGGGCCCCATTTACTTCTATAGTATTGGGGGAAAAAATACTATAATGGAAGTCAATGGGGCCCATAAACTGTTTGGGTACCGACATTCTTTAAAATATCTGTGTTCAGCAGAAGAGAGAAATTCATGAGTAAATAATGACAGATTTTACATTTCTTGGGTGAACTAGTCCTTTAATATTTTTACATTCATTTAACAATAAAAATATTGATGCAAACAATGTAATGATGATAATCCTAATTAATAATTAAATTATTTTATAATATTTAACATATATAAAATAGTATGATGTATATCATACTATTTTAGCTATATATATATATATATATATAATCTATTATAGTGTGTGTGTGTGTGTGTGTGTATATATATATTTATATATATATACATAAATTATAATAAATCATTGATTGATCATGTATAGCTCCCACACTTTCAGTGCTGAATTTACCATGGTAACCACAGTAACTGCAGTATAGTACAACTAAACTGCAACATGGAACATTGTCCTAAGCTCTATAATGAGGGGAACATAATTTCCTATGATGGGGAAATGATGGTTCCTATGAAAATTTTTTTTTTTACTAAATTACAAATTTAGTATGATCCTTAATGAAGAGTCTTCGTGGACTCAGTGACTGAAAGAAACTTATTGTCATAGGTCTTAAAGTGTCTTTGGCATATAGTAACTCATATATTTTTGTAACGGTGTGTTAGTATGCGCTGACAGAAGAGAAGGGAGATGAGCTATAGGTCAGTGCCGAGCTGTAATTATTTCCCACTTCATTAGGTCCAAGTAAACCGTCATACTCTGGGCTGCAATTAGCTCAATGCCCTTGAGTTTAGAAATTGTCTTAGGATGAGGGCTAACATGATGTGCAGTAACCCCACAGACAGCTACTGACCTCTGGGCTGCTTCATATGAATCATGGTCACATGTCCTGATCATCCATCGTAATTATGTGCTTTTGCCATTGTTATAATTCATTTTTATTTCAGTTTTAGTGATTTTAGTACTTTAAACTAGAATAACTTGCCAAGTTTGTTTTTCGTCTAATATTAATATTTGATTTTAGCTTTATTTCAGTTATTGAAAAGGATTTTTAACAGTGTTATTTTAACAATACAGTAACAACACTGATCCAAAAATAGCTATGCAATTAGTTTAACTATGTGACCCTGGACCACAAAACCAGTCACATGGGTAATTTTTTTAATTGAGCTGTATACACCATATTAAAGCCAAATACATAAGCTTTCCATTGATGTATGGTTTGTTAGGATAGGGCAATATTTGGCCGAGATAAATGAAATGAAAATCTGGAATCTGAGGGTGCAAAAAAATACAAACATAATCGCCTTAAAAGTTGCCTTAAATCGCCTTAAATCGCCTTAAAAGTTGTACATTTATGTTTGCGATTGTGCTGCATCCACTCACAAAAATATTTTTTTTATATATTTATGGTTGGAAATTTACAAAATATCTTCATGGAACATGATCTTTACTTAATATAATAATGATTTTTGGCATAAAAGAAAAATCGATCATTTTGCCCCATACAATGTATTGTTGGCTATTGCGACAAATATACCCGTGCTACTTGACCGGTTTTGTGATCTAGAGTCAGTCACCTATACGTTTCTCAGTAGCAAGGTGGCATCATCACTCCTTATCAGTATCAAAGCTGTATTTTTAAGTATTAAGTTGCAAGATACTGTAGCACTGTAGTTACTGTACTGTAGTTACATTTTCCCTGTCAATATTTGAACAATTAAGTTATGTTTCAGACAGTTTGCTCAGATACTGAATTGTTTGAAGAAGTTTCTCATTTATTAAAACAGTAGAAGGATTTTTTTTTTTTTTTTTAAACATTGAGAACAAAAAGAGTGCTGGGTGAAGCAGAATATTTACTTACAATCAGTTGAAGCCAAACCTGCAAATGCATCCTATTGTTTGCCAGATGAGCAAGCTCTTTATTAAGTTCAACAGCTGCATGTGGAGCTTGTGAATGACTCAGCACTGCAGATAAAGACATTTAACAAACTAAAGAGTACTGAAACAGGAAGACAAAAACACATATACTGTAGTATCAAAAGTTACCGTGACATTTTTAAAAGGACATTTTGAGAACTGAAATTAGAACTAGTGTCATGTAAATAAGAAAGACTCGACTGGAAATAACGGTTGCACTTTATTTTACAGTACATGCACTTTCAATGTACTTACAGTGTACTTACCAAAGAAGTAAAAAAGTAAAAAAAAAAAGTATGGAGGTCCACCCTTAACACCAACCCTAAACATAACCGTCACTGAGGCGTAAGCAAAACGTACGAAAACATACAAAGGAGAATTGATATAAATTAACCACCAATTCACCAAAATGTAAAATAGTTACAAATTGCCATGAGATTGTGTAAGACAGCACCTTAACGGATGTTTTTGGCATAACTTAGCAGTTAGCATATGTGCAGGTAGTGTGGATGACATGGATTCAAACACCTTTTGAAAAAACATCTCAAACCAGCCTAAGCTGATGGTTTTAATTGGTCTCCCAGTCTTGTCAGGCTGGTGTGTTGGCTGATTTAAGACACTTTTCAGCTGGTCAGACTAAGGGTACGTTTACACGACAACGATATGCATGAAACCAAGAAGTTTTTCCTTTGAGTTTTCCGCTTACAGACAAAATTGTGAAAACGATCCCCATTCACACTGATCCGCGAAAACGACTGAGAACGCTGTATTCTGCTGCCAGGTCATTAGATGGCGATGAAACACTATAGACTAAACACGTAATACGTGACGTCATCGTCTTCAGAGATTCGCGTTTTTGTCGTTTACACGGAGACCGTTTTCAAAAGTATGTGTTTTCAGGCACCCAAAACGACGTTGCCGTGTAAATGAATGGCCAAAACGCATAAAAAGTTTAACATTTTTAGTTGAAAACGGTGCCGTGTAAACAGCACCTAAAAGACCAGCTTTGACGGCAAGCTAAACCTTTATAACACCAGTTTGGAGACTAGTGTAAACCACAGGCAATGCTAACAGTGGAATAGCTCATGTCATCAATAAATCAATCAAAGTGGCAAACACAAAATAAATTAATTTCCACAAGGTGAACCAAATGTCATGCAACCCTGTGTTTTATGCCCTGTCGTGATGTTTGTGGCTCAGAATGTGCCCTATGCACGCTGTATTAAGCATGAATAAATATATGAATGTGAAATTTGTCTGGAGGTGACGGTATCAATCCGCATGACCCTCCTCCCAGTGACACAGTGTTATTATGAGCAGGCCGGGATGGAGGGAGCTCGCTTGTTATGGCTGACATGTCACTCTTGCGGCCGTTCCCAGGTGAGGCGACTGTCGAGGAGTTATACGACAGGATGTTCACTGTCACCAGCCGGCTCAGGCTCACCGTCTCCAAGGAGGACGATGGAGTGGCCGTCATCTGCATCATTGACCACCCAGCCGTGAAGGACTTCCAGGCCCTGAAATACCTAGAAGTGCAGTGTGAGTCATCTCTAGATGAGGAGAAAACTTTCAGCTGTAAATGCGGTGGTCAATTAAACTGATGTTGTAATGAACTAAAGAACTTTTGTCACATAATTAGACCATTTATAAAGAAATGAACGCCAGACAATTTAAAGTTATTCATCCTTATGACACATTTGGAATTTCTTTTTAAGCATTTTCGTGCGGTAATTTGACTGACATTGTAGTGAACAAAAGATGCTTTTGTCACACAATTAGACCGTTTATAAGGAAATTAACAGTGAAGCCTATTTGTTTTACAGGAATAGTTCAATAATTTTTCCACTGCCATGCAATTGTGCAACAAAGAAAGTAATCATTTTTTTAAATCTTCAAGCAGCTCTATTCCATAAATTCCTCAATTCGTAGTGCCCTCACATCTGTTCAGCTCCAAAACTGATGATAAAACAAAACAAAACCAAAAAAACTGAAATGTGTAATTATTAGCTGATAATCCTCGTCTCTGGTGAGCTATAACCTGATCACTGAGTTCAGATCAGGAACAAATCAATTTTCAGTGAGCCGATTCTTTTCTATGAAGCTTTTTTTTTTTTTTGACTGAACAATATGTTCATGAATTCGAGTTCAACTCAGTGACACTGTGACCTGGTCTGTGTTT